>PTEX01000033.1:5150707-5165868 GCA_003342815.1 Eudromia elegans
GGCGCCAGCGGCGGGCGCGGGGCCCGCGCAGCCAGGCGAGCAGGGCGCGCTGCAGGCAGAGCAGCCCGTGCAGCAGCCGCCACACCAGGCCCAGCGCGCCGCTCATGGGGGGCACGGGGCGGCGCCGCCGCCCAACGGGACGGAGCGCGTGGGGGCCCCGTGGGCGCGCGGGGACGGAAGGCAGGAGGGAAGAAGACGGGGCTCAGGCTCGGCGCGCGGCGGGTCCCGCCATCACTGCTGCCGCCGCCGCCCCGCGGCCCCTCACGAAGCCCGCGCCACCATCTTCCTGCGCGCCGCCCGCTCTCTCACCTCTCACCCCGCCACACGCGCGCCGCCCATTGGCCCACGGACAGGCGCTGCCGTCACTTCCGCCCACGGAGAGCGAATGACGTGGCCCTAAGGGAAGGGGCGGTGCCCGGACCTGGTGCGCCCCGCCCCCCGCGGGCGGGCGGGGCGGCCCCGCCCGTTGCTAGGGGGCGCCGCGCGCCTCGCCCCGCCCACCCACCCGCGCTCGCGAGGCGCGGCCGTTGGCGCGGCCGTTAGCGGCAGGCGGGTGCTGAGGGCGGCGGGGCGCTGAGGGCGGCGGGGCTCTGCCCTCCGCAGCCGTGGCTGCTGCCCGGCGGGTGTCGCGCTCGGCCGCCCCTCGCGGGCACGAGGGAGACCCTGCCGATTGCTGAAGGAGGAATAAACCTCCCTTGAATACAGGCGGCTCCGAGCTGAAACGGCGCCCGCGGGGAGGGAGGCGGTCCTAGGAGGCTGACTCACGGAGGCCCTGGAAACGCGAGGATAGCGTTTATAAGAAGCCCTATTTATATTTAGTGTGGCAAATGGGGGCAGCATTGCTTGTAGAAGATTGCTGAATGTGTCAGTGCGATGGCTGAGACGGCGTTTTCTGTCATTCAGCAGGTCTGTCACTGCAGCAGAGGACGTCACTTGCCGACCGGAGCCAAGGAGCAGTCATGGTTCCACAAACCCTGTATTCTAGCACAAGACCCCCCTAATGGGAATTACGTCTGTTGCACAAAGTTTGTGTTGCTTCTTGTTGCCTCTGCCCTAAGACACACAAAACACATTGCAGGCAAAAGAGCAAGAGCCTTCCATCTACCCTGTGCCCTCAAACAGGAGGGGAGACTGAAATGACATATGAAAATATTTAGAGTACCCGATTAAAAAAATCAATCAGTGAAACAATTTTAAATATTGTAACATTAAAATATTTTCCTTGCTCTGAAAGCAGATATCTTTCAGGTTTTTAATACAGAGCAATCCTAGCTGGTAAAGAAAAAAAACAAACCACAATTCAGACTGCTGGGAAGGTTGTCCTGTTCCATAGCTCTGTAATCCTTCAGACACCAAAACTGTACTGAGGTGATGACACACTGAAAAAGTTAGTATGTAAAGAAAAACTATCGAATGTCACGCGTCAGTAGCATTTGCATAGGGGACATAACCAAAGTGCTGCCCTGGGACACCTGACAAAATAGACTTTACGAATGTGAGTGATTATTCAGTTACTGAAAGCCAACGGGAGATAAAGAATAATGGCAACTTGTTACTTTGAAAAGTAATTTGCTGGTGAAGTTATCAGCTGCTGCTGATATACTGCTCAGTTATCAGCAGAGATTTATGAACTGCCAGGAAATCCCTGAGATTACTTCTTGTAATTCACTGGTTTTAGTGATTTTGGTATTCCTTCTGTATTTTTCAAGCACTCTGGGAACTGCTCAATAGAATTTGTGTGTACATCAGAGCTGATCCACATACAATGAGGTCCTTTTTTTGTGTGTAGAAGCCTGGAAGGCGCCTGCCAGTGCAAGGGGACATTTGCAGTGTGTCCTCCCACATGAAATACTTATCACTCAAAAATATATATGTGGCAGCTTAAGTAATATTTTAATCAATTAGCTATTCATCTACCACTTTGTCACATTTGATCTTACTCAAATATTTTGCAGAGGTAGATCCTATTTCCTGAGAATCAACCTTCCCCTATTTACAATAATAGAGTTATGTTTAATTGACCAGAGTATTTTGGTTCATCAACATTACCTAACTTTGAAAATAGTAATAAATTTTATTAACTAGAACACCGTCTATTACTCAGTTTGTTATATTTGCCATGGTAAAGATACACCCACCTTGTTCTACCTGGAGCTCAGCTAGTTTTATCTCATGTCATGTAAAAACAGTTTAAAATAAAAGAGAGGCAAACATTTCTGGACAACTGAAAATCATTTCTCAAAGGCAAGACTCTGAACAATCCTATGAAATTACCCACATCTCTGTAGCACTCTTAAAATTATGAGTTTAAATGGGTTGAATTTCTAGTAATTATATCTTACAGTCTTAGAGGATTTTATTTATTTTTTTTTTTTTTAATGCAACTATATGAATGGTCTACCATTAAAAAAAAAGCCATATAGAGGTTACATTTGTTTTTCTAGGAGACAGTACCTGTACTGTCACCTTCTTCAAACTACCTAATACTATTGGCATAGTATTTGCGAGGGAATTTCTTAACAGTGCGGGTGACAGAGCACTGGCACAGGCTGCCCAGAGAGGCTGTGGAGTCTCCTTCTCTGGAGATCTTCAAAACCCACCTGGACATCACCCTGTGCCACATGCTCTAGGGGACCCTGCGTGTGCAGGGGGGCTGGACTAGATGACTTCTAGAGGTCCCTTCCAACCTTAAGCATTCTATGGTTCTGTGATTCTAGTAAAACACGTGTTTTCTTTACAAATTTCGGTTGCCCATCGGTCCCCACCTCTCAACTTTTACAGTATAGATTCAGAGGAAAAGCTACTGGTGGCCTAGCAGGCTGGCTGGCAGTAGAAAAACAGGATAGTGAGTAGCTCTGGACATGGTAAAGGTTCACCATGGATTAACCAAGGGGCTAATCTAGCTCATAATCATAGTAATCATCATCCGAGTTAGCTCCGATGCTGGAGGACTCATGGGGTTTCATTTTCTTTCTGTCTTCTTTGCCTTTTTCCATGGAAGACAGGTTGTCTTGACACTGGTGCAGGATCTTGCTGGAAGACATCCAGCTTTCTCCTCGCCTCTCTGCTGGTGCTGCACACTGCCCTCCTCGGACATCCGTGCCCTTGTCCACGAGCGCTCTCCTGGTTCGCAGAAGGTCACACGTGCAATTCCAAGGGTTTCCATCTAAATATAGATGCCGGAGGCGAGGTAGATACTCCAGGAGTTTGCGATTCAAGGCAGATATCTTGTTGTTTCGTAAATTTAAAACCTGAAGCTGTTTCAAGTCCTTCAGCTCTTCTTCCCCTACATCTTCTATGCCATTTCCCTTTAGGTCCAGTCTGGCAAGGGTGTCTGGAAGTCTGAATAAAAATAAAACAACACAAATGTGTTATATTCATCACATCAATTCTATAAGTGTAGGTGGTATTTGATGGTGCAGCTTTGTCCAGCCACAGCTGAGTAAAACTATTGCTAACAAAAGTAAAGTACTTGATATTCAATAGTGGTAAATAAAAGCAATTAGGCATTCTTCAGATTTTTTTTTGATATTTCCTGAAATATTTGTGTCCATTTTTGAAGTTCTCAAAACACTGTCTATACACACTTGACCTGTTTTCCCAAATTACTACAGTTCTGATCTGTACTGACTCTGTGCAACCGAATAAACAGCAATCTTAATCCTTGAGTGCTAAGAAGAAATTATAGGTTCAAGTGAGTTTCAAGTAGGCTTAAAATTGGGTTTTGTACACTAACTCCACAAGCAAGCCTACAACGAACATGAAAAATGAATTTGTAGCATTGCGAGAGATGAAATATCTGGGAAGCATAACAATTCTGCTACCCCAAGTACTTCTTACATATGATTTGTTTTATAAAAGTGTGATTTAGTTCATATATGAAAGAATTAGAACTTTTCTTCCATTTTATTTTCCTACTGCCATCAGATTCAAAAATTAATTAATCATCTCAGAAGTAGCCCATCTGATGCTATGTTGCTGTGTTTTTTTGCAGTTTTGAGCTTTATAGAATAAGAACTGTTCACTTTAAAAGAAAAAAAAGAAAAACATTGATCTCTGGGTATCATACTAGACCTGCCAATTTCATTCTTACTTTCATATATTGTATAAATTTGTGTGATAAAACCATTTTTTTCATAAGTCTTGCTCATTTATAATCTTCTGGTTTTCTCCAGCTCTAGTTAGGGAAAAGTGTTTCTACCTGCATACATGTATATATAGAATAACAATAGTAATACCAACAACTAATTAAAATGGAACAGCAATGTCCCATAGCTGGAAAATAATGATGGGGTAGTTTAACTCAAAATAGTGATTTGAGATCTCTTTGAAGATGAGTGATAGAGCACAGTGTGATCCTCACTGGCTGCAATGTTTGTTTCGGTAAGGCCAGGTTTGACCTCTTAGGATAAAAGGTTGTTGCCATATTTGTGCAAATCTCACAACTTCATATTTCAAGAGCAAGGCAGCTCTATTCTACTATATTTTCTGTGTGAGATCAGAATTTCTTGTGTTGGAGCAGTAAGTCATTGCAGAGAATTTGGCCTTACCAATGTTTGTGATTGAAATAAATATGTTTTGAAAGCAAACTACAGACAATGATGATAGTTGTCCAATATAACATTCTAACATAAGGGTACTCTGGAGTAAAATCCTGGGATTTTATCCTGGGATAGTCCCACAGATGCCAAAGGTAGTGGGATGTCACCTGAGATATTTATCCAACCAGATAACCATGTAAAGCCTGACCAGCATAACCTGTGAGTAGTTCTTCTGTACCATGGATATTATGTTAAGCTTGTGACTATATAATTTGACTTTAAATTGAGAGTCGCTTAAGAGAATAACTTTCTGAGTGTGCAATGAGTGATGGTGCTGCTAGCATAGAAGCCAGGCAGGTTCAGGAGCTCAGCACGAGATCCATGCTCCTGCTCCTGCTGCTGCTGCCACTGGGAGAATCATCAGGCTGCTTCCTGCATTCTGACCCCTCCGGGCAAGACTTCATGAGTAGGAGCTCTGCTGTGTGAGTCCTAAAAGTACTTGGACTTGTAGTAGATATAAATTCTGCTTGGGATAATTTCATTTTGTTATTTTCTTTTCAGAAAATTAGGAGGAAGAAAGAACCTCTCTTCTCCTCATCCCCAATGAACAACTGCTAGGACTCATTAGTTGTGACATATTGACTACACTGGTAACTTTGGTACCTTTGAAACTGGTGACTTGTAGTTCTCAGGTAACTGTCAGAAGTTACACATTTATTTCTGTGTATCCATGCAACTGCCTGGCATCAACAGAAAATTTAATTAAGTGTATATATTTTAACTTCTCTCCCCTTTTATGTTTAGTCTCCACTTGAAATTTGTATTTGTTATGGAGTTCAAAGTAAAATTCTCCAATATATCCTTAAAAGCTATATTGGTAAAAGCTGATTGAGAACTCTTTTTTTCCTGTTAATTCTCTTTACTAGAAGGTTGTAAAGTAAGATAGATTAGACAATACTTACGTAACTAGAAAGCATTAAACATTCCTGTCAAGCTAGAGTGAAATCAAATATTTATATACCATTAAATCACTTTCTGAGTTTAGAGCTTCCACCAAATAGATTCAAATGCTAAAGGACTCGATGCTAAATGAATTGAAATTTTACTACATTATTTATTTGGGCCAATTAAATCTGTCCATAAGCCATAAAAGTAAAATTTAGTGCAGTTGTGTTAAGGTGATATTAGTGGAATAACGTGGCTATTTTATGCCATCTTACTGCAAAATTTTTTTGAAATAATAATAAAAAAATGCCACTTTACATCAGACCAGCCTCTGTTTGGTGTAGCACAGTATCTCTGATGATGGACAAGATCAGAACTCAAATAAATGTGAGAGAACCTGCAGACAAGGCATTAAGGAGCACAGTGTGCCAAAGGGACAACTTCTGTTCTCCTTTGCCTGGAGTTTTTCTTAAAGTCTGAAACCTTCCAAATACTGGTGTTATGTGAAGAAAATGAAGTTGGGAATGCTAACATCCACCTAAACAGTACATATGTTTTGACCAGACTCAGCTCCTGAGATCTTAATATTTAAAAACTGATAAACTCAAGTTTGGTAAAAAACATGTTTAAACCTGCCGTCTTTCACTTTTACTGAATGCTGCATTATTTTTTTGTTACAGGAGAAGGTAAAACTAAGCAGCAATATAACTTCTCTATAATCATGTTTTTATATTCTCCTATCCTGTTCCTCTTATTCATGTGCTAATTAAATACATGGTCTCTCTGACAGCCAAAGATGTGAAAGGAGCAGATTCACTGTATGCCAGGGATGTAACAGAAACAGCTCCAGCTCTATGAGACTGCCAACAAGGTTACCAGGTCATGCTACCTATGGCAGAGGGCTTACGGCATGGAGATACTTCTACTATGAGTAGGTCTGACTGAAAATTTATTTCAGTCTAGACCTCACTCTTGTACTCTAAGAAAGGAGGAGGTGATAACCTCGAATTCACTTGCCTCAGCGGAATAGAGATGAGGAGATTCTGCTCCAGGGCCAGGTTGGAAAGCTGTGCACACTGCTGAAGAGCCCCCGCCTCAAAGATGCGGACGGCATTGTTGTCAAGAAACAAGTGCTTGAGCTCTTGCAGTCCTTGGAAGTCCTGTGCTGTCACCCTTTGAATCAGGTTGTTGCTGCAGTCAAGTTTCTGCAGTCTGCCCGGGAGCCGGGGCGGCATTGCATGGAGCTGGTTCTTAGCGAGCTCCAGTGTTGTTAAGTTAGGAAGGAGCTGGGCACCATCTATTGAGGAAAGCTGATTTTCTGAAAGGAAGAACTCAGATAGGTTTTCAAGGTGCTTCACATCTCGAAGTCTTATTGTTTTAAGTTGGTTTTTCTCTAATTTTAGTGACAGCAAAGATTTAGGTAGGTCAAGAGGCACTTTTGTCAAAAAGTTGCCACTTAAGCTGAGAAACTGTAGATTTTGGAAGGATGCAAAAAAGCTGGTAGGGAAAGAACTGAGTCTGTTGTCAGCCATGCTTAGGTACGTCAGCCTAGGAAGGTTAGGGGGTGCAGACACCGATTCCAGCTTGTTGCCATCCAGAGTTAGACTTTGTAAATTGCCAAGGGAAGAAAATGCACTCAGACGCAGAGTCGCAACCAAGTTATTCCGAATATCAAGCACTCTCAGTTCCCTTAGACCTTCAAAATCAGATGCATGCAGAGTTTTGATGGAGTTATCACCAAGTTTTAAAATCTCAAGGCCAGCTGGGAGGAACGTGGGTATACGTGCCAGGTGATTTTTGTGGAGTTCCAGGGACTTCAAGGTGCTCAGTGCTTTGAAAGTATTGTTTTCTACTGATTCTGTCCCACTGCATGACAAGACCACCTCTTCAAGGGCCAACATTCTCCTGAAGTCAGTAATCTTAAATGAAAAAAAAAGACAGAGTTCCTGTGATAACTCACTGCCTAGTTCCTGGGGCTCCTCACTGGTTACTTCTCGATGCCCTGATCATTGCTAGTGTTTATTCTTACAGAGAAAATATGAGGAACTGAGTATTAACTACAGAGGTGTTACTGTAAGTCTCTGCAGTTTGCCAATATTTACTTACACTTTTAGGATATTGTACCTGAGCAATCACACAGGCTTGTAGGGGATGTTCCCTTCATTTCTGCCTGGTGCCCAGAGTGTGTGAAATGGACAACTAGTCTCACCAGCAGCAGGAATCCTTGCAGAGGGTAGGTGGGTGTTACATGCTCAGCGCTCGCAGCAAAGTATGCTGATGAAGCCCTTTCTATACATCTACAGTACAGCCATTTCACTATATCAGCATTACTGCCACTACAGTGGATGCTCCCCAAAGAAGGCACTCACAGACACCATTACTGCTCCCCAGCTTGAAGTTTTGGCAGGGAGCTAAAATGTGTCACCTCTTCCCCGCCTCTCTTTTCCTTCAAAATAAAAACCTCTGATACTGGGATGACCAAACCAAAAGTGTCAGATCAGTTTGGTTAGATGATCTTCTCTATGGAAGAGGTTGCTTTTATAGCTACTGAGTTTTGTTATTTAGTAATAAGCAGATGCTTTATGGTGGTAAATGAAACTCATGTGTTGTCTGTGACTGTAATATGTAGAGACGTACTAATTGTTTTGTTATTTTTCTGCTCTGTTGGAAGGTGCTTATTTACAAAGCTTGCCATCTTGTGTCTCCAGCGAACAAGCAAGCTTAAACGATTCTGGCAGTTTCCTCTTAGAGGGGATATGAGAAACTATGCAATGAGAGTAAATTCTCGGAACATACCTGTTATTTAAACAGGAGTTCTGAAATCATGGGCAATGTTACCTTTGACCTCGGCGCTCGCTTTTCAAGAGTGCATTTATATGGAAATCGCGGGAAGCTCCGCGTGCGGTGAGCAAGTGCTGTGCAAGGCACACGCGGGAGGGAGGGCCCTCATCTATATTCCTTCCATATGGCCAGTAAAGACCTTAGAGGTGTTAAACCAACCGGAGTCTGCGTGATACTTCCCCAAGGGCTCCTTAGCTGCAGCCACGTTTTACTTTGACTGAGAGAAGCTATAAAGTACATTCGGCAGCAGCCCCTTACTCAAGTCAGGAGCCTTCAGAGTGGCAGCACAGACATGCTCTCACAGCTCCGATGCTGTCCTGTAGGCTTGTTCAGTTACCCAATTTGGCTGTGTGAGCAGATCTGGTTGTTGTAAGAGAAGCATTGCTCCAGTGCAGGACAAACTGATGAGCATAAACTGATGACTTAATAATATGAAACAGTGATGCCCAAGAACCCCAGTAAAAACTCTTTTATCAACACAAATAGTTGTCTGCTTCATTTAGAAGCTGCTGTTGTTTACATGGGTTATAGGATTGGCCTATCATTGCTTTTATAAAATATCATGCACTGCCTTGAACTCTAAAAATTCAGGACCAAGCCTTGATTACCTCTGTGATTCCTGATTACCTCCTCTGTGATTCCTAATAGTGGTTGTGCCTGAAACTTGCAACTCACAGGGAAAAAAAGAACTTCAATTTCATTCATAAGGCAAATCACTGTAGTCACATAAAAGCTCTGCGTTTAGTAAGGAAAAAAGATTACACTGTACTAAGAGAAGGAACAGCTTATGAACAAGTTGAAAAATAAACATCCACAGTGAATGAGCATTTAAAAACAAGTCAAGATTTGGCTTGTTGTTGCAAATTATAGAACATATATGCAAGATTGTAACAATTTTAATAGCTACTTTTTGAGTTGCATATAAAAGAAATCATCAAGGCAATGTGAGCCGGTGCTAACAGAACATAGGATAATGAAAATGCTATAGGAATATATTTACATATGTTTAAAAAGCAAGTCAAAACAAAAATATTTTGCACCATTTTATCAGTTACAGAAGCTGTAATAGAATTCTCCCTTCACTTAAAAAGCCACTACCACCTGGGAAATGTAGCTTTTAATTACAGTGCACAACAGGAAATATTTATACTGGATTTTTCCTACCTGGAGTTGTTTAATTTTGCTGTGACTGATGTAGAGTCTCCTGGTAGTGGAAGGAATCTCTCTGGGGACCTCCGTGGTTCTGTAGCACTGCACGGAGTGCGCAGAATCACAGCTGCATCTTCTAGGGCAAGCGGTACTCAGGGCGCTGTGAAAAGGAAACAAAACCACTAGAAAGTAAGATAAATACATCTTCCAAAGCAGAACCTCTGGAAGTACCTCAGCAGCACATAGTGTGAATTATGAACTCAAAGTCCTTTTATACCATGAAATCTGATAAAAGGATATTATGACTGTGTATTTTATCCCTGTGAAAAAACAGCAAAAACAATACCCCAATTTGCCTAGGTTAAAATGTTGGCAGCTGTTACAAAGGGTGAGAAATTTGAACAGTGATAAGGTGCCTTTATGTTTGTAGGTATGTGAAATTAGTGTTATTTATTACCTGATATCTAATCTGCAAACATCCATATTATCACCAGTTTCCTAGTTTTGTTAAATGTGACACCACAGAATTAGTGGAGGAAAGATAAAGAGCTCTTTTATAGTGGGGCTGTAAAGCCTTTGTATCTTCTGTGACCCAGTATTAGAAACAGTAAAGCCCAGCTACAATCAGCAATGAAGCTTTTTTATTTTTTTTAACCTCCTTTTATATTATTCAGACAAAAATAAAATAAAAACAAATGGAAAAAAAATCTAGCTATTCTAAATCTAAAAGCACCATTAATTTTCTGAATATTTGTGATACATCTGAGTGGTTGGAATGCATTTTTTTTTTTTTTTAAAGATTCTATACAAATCTAAGTTACTTCTGTTTGTGTGACACAGTAATTCAAAGTTTTGTTACTCTTATTGTATTTGATAATTACAAATATGAAACACCTGAAAGCACTTAGTATAAATCCAGTGGCAGATGATGAAGAAAACAGCAAGTGGGAAACACTAAGGTTTCCCTCAGAGTTTCCTCTGATAGTTAGTACTTCTCTTTTGCATCTAGTAGCTATGCCGGTAGGTAATGTAAAGTTAGGCAAGTTTTACATTTTGGTTGGTGACAACCTTAGAAACTTCCTATGCATTTTGTTTCCCCTGTATTCAGTAGTTCACCACATACGAAGCTGTGTACTGAGGAATCCTTCATATCTTATCATATCAATCTGCTTTGCATTGTTCCCTGTTTTCTTCAGTCCTCTGCATATTTTCGACAGCAACTAATCCTGTTCCTCAAATTCAAAGCTAGGGCAGCAGCAGATGGTGTCAAACTGATCTGATGAAAGGATCACTGGCCTGGGGACAGTCTTCAGTAGGAATGCCTATTCGATGAGGCTGGTTTTGCTGTGAAAAAATGTCATATTCTCTACTGTTGATCCTTCCATCTTCTTACTTGACATCCCCTGCACTGCAGTACGAAACTGCAACCAGTGTCTGTCAAGCCAAGCAGCAAGAGCAAAAAACTTATTTCTAAATCAACCTGTAGAACTGGTGCATTTAACAGTCTGTGCTTGCAGAAAATCCTGCCTGACTTAGGCTGTATTGATCAATTATAAAAAAAAAAGAGTGGATGAGCAGGATAAGCAACGATGTTTTAAAGCAAACATTTGAACATACCTCAATAGAGGGTTTGTTAGCTGATTTTTTCTAGAAAAGACAAAGTACTCAGATAAAAGTGTAAAACCTGTCTGCATGCTGGCAGCTGCAGTGAACATTTTAGCAGGTGATGCATTGGATTTTCACTGGCCTTTGTTTATATGCTGAGGTCAATAAGACAGTAAAGTTCAGAAACTTATTTAGATATTTATATTCTTCAAAAATGTAATCTAGGCCTTGTATGAAGAAATAAACTAAATGACTACTTTTTGTTCCAGGATGCTCAGAATATGGGCAGATCGAGCCCTGAACTTTGTAGTTTAGAGCTCTACAACACTGCAGGGTGAACTCAGAATCCCTTTAAATAAGAACCTCCCCTATTTTGCAAATCCGAAGTAACTCAGCTGATGTTAGAATTTACAGCTGTATTTACAAGGTAAATTCAGAGTGTAATATACTTGACCCTTCATATTTTTGAGCAGAATCTATATTCTCGGTCTTTTCAAATTAATGTAAAGAAACATTACTGATTTAAAGATTGCTCATTTATGTGATATTGTTGGTCATGATTCAATTAAATACTATGCATCTATTAATCTCTGACCTACCTTCTCTAAGCAACTGTGTATTTTAAAGTGTTGGTTATGAAAAACAGCCCTATTAAATAGGGTTACATTTCCTCTAAATTCCGAAACACTTCCAGGGGAGTAGGTATTTAAAAAAGCTCATTTCATTTAATTTCATTTCATTTCATTTCATTTCATTTCATTTCATTTCATTTCATTTCAGGCAACCTGATAGTACCAGGACTGATAGTCACAGGACTGCACAAATCTAAGCCTAGCAGGAAGGTGAGCTCCACAGAAAGGTGAATAAGCATTCCAAGAAAGGAACAGTGCTGGCTCAGTGTGTTGCACAGCTTTGCAGTGTGACATTGAGAAAGTAAATCACTGCAGGCCATTTCCTGCCAACAGTTTTCATGCAGACTTTCAAAAACCTTTCAAAGGGGAGTCCTGTGCAGAAATAATGGCATGATACTGCCCTCAGTCATTTCTCAGCTAGAAAGAAAGGAAGGTAGCACCTGTAACTTGTCTTTACAAGCAATCCCAAGGACGTACTACACAGTATGTGCTTTAAACGAGAGTAAACATTTCAGTTCAAACCCTGCTAAAGCAAAAATCCTGACTGGATTCTTTGTCTTGTCAGCTCTTAATATTTTTTATGCAAAATCAGGGCAAAATAGAAAACACAAATGTGGATTAAAAAAAAAAGTTTAACTCTCATTTTACATAAGTCAGGACACTTTTGAGGTTTGCTGCTTATATTTCAGATCTGAAGAAGGGCTGATGTGATTGTAAAGTTTGTTCCAAATCTAACATTTAGTCTAATAAAATAATGTCTTTCTGCATAAGCCTTGCCTCATTCAGGATTCAGCAATTCTTGATAATAATATATAATACTGATGTTTGGGGGCCTTTTTTCTTCATCAATCAGAGATTTATCAAACCACATCAATGTGTACCAAGATAGAGTTCTTATATATTTTAATTTAAAATCACACCTAGAAAATCCCATAAATTGAAGACGACATTAAGATTAGCAGAATGAATTTGCAGAAGTGAAGTTATGGAGGGTATAAAAATATCTGAAACAAGGCAGTGCATAACATCCAAAGCTGGTTCCTTTGCAGTGTACGTGATGGTACAAATCCATGGGGGCAGGTGCAGTCAATGCAAAGCGGGGAAAAGGCTGAGCTCTTACTATCCCAATGGCCCTTGTCCCCGGAAAGGTGAAACTGCAGGAGAAGAGGAGCTCCCTGCAGAGCACACAGGTTAGGAGGGATGGCACAAAGCTTAGACCATGAGGCACGGCCCAGGCACCAGCAGACTGGCAGCTCGGAGCTATTAAGTGATGGAATACTCTCTAAAGAATTCTGGGCATATTCAGCTGCCATACGCTATCAAGGGCCTGCTACTGAGTGTGTGAGAATTTATAATTATTTTTTTCTGGCACTTTTAAACTTGGATTCGGTCCAGTTTTTCACAGGAACAACAAATGGCATTTGTCTGATTTTAAAGGTTACCTCTGATCAAACACTGGTCTCCAGAGCGTATAGAGCTGCCATCTCTCTCTTAATCATACGTTGAAATAATTGTAGTATTTTACAGAAATGTTTTTTAAGCAAACAGCCTCAGAGGGATACATGAATCTAAACAGTCAGCCTAGACAATAACATTTAAACAAATTTGGTTTTGGTTATCATTAGGGGACATTCTAGGTAAATTAATTAGACAATAGAGAGTAGATAGATAGTAAATTTATCAAAGCTGATCTTGCTGTTTTATTTTCACAAAACAAAACTGTGAGTAGAATTTCATGAGAACATTTAGAGGCCTATGTCAAAAAACAGTGTTCATCTTTATGAGACGAGTTTTGTGAAGAATATTCTTTATTTGCTTTCATGGTATCGGGACAATATGCTTTCTAACTCCAGGCAGCTTCATTTCCATGAGCAGATTTTTCCTCCACACAGTAAGTAATGTAGGTTCCTTGTTCTTCTTCTGCTCTGGCAGAAGAAAGACGGAAAGGAGATGGAAGGGGTAATCTCTTTGTGATTTCTGACATTTCAAGCTGTCTGCAGGCTCTTTTGCATTCCAAAGGAATTAGCACAATGAAACCTGCAGAAAAGGAATGAAACCTTGTTAAGCAAAAATCCTAGACTGAGGAGTTTTAGTTGTTGCCAGTTTGATGATAGAGTTCCAAGATCAAATGTCACCATGACAGGCACCCTGCAAACTGCAGCCTGCTAGGAGGAAGTCAGTTTAAATAATTTCAATAAAATAACAATAAATAGAATAAAAAGAAGAATAAAAACAGATAGATAGATAGATAGATAGATAGATAGATAGATAGATAGATAAAAGTCTTTTGGATATGAATATTTACATAAACATTTGTAACTAGCCTATTTGGGTTTGTGCCTCTTGCAGGGCCACATTTTTGGGCAGGAGGCCTGGATCATGCAGCTGATGTTGGGATCATGAAAATTCTCTTCCTAGCATTTTGCTCATACAACACTGGTTCATGTCAATAGTTGAGAACTGTGATGGCTCCTCTGAGGCATGTATGAAGGGAGCTAGTACTGGACCTTCCATGTCTATGGATATCTTTAGCCTTTAAGAACATTCTGCTACTGACAGATCAGCTGAGCGAACTATGGCTGTAAGAGAATAGAACCTGATTTGTAAAACTTTGTCTACCTCAGAAGTGAGGCAGTTTCAACAAGCTGAGAAGTTTCCTAAATTATACCCACTGTGAGTATTAAGATGGTTTCATTCTTCTAGGCGGTAAAAAATTTTCAACACTTGTTTTGCTTCACTGTAAAAGTAATCAAAATTTCTAAAACAAAATTTAAGAATGAACTAAGCATAAATATATATAAAAAGAAACATGGGACTATGACCAAAATAGGCACTGTGAAGAAGAAAAGCTAGTACTAAGAAATGACTTGTGTAATTGTTGTGTCCTGAAATCATTGCTTTGAGCAGTGAATGCCTGTAAAAGACAACCAACTATCATCTCTCTAAGCCTAGAGGGCAGGGATCACGTAAAATGTAGAAATATAAGAAGTCCTGGTGAAATTTTCTGTAACTGCAACTTAAAATTTATGTCCCTCTAGGGACCTATGCTCTCTAGGTATCAGTGCAGATGGATAATTTCCTCCTCTAAAGTTTTTTGGAAAAGCCTAACCCAAGGATCTGGTCTAACTCCTTCTTATCGAGAGTACAAAATTCTCACTCCGTCATTTCCAGTCTTCCACGTTGATACTTTAAAACGCTGCTTGTTTTCCCTGCTTTCTCCCTGCAGGCGCCGCTGCCGGAGCTCCCAGGTTTGCACTGCACACCCCGGTGTTCGCACACCCCCGTGTTCGCACACCCCCATGTTCGCACACCCCGGTGTTTGCACACCCCGGTGTTTGCACACCCCGGTGTTCGCACACCCCGGTATTTGCACACCCCCGTGTTTGCACATCCCCGTGTTCGCACACCCCGGTGTTCGCACACCCCGGTGTTCGCACACCCCCGTGTT
>PTEX01000033.1:5165938-5294732 GCA_003342815.1 Eudromia elegans
GCACACCCCCGTGTTTGCACACCCCCGTGTTTGCACACCCCAGTGTTTGCACACCCCCGTGTTTGCACACCCCGGTGTTTGCACACCCCGGTGTTCGCACACCCCGGTGTCTGCTCTGCTCTGCTCCGCAGCCAGGCCCGCTCCGGCAGGTCTCCTCAGACGCGGCTTCCCGCTGCAGCGTCCCCATGGGCCGGGGCGCCGGGCGCTACCTGCGCCGCAGCGGGAACGCAGCTCGGGGCAGCGCTCCATCCCCTCTGCTTCGTGTGTCATGCTGCCCTGCTCGGTGTGGGAAGCTGTCCTCCCCAGCCTGAAGGGCATTGACTTCCTGAGCACAAGGCTTGTTTTCAGAACTAGGTGCTCCGGGGATCAGCGGAAGCTTGAGAGTGGGTTTAAATGTATAAAATACTCAAAGGTGGAGTAACACGCTTTGCGTTCCACACATGCTCTTGTATTTGAGTAACTGGAATTCTGTGCATAAATTATTTGTGAAGAAATGAGCCTGTGATTAGCTTCACCTACCTGTGATTAGCTTCACCTACCTCCATTATAAGACAGGGTCAAATCAGCAGATCAGCAAACCTTATGTGAGGTCATTACCGCAGGCAGCCAATTTAAAATCCTCGTGGCACGTGATCTGCTGTGTCTGACTGCTGGAAACCTCTCCCGGGTGTAGTAAAACTGGACCCACTCGCCAAGAACTCTGGCTGGCGGGTGACTTGTCCCAGAGTATCGCTGTTCTTTACGTGTTATATTGTTGATGTGATCAGGGTGGAATATCCTAATGTTTAATTAAAGGCAGGTTCATCTAACTGAAGGCCCAAACCGCTAGCTTTTTCCTGAGGCTCAGCTCGACACCTACTGCACGAAGCACAGCGTCAGGGCCGCCTGGCTGCTTTTGGCGGCCGTTTTCAGGGCGGCTGGCCCTGCCGCGCTGCTCTCCGGGGATCCTGCAAGCACAGTTCTACAGTCACCGGAGTAGCCCGTACCTCAGCGGCACACAGCTTTACCGCAAACACGCAGCACTTCCCGTGAGGAGCTCCACGGCGCTGCACACAAGCCCCGTTCAGCGCCCATCGCGCCCCATGGCGCGGGACGGGAGGCGCCGACACGAGGGGCACGGCGGGGCCGGCAGGGGGCGCGCGCGCGCGGGGGGGTGGGGGCGGCCGGGCGACGCCGCGCGGCACCGGTGATTCGGTGCTCGGCCGCTGCTGCCTGCCGCGCCTTGGCCTTGTGGCAGGCAGCACGAGCCGCTCGCCGCGGAGGTGCGGCGCATGCGCGCGGCGCGCCCTCCTCTCGCGTCGGCGCGCGGCGGGGCCGGAGCGGAGCGGAGCGGGGCCGGGCGGCGGCAGCGGCAGCGGTCTCATGTCGGCGGCCGGGGGCGGCCCCCGCGGGCCGGGGCCTGCGGGCTGCGGCGCGGGCTCCCCGCCGGGCGGCGGTGCCTCCATGTTCCGCTGGCTCGAGGTGCTCGAGAAGGAGTTCGACAAGGCCTTCGTGGACGTGGACCTGCTGCTGGGCGAGATCGACCCCGACCAGGCCGACATCACGTACGAGGGGCGCCAGAAGATGACGAGCCTGAGCTCGTGCTTCGCGCAGCTCTGCCACAAGGCGCAGACCGTGGCGCAGATCAACCACAAGCTGGAGGTGCGCGGCGCGGCGCGGGGGCGGCTCCGCGGGGCCTCGGCGGGCCCGGCCGCCCCTCCGAGCCCGCGCGTGGCTCCTCTCCCCCGGTGGGAGCAGGGAGAGGGAGCGTCTGCCGGAGCCGGGGCTGCTGGAGGGGCGGCCCTGGAGGGGGGTGCGGGAGCGTGTGGCGTCCCTGCGGCCTCAGCCCTGCCACGGCCCCCGTGCGGCCCGCGTGTCGGGCGCTTGGTGCGTGTTGTGCCTTGGCCATGGCAGCCGTAGCGTGTTCTCTGAGCTAAACTCCCGATTTCTTCAGCACCTCTTACAGGATATGCGTTTGAGAGCTCTGCTGTGCATTCTAGCAAATTTGGAATATATAGGGGGAAGAAGAAAAAAATATCAGAAAGCACAAAGATGCATTCTTAAGAGCTTCTGCAGACAACTAAACCACAGACTTAAGTTCTTTTCCTTTTTTTGTATATACATGTTCTAATAGAGGAAGTCACCTGCCCTTCCATAATGCTTTGGCGAAGGAAGTATGATGATTAAAATGGCCTTGGTTTTGATTGGGTTCCTTCCGTATATGAAGGCTTTGCTGCACTAAATGGCCACAGGGTTTAACTTGGAGTCAAGATGTTTCAGAGTAGAATAAAGATCCCATTGGGCAATGAGCTTTAATCGTTGTAGCCTTTATTTCCACAGACGGGCCCTGGAGTGATGTTTTAGGTGTTCTATATGTTTGTGCTGCTAGGCTGTCATGCATATTTTTAGTACTGGGCTTGTATATGTACTAGCAAGCTCCACTGTGGACTTAATTTTGATTTACAGTTATGAGTTTCTAGTCCATGGGCGTGGTGGGTGTTTTGAATAGACTTGTTAAACAAATGAGTGTTCAGATTATCTTAAGAGAACGGTGATGCATGGCAAATAGTTCTCTGAAAAATTGCTTCAAGCTTAAATATTTTGAGAAGAAACAACAAAACTCTGATCCTGAAAGAGATGTTGGTAAAGTTATCAGGGGTTAGGCAGCCAATAACTGGATGTCTGTGTCTTGGTTGTGGTAAAATTGCAGAGCAAAGGAGCCATGCTCAAAGTTTCAGTGGCATTGTTAGTGTGTGTCTAGCTACGAGAAATAACTCATTTTGGTGAAGATGGTCTTAAGAATCTGGAGAGAGCAGTTTGGAAGGGAGGCAGAAAATCTTTTATTTTGTGAAGTGGGTTTATTACTGATACTTGTATTAGACCAGTTAGATAATAAAGGATTTTTTATCATTTAAATAGACATTTAGAAGGCTACAGTATTGCCTTGAAGGCTGTTAGTTTTAGGACTTCATCATTATTAGACCTATAAACTTGAAATGAAAACTGCCATTTACAATCTGTAAAAGAGCTTCTCTGTTGAGAATGAGGGTCTTGTCTTTTTACATGTGCAGATGTCTAATTAAAGGCCCCTGTGTCCGGAATGAAGGATGCAGTTACAAATTTCAAAGAACTCACCAGGATGAATACTGGAATTTATGATATGATCAGTGAGTTTGCTGTTTTTTTAAAATGGAAAGTGCTACATCTCATAAAGAAAAAACTTATTTTAAAATACTTTATGAATCGTAATTGTAATTTTATGGTGCCTGTGCCCTTCATGTAAAAGTTGTCATTATATTTGAAAAGTGTTATGACCCAAAGTTTATTTAGGTACAAACATTTGCTCAAGCAATACATCAGATCTTCAAAAATACACCTTTTATTTGGATGAAAGTAATACTTGGACTTCAGTGTGTTAGCAGTGCTTAGAAGCTAAGATTTCCCTGCTGCAGTTACTTATGCAAGCTGTTGTCTTACTGAGTGAATGACGGTATTCCCCAAAGGGAAATCTGAGTAATAATAAGAAAAAAACATATATCATTCTGTTGTTTATGGATTCAGAGTCCTTATTTTTAGCAAAGCAGTTTGATCATGTTACAGCATTACTGATGGGAATAGAAAAAAGGAGTCCAGACCTTCAGACCTTTCTTTCTGTTTTCAGCTTAATGTGCGGTCTCTGATGGATTGTATTTGTTATTAAGAAGCACAGTTTAGTGGTTTGTTTGGTGATGGAAACTCCCACTTCTGAGAGTTTGGTACAAAAAAATGCTTTGGCATGGCTGATAATATCTACTGCTGGAGAGAGAAATACCTAATGCTAGGTAAAATTATGTGTTTAGGGTGAAGTTATATTTGGAAAGCACCTGAAGGTACACCGAGGCACAGCGAACAGGTACATTTGCTTGTGCTGTACAGTGATAAAAAAAAAGCTGCAGTCATTCTACTGTGGTGGTAATGTTTGCAGTGTTTAATTAAACTAAAGAGGAGGAGGACTTGTTTTCCTGTTTTTCCTATTGGTCGCAGTAGAATAGAGTTAATTAAATTTGGTTGTTAAAGAGGAAAAATGTGTTGGGTGCAAGAGGCCACCTTCTCTAAGGTCAGCTTGATTTCCCTTGCATGGGGTAGAGCACTTGGAAGAAGTGAGGGAGTGGATCTTGGTGGAGCACTGTAGAGGCCTCTGGCTGTTAGAGTGAAAGGAGATGACACCCCTTTTAAAGGGAGTTTTTGTGCTCTCCTTCCCTTCCTCCTTCCCTCTCAGAAAGCATTATAAGTCAGCAGAGGCACGCTGTGGGCAGAATGTGAAATTTCAAGTTATAAATTAGAGGAAGTTATAATGCTAAGCACAACATTGTTTCAGTGGTCATTCCGGAACATGAAAGTTCTGTGTAATAGTTTCATAGAAGTAAAAGAAATGGTTGGTCTGCCTCTGCTTTTGATGAAAGCTGAACTTGACCATAACTCCAGCCCTGCAGCTGTAAGTTTAATCCTGCAATTTGAAATGAACCAGCTAGAAGGGGGTGCCTGGCTGAGCACTCTGTGTGTCTCGACCTAAGCCAGTGGCTTAATCTGGTTTAAGCCAATGTAGATGCTCGAGTTGAGCAAAACGTTTAAGTGTTTGTTTAAGAAGCTAATTGCCTTTGTAGCTTTATGTCCTTGATGAACTTAGAATCAATTAACACTTTTATAAGAATGCATTCCTATATGCTGAATTCTTTTGTAGGTAACTTGTTCATGTATCAGCTAAAGCTGATGGGAACCTCCATCATATTATTAACTATTACAAAAAGTACTTAGTGTTTTCTTAATAATAGGATAATGGAACTATTTAATTTGTTTTCCTGCTGGCTTACCGGGGATATTTTTGTCATAATGTGAATGTTCACCATCCTCCTGAGGCACGGACACCTTCTGATTTGGGCAAGGCCAGTGTTCTCCCTTGGGTTTGGAGTTTCCATAGCAGAACTTTCTGGGCCTCTTCACCTACGTGTGGCTTTGCTGGCTGGGCAAGAGGCAGCTCAGAACTCCACATTCACGGCTTAGCTGTCTGGCTGCTACCTCTTTGCTATCTTTTTTTCCTTTTTTGTGGCTGGATTAAACAAACTGAGATCTGACTCTTCCCACTTTTCCTTCAGTGAAGTCATCTTCCTGAGCTGCAGTTTTAATCACACACACCTTTACCCACAGACAAATTTGGTTCATCCTGGAATGCTCTCAATAATAAACTCAGAGCAGCAGGGGAGGTGAGTAAAATAGGCAGAAAAACTGGCATACAGACAAAATGATTGCACAGGACTGCCTTCATGAGGAAATCAAGGGGAAAATGATGCAGAGTTAGCAGTTCTGGTAGCTTATGTTGCTAGTCGGCTTGCTTCTGATGCTTTTAAAATTATAGAATCACAGAATCTTTCAGGTTGGAAGGGAGCTCTAGAGATCATCTAGTCCAACGCCCCCTGCTCAAGCAGGGTCACCTAGAGCACATGGTATAGGTTGACATCCAGGTGGGTTTGGGAAGATCTCCAAAGAAGGAGACTACACAACTTCTCTGGGCAGCCTGTGCCAGGGCTCTGTCACCCTCACAGGAAAGTTCTTCCTCAAATGGACATGGAGCTTCCTGTGATTCAACTTGTGCCCATTACCCTTGTCCTGTCACTGGCCACCACTGAGAAGAGTTTGGACCCCTCTTCTCGGTTGCTTCTCATAGGTGTTGGTATGTAGAGATACTGAAAAGCATATTGCTGCATGCCTTAAAAAGCACTGATTTCACTTGGATAGAGATGATAGAGAGGGAATTCAGGTCCTGTTTGTATTAGTTGTGGTGAATAGTATTGCTGCCTTTTTCTCTTATTACTCAGGCCCATAACCTGTCTTTCATTTTCAGCTCAATCCTGTTTTGGTCCTCCCATCTGCGCAATGGATAAATCTTAGATATTCTTTCACATCTGTTAACCCAAATAGAATTCTTGTCCATACTGAAGGAATTATTGGTATGGTAACTCAAAAAATAAAAGCTACTCTCAAAGCCAAGGTTGTCACTATTTTTTGCGACAATACCCCCTGTCTACTTGCATCCAACTGCTGTTCTCGTTGCTTTCAGTAGTAAGTTCATTGCTTCCTGCCAACACAGTTGGTTAGTTGTCTTCCTCCCACTTTCTAAAACCTTGTAATTCTTCATGTGCTTCCTGTCGTGTTCTGGGCCTGAGAGGCCATGACGCTGCTATTGTCTCATTCCTCATTCCAGGTATCCTTTGCAGCAATGGTTGTGAGAAATGATTGTGGCTTCAGCCTGCCATCTGGCCACTTCCTGCTGCACAAATACCTCCCTATTTGTACTTCTTCATGTTATGTTCATTCCTTATGTTGAGATTGCAAATTGTCCGGGGCAAGGTCCATATTCTTTATTCGGTATATGTGCAGCACGTAACATAAGATTCTGAGTACACATCTGAGATATTATAAATATATGATTTTCAGTAAATTGTTTTGTCACTCGCCTTTCTATGAAAAATGTACTGGTGAATGGGTGAGTCTTTCTGAGTTTTTTTTCTGAGAGGTGAGACTGCCCTATAAAGAGGGGATTAAATATGTTATAAAATAGTCCAAAGAGATCCCAGTGATATCTACTTTTCTCTTAAGGCTCTAAACCCACTCCCTCTTAATCAAAAATACTTCAAAAACTACGTGACAGTAACTGTAAGCCATCCCAGCAACTAAACTGAATTTATTTTACGTTGATGCCTTAAAGTGCATTTTTTTATTGTAACATCATTTACATAAACTTGGATACCTCATAGCTGCTTGAACAGGAAATAAGAATTGCTGTTTCCAAGATGGAAAGGATTTCTGTCTGGTCTGTTTTGTCTACAGAAACTCTAATTTTTGCAATAATATTTTTGCTTTACAGAGCAATTATGTGTTTGTTGCTTAGTGTCATGACTTGTCTGTTGAATTCTAAGGAGGAGAAAAGAAACATCATTTTAAAATTGAGCTGTTTGTGTAAATTAAATATTTAGCTGCTGGGAGCTATTTTTCTTTTATAATCCTTTTGTTTTGAATTGTTTGGAAGATGAAGCTGAAAGATTTTTTGATTTAGAATTTTTTTTTTATTCAGTTGACCAATATCTGTAATTTACTCAAACTACAAACTTTCTTATTTAGCAATTAAAGGTAGTTTGATAATAGGCCAGCGTTGTGGTGATCTAAAGCAGCAGCTATTTCTGAAATAGAATTTATTAGTGTAATCTACACAGTAATATGCTACATTAAATAAAAAATTCTTAGTATTTTTTAGGAGAATAAAATACATGACCTTGTATTTCCTGCCCCTGCATATGGGCAATTCCTGTAAATTCAGAAGCTTTTGTTGACTGCAAGATGATAATTCTTCTATTTGCTCTGTTCTTCAATGTTCCTGGTATTCAGAGTTGCATAATGTGGTGATATAATTTGTATTTTTTATTCCTTGTCTGTGGCTTTAGTTGCTGAAAAGCTACATATATCTCTAATGCTGGATTAGTAGTAGAGAACTGAGTTCTCTCTTCTGATTTATCTCTTCTGGTTTATCCGGAAATAATACTTAGGGTTTAATGTATAGCATTACTAATGCCGTTTTCTAAGGTAAGTAATTTTGCTACATCAAACCAGAGAGTTTTAAGTTCATGAGAATCTGAACTAAATTGCATCTGCTTCCTGCATACTGTCTTAGGATTGTCTTACAAAAATAATATACTGCCTTGAACAATACCCCTGAAAGGCTTTAGGATTTTCAGAAAGATTCTTCACTTTTTTTACATCTTCAAGCAGATCATTTGCTGAGTATTAAAATGATGCAGCATTTGTTGACTCTTAGGGGTATGAGCTTTGTGTAGATGGTAAATTGCCACATCCAAGAGCAATAATAAAATGTATTTACTATGTATATTCCAGGGGAAATAATGTGGTTCCTGTCTGTCATTGGGTATTCCTATGTAGAATATTTTTGTATTACAACTCCCTTCATGAAAATTCTTTGATTTGAATTTGTGTAAAATCATTTTAGAGGAAACACCCAGTCAGCTCCTTAGTGTCAATCTAGAAGTAGTTTAACAACAAAAATGGTTGTTCTGTTAATAGTGAGTTAGAAAATGAACAGCAGGGTATTTTTCAGAACTTAACATAGGGCTATTTTATCATCAGTCATTAATTACAGAATAAAAGTCATATGCAATTTTCATTTAGCTAGATCTCCTAATGTTATTTTGTGTGAGTAAAATAATTTCTCCTATATTTCATTTTAACACTGCTAAATCTGCATTTCTCATAGATATTGGAAAGTTAAAATGAATGTCTGTCTGTTTACAAGCTTCCTTCTGTGTTTTCCTCTGATTGAACTGGGAAGTTAATTAGAAGAAGTAGCAAAATTAAACATAAAAGCCCCTCTCAAGTTCAGCCACTTGTTCTATATGAAAATGTATGTTCTGCAATTTGCTGTTAGGTGGAATTTCCCAAAATCTCCTGCCAGTGCAGTAAACTTTCTCCTGCGCTGGATGTTCATGGATCCTGCTCCAAGCTGATTTATTGGCAAACTGTAGAGCAATCCCAAGTGACCTTCACAGCATGATGCAGCTTCTGTCCTTTGACAGTCCCCCAAACGTGCCAGCTAAAGGCCTGGCGCAGGGGCCTGAGTACCTTTTGCTCATCCTTGCCACATTCCCATAGTGGAAACACTACTGAGCCAGGGCCACTGCCTCGTGCAGGAGCCCTGCCCAGTGCAGTGGTGGCACCTGTGGAATGAAGGAGCCCGGTCGATGGCTCCTGCTCAGGCTTCTCCTTCCCTCTGCTCTCCTTCCCATCCCTTCCCCACTATGTTTCTTACCGAATGTTTTCCAGGACTGAATGTGAAACTGTTAATTTCCTGTTGGGGTTTTCATATGGTTCTCTTAGAATGAAGAGAATTGTAGAAAAGGAACATTGCTAGGAGGAGTATTATAAGCGGCTGTTGTTACTTGTCATATGTAAAATATCTTACAGTATGAGACAGTGATATCTTGGTGGTTGCATCACACTGCTTTAGAGAATTAGATAAGCTGACCAAGCTGCAAAAGGGGGAACTTCTGTGAAAAAATATAAAGATTTAGAATCAACCTTCACAGAAGTAGATCACAAGGTTTGATATCTGCACTTCCTTTTGGGTGCAACTGTTTTGTTTACATTTGTTTCTGCAAAGGATTTATGGCCTTTTATAGGATGGAAATCAATTGTTTCTATATTGCACACAGTTGTGTTTGCATTTCTGTAGTGTGTATGCTTTCTCCTTTTAATTTCATTAAAATGAAGCATTAAGATTTTAAATATTAGGTCACATATAGATTTTTTTTCTTTGAGTTTGATGGTCTCATTTTGTCTGTCTCTTGGTGCCCATAGAGCATCACTCAAGTTTCAAAATTGATTGCGCATCATTCTCACCACTTCGCAGCCTGCACAGAGAAACAAACGTTGTAAAGCCTGACCGCTGGTGTGTTCCTGTAGATGTATAGGTCTTGGTGATGTGCCTCATACTGTGTCATTGCCTCTGATGCTGGTGGTATCTTTTAACTACCTAACTTTGGGTTTAGATACTAGTTCACTGCAGAAGGCGATTTCCTCTGTAGAGTTATGTGGGGCTTGCAGGGTACTCAAGTTTTCTTGTTGCTCGAGAAGTCAAAAAGAGAAAGTTTGTGCAGTCTGTTGTAGGGCACAAGTTAAATGCCCAGCAGGTCTGTCCAGGCCTGTCCAAGCAGGTGGAGAGAGATGGAAGTGGGATCTGAAGACAGCCAAGCTCCTTGATGGGGATTATTTTTCACTCTGGTCCCAAGGGCATTTGATGAGGGAGGGAGATGGGAGAATTGGGGGAGATAAGAGATCTTTCTTGGCAGCAGTGAGCTAGGCATGGACTTGACCTGTCTCGTCAAATTGCACTCTAATTTGGGTGCTCTGGATCACCTCTGAGAGCTCTCTTCTGTCTGATAATTAAGCTGGAAGCTTAGGCAAGCTGTCCATCTAAATTAGTTACCTAAAGTTAGACTCCCTGCTGGTGCTCAAATCCTTCCTGCCTTTTTTTACCGTTACAAATCTTTTTAAGTAGTGATTTACTTAATTGAGTGGTTGAGTGTTGGCTCGCAATTTCATAGAATCATAGAATGGCTAGGGTTGGAAGGGACCTATAGAGGTCATCTAGTCCAACCCTCCTGAACACACAGGGTCTCCTAGAGCATGTGGCACAGGGTGATGTCCAGGCGGGTTTTGAAGATCTCCAGAGAAGGAGACTCCACCACCTCTCTGGGCAGCCTGTGCCAGTGCTCTGTCACCCTCACCGTTAAGAAATTCTTCCTCAGGTTCCTGTGGAACTTGAGGAATTTGATATTCATTGTGAAAATACATTTGTATAATGTTCTTAAAATATCAAATATACAATGTTTTCACGTGATATCACTGATTCTTCAGAAGAAGTCTTTCTCCTTTTTGCTTTCAACTTGCTTTGAAGAAAAAAAAAAAAAAACTTCTCCCCTGAGATCTTCTTTATTTCCTTGTATGAGTACTAGTTTCCAAAGCTTATGTAAGCATAATTTATCTTAAAAAATGTTGCATGAAATTAAGGATAATAAGTAGCCTGGTAAATGTGTTTGGAATTGTTTTATTGTTTCATATAGAAACACTGTGTGTAAACTGTATTTAAAATGTTTCGTAACCATTTTTAGAGTTAATAACTGTCTCTGGTTTTGTACAGGCACATTTTCAGTGGTGTTTTAATTCTGGTTTGCCCAGTTCATTGACTGTGGCAATTAAGTCAATTTACAGGCATCATCAGCTTGTTTTATTTAAGAATTCCATTAATTATTGTAGTACTAAAAAAAAAGTATTTGAGTTTTAAATTGAATTTTCATTGGTATGGCTATAGACCCTATTGTAGATTAAATACAGATGCCCTGTTTTAGAGTGGACATCAAACCTGTTGCCTGCCTTGTGAAAAATCTGTCTGCTGTTATTTTCAGCAATGTGATTGCTTGACACTGTGTATGTGGGTGAATAAATGTGGCAGGAGTTAGGGAGGAGAAAGACTTGTAAATGCTGCCATCTTTAAGCAGGGCTACAGAGGAATAGGTGGCAGAGTGTGGTCGTATCTTTATTGATACTGTGTGTTGCACATATGTTGCACAACAGAAAAGTTATGTATCACAGGTCAGATGATCCCATTTTAATCATTGCCCTAATTACTATAATGAATTATGTCTTCCAGGCACAGTTAGTAGATCTGAAGTCCGAATTGACAGAAACTCAGGCAGAGAAAGCAGTACTGGAAAAAGAAGTGCACGATCAGCTTCTGCAGCTCCATGCAGTTCAGCTTCAGCTGCATGCTAAAACTGGTCAGAGCATTGATTCAGGGGCTATCAAGGCAAAACTGGTGAGTATGGCAGACTGGAGAGAGGATTATGTGATACTTTTTCCCTTTCTTCCCAAAATTCTTCCTTGGAAGGTGCAAATAGAGAATTAGCTTCTTCTTTTTTAGGTGACATTTACAGTTGTTTGCTAGCAACATTTAAAATACCTAAATAATGCGAGAATAATGAATTAAGTAAGATGTGATTTTTATGTAGTAAAAACTATTTTTTAGTAAGTTTGAAGGATAAAAAATATTTTGATGGTTAATTTTTTTTAACAGAGAATGAAATTAAAAGAAATAGCTCTTAGTATAAAAGTACTACAGAATGCTTATGTATCACAAAAACAGCCTAAAATAAGGTAAGTATTGTAGCTATAGGCTGATAGGAGTAAGAATGCAATTGTTTTGTCATACATAGAGAAGGTAGGTGGTATCAGACTCATCTCTCTCTTGTCTGTCTGTCTTGCTCAGAATGCTGCAGATACATATGCTACTTATCTGCTCTTCTGTTTCTACATTCAGCAGGCTGTCATAAATATCATGACAGACCAGTGATAATTCAGTGGAGTGGCTCTGAGAATCATGAGAATCTTATAAAACCCACCAGCAGTAGCCAATATATAGATATCTGTGCAAGTAATTGTAATTGTCTGATAACCAGAGTGTGGTAAACTGCCTCCTCACTAGACACAGCACAGTTTCATACTCTAGCACCAGAATCTTTTTAAATAAGAGTAAAGTAATTCTGTATAGATGATGGCTTCTGGCTGTGGGCAGAACTCAAAGTCTTGGTGTCTGGCCGTTGTTTAATTATTTCACAGACTTTTTTCAAATAGCTAGTCCCAGCATATATATAATGTTCAATTAGTTGCCTCTGCTATGTTGCCTTGTTACTTAATGCCTGCTGAAACAGTAGTAGATTGTAAAAGCTTACAGGTTATTTGTGCTTATCACTGATTAGCAGACTAACTTGAATCCTCCCTGTTTCAGATCCAAAAGCTACAGTTGAATTAGGGCATGTCTTTTAAATATATGATATTCAGGAGCATTATATATCAGAGTACATGCCACAAAACAAAATTTAAAACTGATATTATTGAAACATACATTTTAAAATAAATAACAGTTCTGTATATCAATTTTAAAAATACCTAGTGCAGAAAAAAAGCCTGAGCTTTAAATACATGAAAAATCCAGTGTTGACCTTCTGGCAGTCAGAAAGTCTCTGAGGACAAGGAGAGATGATATCAATAGGAATTGTGATGGAAAAATAATGTTCTCTGCTAGTTAACTTCCTGTTTCTTTTTAATTACAACCACTCTTCTGTTACATGTAGCTTCTTAATATAAATGTAAACTCAGTCAATTGTGAAGTAGTGCACCATGGTAAACTAAGATATTTTTAAATGTTTCAGGTTGCTAAGCAGTAGATAACATCATGTGGTTAAGTTTGAATCCCTTTTTAAGGGTGGTATATTTGCTTAGTCCAGGCATGATAATTTGAGTTTCTCTGTAAAAATATGAAGTTACCTGGTTAAAGTTTTGTTTTGTTTTACAATTTATATATCTTTTGGCTACCTGTCTGTATCCCTTGTGACACTGTTGTGATGTTGTGATACATGTCTTGTTATCCTTTCTGAAAATAAATAATCCATTTTCTGTGTGGCAAATGTTATATTATAAACTATATTTTTATAATCCTTTCAACAAATTGCTACTTACATTATTTATCCATCAGTTAAACCCCCTGTCTTAAGTGTAGAAGAGCTAAAAAGTAAATCTACATTCTTTAGTTTGAAATAGGATTTTTTTTCTTTTCAGTAAAATATTCAGTAAAATATTGTAATGCTTTTCATGTTATCTTGCTATTCTTCATAGCAATTTCAAGTATTTAGCGGGGGGAAATAATCTTAGGTTAAGTTTTCTAATAACTTCCATTGCAAAACACACCAATTGCTACTCAGTGCAATTGTGGTGTACTTATTTTTAAAAATCTTCAGTAAAGACATACTGATACATTTCTTTCAGAATTCATGTTATTGCTTTTTCTTAAAGTTCCCACTACCTGCTTCTCTAATTATGAAACTCTCTTCTTCTGTCTTAAGTCTGTCCTTTCTGTGGAGGAAATGGTAAGTAGGCTGATGGCCTTTATTTGTATTTAAAGCAGTGCTTTGTTTTGTGTAGCAACTTATATGTGTTGGCCTTAGAAACTGGCAAAACAGATCTGTCTTGGTCAGTCGTCTTAAAAGTTGACAATATGGTGTGTGAAGATCTTTTTTCATTGTTCTGTTCTATTAGTCTTAGTAATCTCTTTCATAAATCTATACTAGTTTATTACTGGCCACTTGACATTCTTAAAGATCATTCTTGCTACTTCTCAAAAAATTTTAAGCTTTTTCTATGATTTATAAAACATAGATAGTGTACAGACCTAACAGTGCAATATGAAACATTTTGTCATAATTTATCTCTTTTTTTATTTCACTTTTCCTTATATAAAGGGTGCTATATGATATTTGGCTGCCTAAGCAAATATCCCAAATCAAATCAGTTTTCTGGAGGAGGATATTGTAGTTCTTTCAAGTCATGTTTCAGATACAACAAGGAACTCATCTCTCAGGTTTTGTTTGTGAGTAGGAAACTGGTGACTTATAATGTGCAAAGACATTATGAAGTCTTACTTTTTTTTATTCAGTAACTAAAGCACAAAATATCCAGTGAGAAAGCAAATGGAGTGTTGTCTGAGTATTATACCTTTATATATCTGCCTAAATTCTATCTTTTCCTATTTGTCAAATAAAAGATGCTATAAAAGAGAATACTTAAACAATCAATGGACCTATAATAGAGAGGCTTAATGCAGAGTTTGCAACATGTATATAACTAATCTCTCATCTGTATGGACTGCCCAGCTGCTGTAAAACTAATTTTATGTATGAGCTGTGACTCTTCTAACAGCTCAAGTATTTGGCAGAGTTGATCCAGTGTTCTGGCACTCCTGGATTTTTGTAATTGCCCTCTGGCTGTTGGCAGATGTGAATTCAAACAATCCCAGACCATAATTACAGTGGTGAGACTTGGGTTTAAAAATGTAGATTACTTCAAATTCTTGGCTTGTGAATGTGTACTGCAGTTCAGAAGAGGATTTGTTGAAAATTTTGTCTTGATCTTGAGACAGAGCGGATGTGGCTTTCTGTGCCGTGTTTTCTGATGTGCTTATGTGGCTCAAATCTGGTCTGCAGCTGGTCAGTGCAAGAGCTGCAGGAAGTGAAATGGCAGTGATCTCAAGCAATCCGAGTGCCACTCCTCCTAGGCAGTATGTTAGGCAATTCTTAACCACTATGTGCGCTGTTTAATACAGTCCATTCATTTGGCCTGATGGAAATATTTCAGAGGTGAGGGAAATACTGAAGTCCATCAAATTCTGAGTTGTTTTGCTGGCGAATATCTGCAAACACCTACCTATGTATTATGAAAATACCTCTCCAGGAAAGGCAGGACCAATTTGAATTTTCAAATGTAGTAATACCAGGCATATTCATAGTTTCATGTACAGGCTTGGAAAAGTGAATAGTATTTACAATTTGCTAACAGGTTTGTCTTGCCAATTCTACAGAATTTCATTTTTTGTCCTATTGCATATTTAAGTAGCATCTCTTGGTTTTGTTTGTCTATATCCTATGCCTTTACTGTTTTTCTGGTTTGCCGTGTTTTTCTCTGCTACTCTGTAAAAATTATATTGAACAATATTTAAAAAAAAATACGTAATTAAACATGCTCTTCTCTAAAGTAGATTTTGCAGAATAGTATGCATATTCTACTTAGGCTACCAGTACTTAGTAATAGTACTTTGGTTATTAGGAAAGATAATGTATTGGAGATTTTCTCTACATCTAGAATTAACCACTATGGAAGTAACTTGCATTTCCACATATATATATATATAATTTTTTTTTTCTTGAGAAGAGCATGGAAGTTTAGCTTTTAATCTTTTTTCAAGTAATTTTAAAGATATACAGACTTGCTGAATGTTTCACTGACAACTACTCATGTTAAAAATCATTTAAAAGTAATTTTAAAAGAATATTCATTACCTCAAAATATGCTAGTTTTATAGTTTCTTTCCTATCTTTAAAATAATCTCTGTAGTTCTAGTAATGTCTCATTTGAACACAGGAAAAAGTAGGGATGATATTTCGATTACTTAAATTTTGCCTTTTGAGCGTGGTGGGAAGAAGCATTGTCGTTAGTGGCGGTTCCCTGGCTGGAACCAATATATGCATTTTTTGCTAAGGAGTCATAAGCAGAATCAAAATCAAGTTGGGAGCACAGTGTTGTCTACAAGACCTCCTGTCCCTGGAGGAGTGAAAACTTGTGGCTGAATTACTGGGCTTCCTTCCTCCCCGACTACTAAATAACTTCACGTCTTTTTCACAGTGGCGATTTCAACACATTTCTCCCCAGTCTAAGTCAGACTAGCCTGAAGTCTGGTATTTTCAGGAGTGTTTGAGTCCTTTGGGAATGAAACAAGCCTAAAACCCACATCTCCTACTCCTCTCATATCTGTGGATGAGCACTCTGAACACTAAGCTCCTTTGGCAGTGGAGGATAGAGTGTCCGTTCAACAGGAGCGAGCTCTGCTCTGTTGAGAATAGCTCTACTGCGAAGATGCGCTTTGGCTGCTGGCTAGTGCAAGGCTTGAGCGTTAAGTAAGATGATTCTCTATGAGGGATCAGCTAGGAAACATACTCGCCTTTTACAAGTAATAGTTTTTGAATGTTTGAAACTTTTTTTTTCCCTCTCCCTCCTGCCTCATTTCAAAATTCACAATACCATTTCATAAGGCTGCGTGACTTTGTGTGATTTGGATTATGGATATTACATCTCCTTTCCTTATGACATTTAAACTTCTGTGTGCTGCAAATTCACATTTCAGTGACAGAGGTCTAGTTCTATTTGGGCAACCTCTCATGAACTGTAAATTCCTCCAAACATATTTGTTGACATACCCTAGTTTAACACAAGTAAGGATAATGACCCAGGAGCAAGCACCTAATTTTTCATTAAGCCAGTGCTAAGTGCACTGGTAAAGGCAGGTACAGAATAGTTTATGTAGAAGTGGTTGTTCCTGGCACCTTTCTGAAAGAACACGTCCTGAGGCTGATGCTCTGAGTCTCTCTGGATATGTACATGTGGAAGAATATGCCCCATGTTACTACTATTGCAAATGAACTCTCAATAATCTCAAAACTAAAAAGTGTAGCCACCAATTTCTTTCAAGTAATTAGTTGCCTTTGTCTCATATTCTTGAAAACCTTGCCTTGTGTTTTGAAAAAAACAAATAGTAGCTTTGATCTTATACAAAGTATTTGAACACCGAAGTATTGAAGAACACAGAGAGGAAGAAAAGAAAGACAAAGAAAAAAACATTTTAATATAATTATTTTTGAGGAGATAAGTAATTTGAATTTTGAAAGTGCTGTGGCTCATTAAAAGATGTGCTTATCATAAAGGACATCTTTGTCCTTTATTTGTGTCTGTATTATTTGTGTCTCAATACCACAGTTCCTATAGTCAGGAGAGTTATTTCATGCCTGTGTGCAGAAACTTGAAGTGTTCTTTCATTTCTTTTTTTTTTTTTATTTTGTAAAGGAGAGAGAACTTGAAGCTAACAAGAAAGAGAAAGTGAAAGAAGCTCAACTGGAAGCTGAAGTGAAGTTACTGAGGAAGGAAAACGAAGCGCTTCGTCGACACATAGCGGTGCTTCAGGCAGAGGTTTACGGAGCAAGACTGGCAGCCAAGTACTTAGATAAAGAGTTAGCTGGAAGGTGTGTAGGGGCAATTTTGTATACCTAGCATGGTTTCTTTCCCTTTTCTTGTTGATAAAGAGGTTCTTTTGTATTACATAGTGCAAAGCACAAGTCCTCATCTACACCAAGCATTTCTTGACACCATGGAACAGTGCATATACAAGTCACACTGTGGAAGAGTTAGATATAAACCTCTGTAGATTTTTTGACCTATTATTGATTATAAACTAAACTTTTGCTTGTTCACTCTTTTTGTAATTGCAACCTGCATCTGTTAAGTTTTCTTTTTTCCTTGGCTTTGTACTGACCATATTGATAGACACTGCACTATTGTTGCCTTAGGGCTCAATATAAGAGTGTGACCAGGATGAAGCCAGTCCTGCATTCTCTTAGTTATGTTTAGAAATTTTAGAAGCCTTAAATAATCCTGTCTTCATTACTGCATTTTTTTGGAATGAATTATTTGTGGTTTGCTTTCTAATCCTCTGTAGTCTGTAAAATTGTTAGCAGGGAGATAAAGGTGTGCGGAGATGAGAAACTGTCTGCAGTGTGTATGTCGTGTCTATTACTATTACAGATTGTAATGTAACTATGATAACTCATATATGACAACAGCATAACCACGACATGATTGGTTGTGGTAGGTGGCGATGGATACGTTCACCTTAGCAGCACGCAGTCACGGTCAGTGTTAGCAGCACAGGGCCAAAGTGATGATAAGATTCCTGACAGATAAGATTCTCAGATTCCTGAGTTTGCCCAGGACACTGCAAGGCCCGAGGCCTTGTGCTGACCTTGCGAGCGTGAGGCCAGGCCCACTGGCCCCTATGCTCAGGTGAGGTGGGTTGGAGCTGATAGTTGCCTCTTCAGCGGATGTTTCTCAGGAGCTGTGGTCTGCAGCACTGATCCTGTCTAGCAAGTCCTATGCTTTGGGTAGTTCTTGTTTATCCCCTCACTTCAGCCTTGTTCTGCAGCTGTCTTAACCATTCTCTTGTAGTATTGGTTGTACTGTGGTCCATTAATGTGGTAAATCTGTTCATTCAGCTCTTGGCTTAAGCACTACTAAATAATCTTTTGTTGACTTGACACTTTGGCTTCCTTTCCTTTAGCATGGCGCTGGGACCCTTGCTGCTGTTAGTGCGAGATTTGAATTTCCTCTTGAAAGAAAAATGCTTTTATTATTCTTGTGTATTAAAGCATGCATCTGTTACTGTTTCATTCGATGATAAACAAGATAGTCCCTTAAGGCTTCTTGGATACAGGGCTTGATTCTTCTAGTTATGGAGAGCACCCAAACATTTACTTTTCCTTGTTCTTGCAAGATGTTATGTATTGTCTGACACACATTCTGTCAAACAATCATAAAATGGCAATTTTTTGAGCCTCATGTGTTTTCTTCCTCTGGAGCTCCTGAGACACTCCTAACTCAAAAGAGTAATTAGAAAGTCATATAGATAAAACAAAAATCTCATATTTGTTGTTAATATAGGAAGAACCGCCAAATTCCTTACTTTACCAAGTAGAATTGTTAAGGTATCCGAGTATTCTGACTTAGATGAATCTAGGAGACTTAAAGCTTTTAGGAGGAGTCTACATATGCACGTATATGTTTAATGTGCTCAACACTGATACAATTCCGTGCATAGTTATTGCACTTAGACTAGTTGATGCCTGACTGTGTGCTGTAGCCAGAGTAGTTGTGAGTAACACAGTGCCTTTATTCTGAGATGCGATACATCTTCTTACCAGTTTCCTCTTTGTCATTGTGCAGGGTCCAGCAGATTCAGTTATTGGGACGCGATATGAAGGGACCTGCTCATGACAAGCTCTGGAACCAGCTTGAGGCAGAAATACATCTTCACCGTCACAAAACTGTTATTAGGGCCTGTCGGGGTCGGAACGATCTCAAACGACCGATGCAAGCACCACCAGGCCACGTAAGCTAAAAAGGCAAAATCATTTCTCAGTGGTTTCCAGGAGGTATGGGAAACAGCCATGTGTTAGCTCTTCATTTTCCTGTTTGAGCTCACTTCAGTATTGCATTCTTTTATATGTCGCTTCTGTATAAATCGTTCTTCTATATAAGAATAAAATTCTTCTGTATTATTCTAAATAAAATCTTTAACAGGTATTTCACTGTGGTCACCTATGCTGAATTTGCCTCACCTGCCTTGGCACATGACCCATTTTTCAGCCCAGGGTTCAGGGCATAGAAACATGGACCATCTGGAAGGAGAGTTACTTTGACCTGTTCTGAATACTTTAGTTGGTCAGAGATGAATCCTGCTGCTAATTATGTATACATACCCACCAGGATTTTATATGTAGCTGTAAGGGTTTGTATAAAGGCAACAACAGCCTAACAAAAGCAAAATAAGTACATCTGTTTACTTCATATTTTTATTAGATTTGATTTGAATGGCTTTTGGAGTGTTTTGTTTTTATCCTAATAAATGAAAAGTAAAGCAAGCAGCCCCTTCCTTGGAACAGTATTGTATTTTCTTTTATATTTTGATTAGTTTTAAATAACAATGTTATGTTAATTTTAGAAGAGATCATTATCCCTTCTTTTAGTCCCTTTGTATATTTTTAGTATGTAGCTAGTTGTGGTTTTTTGAAGTTTTGTTGTTATGCATCATTTGATGTTGAAACAATTTAAATAATTATTCTGGTCAGGAACAGAGTGTTGTGTTTGTTTGTTTTCTTATTTCAAAGCCTGTCTGTGAAGGGGAACGCGTAAATTTGTCCTGCTTGAAGGACTGTAAAACTTTCTACACTGCCTTTCTACGGTTAAAACAAGAAAACATAGAAAAAAAGAAAAGAGCACTACTTGGTTCTCACGCTTATGTTTATGCTGTGTTTGTATTCATCAAACTAGGATCCGGATGCTTTAAAGAAGAGTCAAGGTGTTGGTCCAATCAGAAAAGTTCTGCTTGTTAAAGAAGACCATGAAGGACTAGGAATTTCAATTACAGTAATTACTTTGATTTTTTGGATTTTTTTTCATTTTACAGAGGAAAACGTGTTACAGAGGAAGCGATCATAAAACTTGTGTTTCTGCTGCTGTAGAATAGGAGGGACCATGAATGGATTGTTAGTGCTTAAGAGAAAGCAGAGGGCTGCATAATGCAAATCAATAGCTATGCTCAAGTCTGTTGAGGAGTACAGCACATGTTGATAGAATATGAAATAGCTAATTGCTGATTTATGTAAAACCAGTGATTTCAGAAAGGCTAAAGTGTTAAGAAATAGCCTGAGGCTTTAGACCCTTTAACAGAGCAGGAATGGACTGAGAACTAACTTTCAAAGCTTATCTCTTGTAGTTGTAGCATAGCTTTTTTAAATATTGTTATCTCACGCCTTTATATGCATGCTTGTGTATTTATGTAATAAATTGTGTATTTATGTAATAAATACATATATACACACTGTATATATAGTATGTGTGTATAAAAGGGCAATTGTACATTTTTGCACCAAAATTCAAAAATTGGCTTCCACTTCCATTCTCTTCCATTCTAAATGTGAATATTGATTCTTGCAATATAATGTATATGATATGCTTTCTATTATTTTCAGTATAAGAGGCTTTGATGCTGTCTCATCAGCCTAAGTATGGTTTTATTACTATAACCAGAACGGTTGCTTTTCATTCTTGGAAATATATTGGAAATATATATATTGGAAATATGCCCACTTTTTTGGGGAGAGGAGGGGGAACAGAAGAATTAAGGGAAACAAATCATGCATTCTTATCCAATGTAGGATTTCATATTTCCTGTAGTAAAAGCTGAAATAAGCACTTTGAAGAGCAAACACCAAAATGCTGATTTTTATACTAATGGACAACTCAAAATAAGGTTATTTTTATAGGGTGGGAAGGAGCATGGTGTTCCCATACTGATCTCTGAAATCCATCCTGGACAACCTGCTGATCGATGTGGAGGACTGCATGTTGGTGATGCTATTCTGGCAGTAAATGGAGTTAATCTAAGGGATGCCAAACATAAAGAAGCTGTGACTATCCTTTCTCAACAAGTGAGTTAATGCTTTTTTTCCATAGGCAAATTTGGGTACTTCCTTTGTTCTACTGTTGAATTACTTTAGGATACTGATGTTTTGTCAAGCACGGTAATTATGCTAAGCTAAGATACAAAGACTCCTGAAGCGGTATCACCTTATGCTTAATCTTGTTATGCCTCAAAGTCTAAGGAGAAAGTGCTGGGTCAGTACTGGTTCAGTTAAATCCCCATATTGGCTAATGAACCTTTGGTAAAGCTCATGGAAATCTTGTTATGTTGTCTATGTTGTCACTGCAGAAATAATTATTTAATGGTGTACATGTCTTATTTTTCTTTTTTGAGGATCATCTCTAAGAAATTCAGGTAGTTTACTTTGATAAAACATAGCTATAGACTGCACTTCTTTAATCAGTAGGAACTTTCAACTTAACTGTTGATTAAAATGTACTTGTTTTAGCTAGCTCAAAACTGTAAACCTATTACATAGTTGTGCAGTGAGTAAACCTGTGACTTTGATTGCATTTTAGAGAGGTGAAATTGAGTTTGAAGTAGTGTATGTTGCTCCAGAAGTAGATTCAGATGATGAAAATGTAGAATATGAGGACGAGAGTGGACACCGTTATCGTTTGTATCTTGATGAATTGGAAGAAGGTGCAAATTCAAGTTCTAATAGGAAAGAAGGAAACGTGGACGTCAAACCATCACAAGGTAAGCTTTCTAAGTGTGTTGCATGCCCTTTAATTCTTGCATGCCCTTTAATTCTTAATTTTCACTGTGCACAGCAATTCCTAGAATACAGTGTTTTTATATTAACTGTAAAATTAATCTTATGCTAATTCAATTAACCTGCTACTATACTGTCTTATCTTTTGGTGAGTCCCTCACTTATTAGCCTAGTTTACGTAGATACAACTCAATTAACTTTTTTCACCTTTTTTCCAAATTGAAAACCAAATTTGTTCTCATCTGATCTCCTGATTCTGATCTAGGATTAGTTCATTCCTTTGAATCCATTATTTTGTTCACTACTTAAATTACATATATTATTTTTAGATCAGAAAAGTATAGAACAGTTCCTGTTTTCCTCATGCATTATATTCTACTAAAAGCTTTTTAGCTGTTTCTTTCAATAATCTTTTCAGTAAGCTTTGCAGTTCGTGAAGGCAGGCTCGCTAACCTGTGAGATCCAAGATTGCTTTTCTTCCTTAAATAAAATTTATTTTTAACTTGCAGTGTTTGATAAGAAACCAAGTATTGATGGACATGAAAATGGAGACCTGGGGAATTCAGTTGAAGCACCGTTAGAAGACACTGCACCCAAATTAGCCCGTTCTGCTGAGTCTTTATCGTAAAATAATAATAATAATAATATTAAAAAAATCAACTGGACAGCTCCCGCTTTTGGGAACAACTGATAATCATTACTGACTGTTCCAAGTTGCATATATACTAGTGTAGGTTGTAAAAGAATGATTAAAAGTCAAAGGGAACTGTATTATTGTTGCCTGGAAAAAGGCGGTTACCTCAGGACTTCATTGTGAGCAATTCTAAATGTGGAAACCTGTCTTTTGCGTGTCACGCAGTAGTTACCAAGCACATGGCCTATGACACGAATTTTTTTTTAATAATAAGCACCAAAATGTGGGATTTCCAAAAAGGCTAATCTTAATATCTTCATCTTTGAATTTTCTTAGATCCCAGGGGAAGTGAAGTGTGGTCCCCTTCATTTTGTCCCTTCAGTGTTTTAAAGGGACAGCTGATGTTCCATTTGGTATGAAAAAAACTTCCTCTCGGTGAGGGGTGGTGGGATGGGGAATAAATTGTACTGTTACATTACAGAGTTTCCTACTTGGGAAATTTTTTTTAACTGCAGCTTTTAAAAATGACAACATTTTTCTCAGACTGGCAAAAAAACCAAAGCTTTTATTTGAGAGAAGACTGACAGAATCCAAAGGGACAACTGAGTACTTGTTGATCCTTCAACCCATGATCATTTTGATTGAGACTTTTGGCATTTTATTTTAATCAATTCGCTGCCGGTTGTTGCTGATTTGAAACTTACTCCAAAAGTATTAAAAATAATATAATGAGTTTTTAAAAACAAAAATAATTTTAAAAAATATTCCCAATTATGTGTGCTCCCCCTCTACCCACCACCCACCCACCCCTTTTTTTTTCCCCCCGAGTATCTTCAGCTTAGCATCCATTTGTGAATGGATACGGTTATTAGTGTGGAATGGTTTTATACATTTTGAATTGGTCATCATTGGCTTGACATTATGAAATGCTGAGTGCTTTTCATGGGTACTGAACGAGCTCATTTTACATAAAAATAACCTTTAAATGCACGAGAGTTGAGTGCACAGTACTTTATAGGAGTTACTCAGAATCATACAGTGTCTGGCCTTTTCTGTGTTATAATATGACAGTCCTGTTAGCCTATAATTGTCTTATTGTTCAAAAAATGTCTTGCTGTTGAAACGAAACGTTACTCTCTTTTTTAAAAAGCAATGTATTTTAAAATGACTTTTTAATTGGTATACATCTGAAGGCCCAAGGCATGGCTGCAAATGGGAATGTCAATGATGATTTCTTGGGCAGTTTCTCGTATTGTATTTGTAGACTTTTTCGGTGAAGTGCAGTACTCTCCATATGCAAACTCCATATTGCAGTAGCGTTTATTTCAGTATGCAGTGCCTGCTTTCCCGCTCGTTGCTCTGCAGGCTGTTGAACAGTAATGTGGAAGGACGAGGTTTTGTACTGAGAGAGTGGAGCTGCAGTGAAAGGAAATGGCGGCTTTGCGAGTATAGGATGTGCGTACGTAAGAAAAACTCAAAGGCCTTTAGAGTAATATCAATTAATCTAATGTCCAAAATTGTGATGTAGAACACGCTTACTTGTTTCCCCTAAGAGCACTATATATATATATGTTTATAGAAAATATCCTAAAAAATGTATATACTTTATTCAAAGATTTTGCTATTTATAAATCCCTTAACTCTGCTATTTACATCATTGGTTTTTGTGTGTGTGTGCATTAGTTTCATTCACTTGATGGAATTACATTATTGTTTCATTTTTGTAATAGCCCTTGTCATATGACATATTGTTGAGGACTTTTTAAATAGTCTAAATTAGAACATTATTACCAAACAGCAACTGGTATTTAAAAATAGAGCTGTGCAAAGAAGAGACAGGTCCCCTGGCATGTTTCTTTTTCTGAAGCTTCATGAATTTTAGAACACATTGGCTGCGTATTAGTAGATAAATCTACTGCTATAATTTTGCATCTAGATTTCTGTTTTTCTTGCAGTAAAAAAAGTGTGCTCTGAAGCTGTCCGTGGCCCAGGACATTCTGTGTTCTATCTGTCAGAGAGGACGGTTCATAGCTAAGCTGAGGACCTTTGAAAATCATCACTATATGAAACCCTGCTGCAGTTGTAAGAAATGAGGGCTTGTCCAGCTAGTCCGGTACCTGAGAGAAGGATTGGATTTTAAATACATTGGTTCCTTCTTGGCACATGTTATCAGCTGTCACTTTTGACCAGTTTCAACCAGAAGGAATTATTTTCCTGACATTCCTTATCCACCAGTTTCTTGTGATGCTCTGCTCTCTACTGTTATCTAGTCTATTTTAAACCAAATATAGGAGATGGATAAGAGGGAACCTTTCCTGGAAAAAAGAAAATGGCCAGAAGAATTAAAAAGAAATGAAAAATCAGATGACAGTAAATCAGCAGCATATTTCTTCTGCGCAGTTTTCATACTCTTTTTTTAGAAAGCCCTGAATGAGAGGATTTTGCTCAGACACTACGGTATGGCTATATTCCATACTTCTTAACAGCTCATTTAAAATATTCATTTATTGCAGTCATATGGATGTGGTTGGAGATTATATTTAAGCTGAGAAAAGGTTGGCAAGTTAAGATTTCCAGGCTTAGTGGGCAAATGTACACTTTCCTCTTCTGTCAGCAACTGGAAGACTCAGACCTGCTGGTTCCCAGATGGTGAATGAATTTGACTTGGAAGAATTTCCAAGAAAAGTCAGTATTCAGACTTCATTTTTATTTTTTGAAGTGTAAAATAGTTTACTTACGTGTATATATATTTTTACTTCAAAAATAAAATTCTAAAGAGAGAACTGTGTGATTCTTTCAAGTAGGTAATTCTTTGCTTGTTGAAAAGAAATTTTCCGTGGACAATTGTGTTTTAGCATAAAGATGAAGAGTATTTGTTGGTATCTGGGCCCAATGTTTACTAAAAGCATGTAAGTTAAGAAAAGTGCTTGATGGCAGTAAGTTTAACTGATAAAATACAGTATGTAGTATTTCCTTGGTAGAAGTGTATTTATGGCAGTGGGAAGGGTTGTATCTATCTCATTGTGTGTTAATCCACAGTTATGTCAAACAACATTGGTATTTACTGTAGCTGTTCAAACAACCTTACATCCTTGACTGCCCTCTCGCCTGCAGATGTAACATTTTGCAACGAATGTATTATATCTAGTTAAGCTGAATTTAATATTTTTATTAGCCTGTAAATAAAGATACTCTTCTGCATCGCAGTGATTTCTTTACCTAATTCAGCCTGGTATTTCAGGTGCGTGGGTTGGATATTTTTTATGTGTGAAGTATAGACACCTGACTCTCTTATTCCTATTTTTCATTCCTAAAATGACTTTTTTTTTTTTTTTTTTAATTGCCGCTTATCATCACTCAAAAGGTCTTCCTGCCCTTAGGCAGCAAGTTGTGACAGGGCTTGAGGCCCCCCAGAGAGCGCGGAGCAAGGGCAGTGTTGCAGTAACTGGGGCGGTAGTGGCGTGATGGTGTTTATTGAGATTTATTGAGAGTGTGTGACTGTGTAAGCACCGAGAAGAAGGGATGAAAAGGTGCATGATGAACAAAGAGGGAGAGAGACAACTGCAAGTATTTGCTTTTCAGTTTATAGTTTTTAGAAGGATTTAATTATGAGTTTAAGTACATGGAAAGAAGATTGAATAAGGATAAAATGTTTTTGTTTGGGGTAGATATAATAAAGCAACAAAATTAAAGGAGGTACCCATGAAGATGGAAACAGAGAGAAGAGGGGAAAAAAATCACTGTATTTGTGGCAGCTGGGGACAAGAGAGATCACTTAAAGGTCCTTGTCCCTGTTCCCCTCTGGCTGCTCTGAGTGGCTGCTCTCACTGAAGAGCTCCTCTGCACCTGTTTTTTCCTCATAGATCTTCAAATGACAAGAGGAGGAGCAACGGGTCCTGACTGAGGGTGTTCCTGTAGAGCCGGTTTTGCTCAGCAGAACCTTAGCCCGGCAGCTTGGAAAGAGAATTACTTAAAATGCTTCGGACTTACCTGCCTTCTTTCCAGAATTGTGTCCCTTCCAATGTGATGTGATTTGCAGTTCTTCGGGAATTGGAAATTGCACGGTTTGAGTGGGACCCAAAAACTAACAAACAGCACACATTCTTCTGTCTTCAGAAGAGAAATATTCAACTTTTTTTCTTCACTGGAAGAGCTCTTCCTTTGTATGCTCAAATCTGTTAAGAGTGTCTTGTAGATGCATTTGTTTTCCCCTCACCACAGAAATAAACCTGTACCTGCTTCTGAGCCCCTCATCGCAGCTAGAAAGGGGTTTTAGGCTAAAAAGCCAAGTAACTTTTTTTTTTTTTTTTTTTTTTTTTTTTGTAAGAGGTAATGCCCATTTGAACAGATAAGTTAGTACATCTAAGTAAATTTCTCGTATGGGTTTAGGAGTGTTTGCCTCAGTCAGTTGTCAGCCTTCAGCTGAGCCTGCTGAGACTTGTTTCTCGCATTGGTGCTGGAGAAACTTTGCGGCTGGTAGTGCTGTAAAGACCCCCAGTTGGAGAGCGCTTTTCCAGCTCTCCAAATCCCCCCTCAGGTAGGTGGGAGATGCTCTGGATTACTTGTAGGGGTCAATAAAACTCATTAAAATTGTGGATTTTTTTTTTTTTTTATCCTTCTACAGGAGATTATGGTCATGTCTCCTTCATTAGCAGTTCTTGGAGCTCTGAATTTCTTCACACTTCCTTTCTGAAGTTAAGTGCAATTATTTAACTCCAAATTTTTGCTGCTGGCCCATCTCCACGGCATTGCCTCTCACCAGAGACATAGCTGGCAGCTCTCTGCCAACGAGTTTTCAGTGGCTGGGTCTCAAACAGGTTTGAGGTGGGGAAAGCACAGAAACAAGCTGAGCAAAAGCATGGATGAGAGCCCTTCCGAGGGCATTCGCCGGCACCTTCTGGTTAACCCTCAGCAAGCGACAGGAATCGGGTAACCTGGAAAGTTTAAGATCTTCAAATTGTTAACAAGTGTGTTTATACACCTGGGTAAACGCTCTTGATTCAATCTTAATTTCGCTGTTAACTGTCTAAATACTTGGACAAATAATACTTTTCCAGAATAGGATCACGATAATGTTATTTGATAGTATGTGACTTGCTGTTTTCCAAGTGTTTATGTGTTTTGTGTCCTTTTCTTTAGGGGAGTGCAAGCATTACTCTTCAGGGTGCTGAACTTGAGTAGTGATGTGCTTAGTCAGCTGGGATTGCACCCTGGCCCTGAGTGCTTTTCCTTCCAAGGAGAAATGGGATATCCCCCTGGCTCCCTCTAGGAATGACCTGTGGTGAGTTTGCTGCCATTGACCCTCCCTTTGCATATGGGGGATTTTCTTTCTTTTGTGTCCTAGCGAGCTTTGTGCCTGGTTCTTCCTGATTTAACCCAAGTGGTAAAATGTTTCCCTGTTTTCTCTTGTCTGTAGAGAGCAGCTTGAGCAAAAAGGTGACGTCTCTGGAGTGAGTAAGTCTGGACACGCAGATGTCGCTGCATGGCAGTGTCCCCTAGGGGCCATGCCCAAGGCTCACTGGGCCAGGAAGCAGTATGAGATGAATTTATTTCTTCAGCTTTTGAGTGGTGTCTTTGATCAGAAAGTGATATCTGCATTTTATTTTTCTCCTAATGCAAAGAACCTTAAGATGGTTTGGAATATGTGTATTATTTATCATATTCCTTATGGGATTTCATATGCTCAGCATGTTTGCTGGCTGTCTTGCCTTTTGGACTTGAGGGGTTTTAATGGCTTCAGCTCCAAGACAAGTATTAGTTGCTGGCTGCAGCCATACAGGCTGTCATGTTCACTGGTGTTTGGACACTAGTTTTGTCATAGATGGCCTGTAAGGCTGCTTGACATCGCTGATAGTGATGCTCAGATATGGTGAGGCTGGGATAAGATCAGAGCCTTTGGATTGCATCCAGAAAGGTGCAGATTCCCCTGAGTTTTGATTATAATTTAAGTGGTTATTTGTGATTCTGTACGAAGGGTTTCCCAGTGCGAGTTAGGACTTAAGTACTTTAATGGGGATGCACCTCTACTGCTGAGCTCTGCACTTGAAACTGATGAATTAACTTCCTCATCAAAGGAGCCTGCTGTGTTAAATGAGGACTTTTGTATGGGTGACTATCACTTGCTTTCTAGCCAGTGTGGCAGTTCAGGTGTTCTGCTGACTTACAATACACGTGAAGTGTCACGAGGCAGTGAAACTGATTTTATTTTCAAACACAGAGAGACTGTGATGTATTAGTGAGAGCACGAGTATTAAGGTAGCTTGAATAGGTTTCAAAGGAGGTGGACTAGTGTATTGCTACTATAACTGACAGCTACATATCAGTTATATGCAACTTTGAAAATCAAAACTTAGCTATCAAACAGGAATTCCAGTTTATTAGAAACCTATATGTTTTAGTGTTAAGGATTTGTTATTTGTGTTTGGTGCCAAAAGGGGGCAGCAACTTCCTTTAAATCTTTGGGATTAACTAGACTTGAATAGAATTTATTGCTAGTGTATATATATATATTTTCTTTTTCTCATGCACAAAAATGGGAAAACTTTATCCTTTAGAGCTATTTCGGGTAACACATTCTCTAATAGAATAAACATCCAGTTCAGCTGGCATTGTTTCAAGTAAGAAGCAGTGTTCAGGTAACACATCCTATGATAGAGGTTGTCCTGTGTATGGGTTATACAAGTACAAGCCCACAGGAGCACTTGGACACACACAGAAGTAGAATTCTTCTAGCTCTGGATTAGTGACTTATTTAAGAATGTTAAAATATCCCCATCAATTATTTTAGGAATGAATGCTCTTTTAGTAAATTACCCAGAAACAGTTACATTTTTGATCCCCTGTTTGTGGGTGGATTTTGTACTTCCAAACATATCGGGGCCAAAAGCACTGATAAAACATGCAATGAGGTCTCAGGTGAGTTTGCAGACTCTGTTCTCTGCCAGTGCACTTCAATCACGGTGTGTAACCAACCATGCCTCTTGGCAAAGATCTCTCCTGCAACAGAGGCTGCCCGTCGTGTCAGACTGTTCAGAGATTTGGCAGCGAGAAGTGAAAAAAAGAGATGGCCATACTATAGTTTGTGCCTGTCTAGTTCCAGAGAGAAGCTGTGTGGCTGCAGAAAAGAGGAAGATCAGCTCACATTAAGCCACCTTTTCTCTACTACTTTTGGTTTCTGCTGGCAACAAAATGGTACTGCAGTTTCCAGACTATGTTTGTTGTCGTTAACCCAGTGCTTGGTGAACTGATAAACCAAATATTCTGTTGCATGGAATATTTATTAGTCCTTTATGATGTGAGGTGAATGTATATATGGAATGTAAATAGGAAAAGATGGGGTGAGACTCCATCTGCCAGAAAGATAGCTACATAAATGAGTTAAAGCCTCTAACTGGATGTCTTTGTGCCAGGCACGTGTAAGGTGGGTTATTGTAGCCTTCTTGCCAAAATCATGGCTCGCTTTGTATCCTGGGGATCGTTTGGGTTGTGCCATCTTCCGTGACGCAGCGCTGTTTGTGCACACGTGTGTGCAGAAGAGAGGTTCTGTGGGCCGTCCACAGCCTGTGCACGTCAGCCAAGCAAGACTTTTGCATTTCCATACTGCAGGCCCACTTTATCCAGGTCACCTTATTCACATTTTATGAAACTGTCTGTCAGAACAGATGGTGTCACTTAAGGATAAAAAGCTTAGCCATAGATGTGAAGAGAAGCTGCCTCTTCCAGTAAGGTCTGCTAAGGCATCTTCTCTTTATCCATCACCTGTGTCTTCCCTCCCGGCATGCCAGAGGATTGTTCACAGGTTTGCAATGGCTTTTTGCAAGGCCTTTGCGTTTTGGGGTGTTTTTGTCAGTTGGTGTGCCTCTGGCCAAGTGGCAGCATATCTCACTGTCTCAGTTTGTGCGTTTGTGAAATGGTTGCTGGGTCCCAGAAATTGCCTCTCATATGTAAAATGTCTTTGCAGAGGCTGAGGTTTCTAGTAAATGCGCAAGCCACTAAATCGATCAGATCGGTGACTTAGTACTGGCTAACATAACTTTCTCCCAGGCTTTTCTCCCCTTCTTTTGTGGCAAATGTCGTCATCTTCTCCAGTATCTTTCTCTGCTCACTTAGCTTTTCCCTTGAAGGAGACTCCTCGTAGTCTGTCAGGTGTCAGCCGTTACTCTGTGTGTCTGTATTGTATGTTTTTTTCTGGCATTTCTTTAAATGCCGGGGTCTGACACTTGGTTTTTGGCTGCCTTCTAGACAACTTATATGTATTTTAAGGTCTATTATTGACCATTCTCATGCAGTCTAACTGAGAGAACCTTACAATTTTTGAATAATCTGTGCCTTATCAGGAGGGAAAAAGAAAAAAAAAAGAATATTCAGAGGTATTATACTGCAAATCTTTAGAATAGCTTTTTTAGTAAGATATCTAGCCAAAGTTATGAGTTGCTGAGGTCAGTTCAGGATGGTGTCTTGAAGTATAGCCCAGTACTGTGTCACATATGTATATGTGGACTTAGATTTTTAGTTGTACTGGAAAATACTGTTGTACTTTAACTAAATCAGGTTGTCTCCTGCTTGGATTTCTCTTGTTAACGCCTGTGACCGTATATAAATAAACGTGGTGATGAACTCCTGGATACTCCACAGCAATTCAGAGCTTGGCTGGCAGCGGCTAAATCAATAATGAATTCCCTTGGCTCAAGAAAACAGTTTTACTGAACAGCTCTGCATACAATATGTGGCACATGTGTTTGGGACTTACAGCCACACAGTGTGGGGCCAAGTGTAAGCAAATGCAGTGAAGTCTGAGTGAAAAAGCCTCCAAATCCTCCTGTGCAGACTATACAATGAGATAACAAAGTAAGTCACTTGTCAGGCGTCCCCCTTATCATGGATAACACAAGTTTTCCCCAACTAAGGATGTCTTTCCTCTTGTCTTTATCTAGTTTAGCAATACTTTATCTGACCTCTTCCTGCATGTCCTTTATGGGTGGCTGGGACCATACCAGGGGCTTCAGCAAAGGAAACCACCCAGAGAAGTTTCTATTTTAAGTTCCAAAGCGATCGTGAAGAAATGGCACCTTCCTTTTAAATAAGCATCTTCCTTGAGCTTTTTCAGTCTTTAATAACTTGTATACATTTGCGTTGCTTCTTTGTTAACACTGTTTGTTTTGTTGATCCGGCGCAGCAACCAGAAACACCACAAGGCTCTCGCAGAAGCACAGATTGCCCTGCCTTTGTTTACCCCATGCCGTGCTACTGCAGAGGAGGCTGGAGGTCAGGACAGGCTACACCAGCACTGAGACTGGCAAGAAATGGGCAGAAGGGGGGAGCTGTTATTGTCATTTTGAATCGTGCATAAAATCTGTACCATGACCTTGTCATTCCTAGAGTCTAGGCTGATTGCAGGCTAAGGGAACCCTGAGACACACATTTGCTGAGCGAATCTAACCTGATTTTGGAGGCAGAGTGAACAGAATACTGATGGGATTCCTTTTCCTGCCTCTGCAGGACTGCTTTGAGACCACTGACTCATTTCGTATGGGTCATAAAACAGCTATTCATCGCTAATTGCTTTTGTCACTTGCTCTCCTGAACTAAATCTGAACTCCCTGGAGAAAAATCACTGCTTGCCTTATCTTTGGCACAAGCCAGGACACAGACAAATAATTGTATTTCTCGTAGCTCTTTATAATTACCTTGGTGATGGCTTTATGTGCGTCTTTGTAAGTGTTGCTAAAATGGAGCACTACTGTTTTAAGGTCAAAGCATTAGTGTGATTTAATGTAAACAGTGTAACTTGTTAGGGCAGTAGCATTTCCTTGCTGTGGTTTTTGGGCTCTTTAGAAATCCTCGGTAGCTGAGTCCTTGTGCCAGATTATGGCAGAAATTACCACTTGTACAGATCCAGAATTAAGTGTTACTGGGGAGGTCACAACAGAACTGACTTGAGGATGTCCCTTAACACTACTGCCCTTCACCACACCGTCTCTTTGGATGCTTTTTTCAGCCTGGGCTAGCCTGCCTAGCAGTGGGCACAGGTCAGAGCCATGTGCTCTGCCATTACTCCTGCTGGTCACGACGGTCACCCATTCTGCTTTGCACTGCAGATGCAGGTCAGCTCAGCTGAGCGCTGAAAGGCCTCCGGTGCCTTCCCACAGTTTTCTGCCTGGCCACAGGACCCTTTTTCTCCAGGGCGAAGGGGAGAGTCTGGGAGCGACCCAGTTCCTGGTCATGCGCCCAGGGAGCTGGGCAGCGGGCGAGTGGCACTGGAGGGTGGGTGGTGGCCGTGCCCTGTGTCTGTATGGGAGCACCATGGCAAAACACATCCTACGGGTGGTAGGGATGAGGACTCCCCAAAGAGCCAAGCGGGGTTAGATGTCTGCTCTGTGCTGGGCCCTATCGCCTGGCATTCCCAGTAGGCATTAGCCAGTGTTGGGTGCCCCAGGCTGGGAGCCGGCACAACCTGTGTGCTGGGTGGAGAGCTGCCAGTGGTGATGGTCAGTGGGGAAGAGCTGAAGAAAACCTGTCTTAAAAACTCAGTCTTCCTGGAGTCCAGCCACTCTGTTATTGCAGACGAGTTCGCAGCCTGTTCATGATCTTATGGTTTAAAAATCAAGTGAGGTTCCCTCATTTTAAAAATGTTATGCTCAGTGGCTAGCTTAGTGGTTCCGGTTCTCATCGGATACAGGGAATTTGGGTTTACTTTAATGCTCTTCCTGCCCTCTCCCATCTGCCGGGGACTGTCACAGCCGTGGCAGCCGAGCTGTTCCTGGCAGACTCAGGCTGAGCCCATCGGCACTGTTAGGTTCTGTGGTCCTGTTGTGTGCAGGGGAAAAGGGCACAGAGACACCGACGGGGGCTGTGTCCCGAGGAAGGCAGCGAGGGAGAACGGGCAATGTTGTGAGTGAGGAGGAAGGACAGCCATGGAGTTAGGGAAAGTTCCAAGCTCCAAAGTGCAAGGTAAGGATCGATTATGTTTGGTTACCTGTTTCATATAAAATATGTGAGTAGCTGGAAGGAGTACTGAGAGAGGATTTAATATCTGGTGTTAAAAAGTATTGAAACTAAACATAAGGAAATAGTATTCCAAGTTTTTCTTCCCTCAAAAAAAGTAAAAGCTTTTGCGTCAAGTGTTGGAAAGGTATTTTCTGACAAGGTACTTGATGGAAGAGATAAAAAAGACTGGGATCTGCCTTTCCCAGGTTCAAGGAGATGAGAGCAAAGAACATATTTGTGTTTTTTGCTGCAGTTGTTTGAGGAACTTTTTTTTCTTTTTTAATATAAGACATCACCTGGAAATGTCTTTTTTTTAATTTCAGGTGTAGGTAGGGTACAACATCTTTTTCTTTTCTCGAGAGCATTGTTCACTTTGCCTGGTTGCAGACTGTGACGTGCAGTTGCAGTGTGTGCCCTGTTCCTAGCAAAGCTCGAGAAACCCACGTGTCCTGCAGCGGGGACAGGCAGGCCCTCAGGGCTGCCATCAGTTAATATTTAACCTGTTAAGGAACTCTGCCTTGGGTTTGCTGTTCCAGCCTCCTGGGAATGCCTGCTGAGACTAGAGGTTGGGTGCTGAAATGCTGTTGCAAAGTCTCTGCTAACAAGAGGGTTGAACTTGCCAGGAAGACAGACAGGAGACCCAGAGCAAATGCAAGTTTGCATCCCAAGTGCATCCCAAGTACACGCTTCCAAGGATCATGTGTGTATGTGCTTCAGAATGGGATGTGTTCTAGCCTCCTTTCTGGCCGTAGTAGCCAGTGATGCTAAGGAAAAAATTAATTACTAAAAATGCAACCTTTGGTAAGGTGGCTGCTTATGAACCAACCTGTAGCTGGTTTGTCTGAGGACAGGTTGGTGAAGGTGGATGGGCCAGGCTTTGATTTTTGTGTGTGTGTGAAGCCATTCTAATGAGGGACATGAGGATAAGAAGATGGAGGGCGATTGAAGCAATCTCCTTTTTCATGCATTTTTTTTTGTCACGTGCAACATTTTCTTTATCATCTCCCCACATGCTCAGGACAGACAGGACAGACAATACATGTAGGATGCTCCCTTGCTTTTCTCTGTTTCTGCTCTCGGCCCATTAAAAACCACATTATTTCCAGGGCTGTGGAGGAGAAGGTTAGAGCTTTTTCTGCTCCCTCAGCCTTAACAATGAAGCACCACGGTTGTGGCTCCTTGTAGGCTCTTGAGCTGCATCCGTCCCCATCGACACGAGGTCCCTGTAGCACAGGGAGAGGGCAGATACGAGTGGGGTTGTTTTAAGTCAGTTCTTTGCAGTTTTGCAGGGTTCTTTCAAGGGGGTGGGGAAGGAAGGCAGGGTGCAAGTTGAAACCCAGCTTTTTGTTGGGCTGAAACATCTGTGTTGAGGTGGTTTTGAAAGGGAGCAAAACAGCATGAGGCACCGCAAGCCCTGTGGCCCTTGGAGAGCGGCACATTGTGGACGCGTGTGGCTGAAGCGTGCCCGAAGGTCATGATGACACAGGGCTCGCTGTCTGCTGCCCGGGAGCCTGGTCCTGGGGCACCGCTGCGACACGTTGGTGCCTCGTGAGCGAGGGAAGAACTCTGCGAAGGGGCAGGCCCCGCTCAACCTGCGGCAGCAGGGACACGAGGAGGGGAAGGGGATGGGTGAAGGTACCCGGTAAGCCCCGGGCCTCTGTGACTGATGTACAAATACCAGTGTTCTTTATTTACATAGACATGTAAACAACAGAAGGTAAACAACACTGCCCGCCTCGGTCTACCAAACAGGCTGCGGCTGTTTCGCTTCAGAACCTGAGGTGTTTTATACATTTCACAGAAACTGTATCGACAGCAAACACAGGACGGCTGCGAGGGTACCTTGGCTCTTGTCTTTGCACAGGAGTCGCATGCACTGCATCAGCATGAGTGCGCTGCACAACGGGGCCACAAAACAAGCGTATGCAAAGAACCCACTATGAGCTTCTGTCAAGATCAGAGATGGCTAAATTAGCAATGCTTGAAAATAGGATCACTCTAGCTATTCTGTCCTCCCACAGTGCTTCCCAGCCAAGGCTCCCAAAGCACCTCACATGGAAAGAGTCTTTGTCACATCCTTTGCCACTTGTCCCAGGTTACCCACTCAGAAAGGGAGGCTCTTGAGCCAGAAAGCAACTTCTTCACCCTCTGGTTTCCCAGTCGTGTGCCTTAAATAGAGCACTGTTCTTCATCCTCCGAAGTGCATCGCTGCTTGGTATTTTAGGACACACTTCTGCATACAACATAAGGCTCCATGTGCTGCAGGGAGAGCAGCAAGGGACAGTTCCTGTCACTACGGGAAGCTGCTCAGTCTCAGTGACAAGTGACACCCCTGCTGAAAGAGGAGCCACTGACTGTGCAATGTGTTGCACCTATCCCCGCACTTGTTCAGGTTTGTCCACAGAAAGAGTTAAGGATTGCATTCTCTGCAAAAGGAAAACTCTTTGAAAACCACCCTGCTGATCTGCTCTTTTGCAAATTTGAATGCTACAGTACATCATATACACATTGTGCTTTACTTTGTCTAAGTATTTCGAATAGAAACAATACACCAACTTTGTAGGACAGAAAAACACCAAGTGGAGCACTGTGGAGTTGAGAACGGGTGCTGCTGTGTGTGTCAAGGAGCAACTTCCTCATAGTCTAGCAGCAATAGCATCATCTGGGGCTCAAACAGAATTTAATTCTCAGGTATAAGTTCACATTTTGGTTTCACGCGCATTTCTTGAAGAAACAGATAAACAGGTGGTGTTGATTGCAGATGTGTCTGCAAAGTAATCACCATGGCTTCAAGCCCAAAACGGGTTTCAGCCTTTTACCTGTCCTCAACATAAACAGCAAATTGGACTGGCTCAGCTCATAAGCCAGATTAAATTCAAGCAAGTAAAAAATCCTACTGAAAAGGCAGCTGGGAAGGTGGATTTGAACTCAGCATTTAAATGCTCAGCTGCCTTTCCTTGTGCACTTCATGCTTCAAGTAGTTTCAAGTCTTGTATTCTCCCAAGAAGAACTATGGCGATGCCCTGCCTTCCGTTAGCAGAGGAGAGGAAATGAACCACCCCAACCCTCAGGTACACAATATGCAGCTGCCAGCACAACAGCAGATAAAATAGTCAGAGGAGGAAACCTGTCTGTGTGTTGGTTTGTTTGCTTAAACAGACCTTTCTGCAATAGCTGCTCTTTCCTCTTTCAGTTCCACAGGTGAAAAGGAAACTTAAGAAATTCTCCTTAAATAAAAGCTATGTACAAATTGCACACATTGCAAACAGAGCACTGAGATCAGTTACGGAAAATAAGATATACAGTCTTCAGTGATAACATCTCTCTTGCTATAAACAGTGATAAACAGCATATGCTTTCTTCAGATGTCAGAACCCAGCAAGACTGCAATATTATGTACACAGGGTTTGTTTGCCGTCTGCCTTCCGCGGTAACTCCTCTGAAACTCCTCCGTTTCCGCTGCGGAGGCTGTGCGGTGGCAGCGCTCTGCGCCGAGGCTCTCGTTCAGCACATCACAGGAGCGCCGTCATTGCTGTCTGGCTTATTGGTTTGAGGCAGTCTCTGGGCGTCGAGTAGCCCTCGCTTCCCAGCGAGTTACTTTGAGGCTTCTGGTAGTCCGTGCCGTAGCTCGCGGAGGTCAGGACGCCGTTAACCTTCGGCTTGTCGTAGTTCATTGCGCTCTGAGGCGTCTGGTAGTCTCCGTTCCTGGCTTCGGCCTGGCGGGCGCTCGGGAAGGTGCCGGCGGAGAGCGAGCGCGCGCGGGCCGCGAGCACGGGCACGTTGTAGCCGTTGCCGGCGGGGAAGGCCGCCTCCCTCGCCGCGTGCCGCTCGATGATGGGGGTGGCGTACTCGGGCTCCTGGCTCGCCAGGGGCAGCGCGTACTCGTGGCGGGTCCCTCGCTGCGGGCAGTGGTAGTGGTTTTCAAACTCCGAGCTGCCCCGTCTGCCCTCGTCTTCCGTGTCCATGGGTCGAAAGGTGGATCCTTTCCGTGTCACTGTCCCGGTCCCAATCATGAGAGGCTGCTGATACTCTGGAAGGAAGCACGAGCTGCTCAGTAACACACACACAGACCGCTTCACCTAGTAAGAGGCAGAGCTGAAAAACGGCCCAGTTATTCTGTTCTGTTATTGGGTGTCTGGGGAAACGCTGTCCCAGCTCGGTTTCTGTCATCTTCCTCAGCAAGCAGGCTGAAGTTACGGAGCTTGGCAGGAGCTGCTCTACAGGGAAGCTGCAATCTGCCATCCTTTTCCCTCCTTCCTTTCCCCACCTACCCACCCAAATAAATTTATGTCATTTTTGCAGTGTACTCGAGCGCTAAAACTGGCAAAAGTCAGCAAATATTAGCAATGAGTCGGACGAAGGATTTCACATGAAGTCCCACCACCACCAAGCTCCCCACGTAAGCGTTCCGCTCCTGAAGCAATTAAAATGCCTGGAGGATCCTTAAAGCCGGGGCTTGTTGTTTCAAAGGGATCTCACAGTCCCTGAGTGACAGGAAGGATAAAGTTAGATGGAATGGCAGCCAAGAGAGTCAAGGGAAGTGTGAAATGTGTTAAGTCGGCTCAGAGCTGCAGCGCGTGTGTGAGGAGGAGCGGGCCGCAGGAGGAGACGTGGGAACAGCCCTGTCGGAGGCAGTGGCAGTTACCTCAGGCAAGGGGGACGCGGATGGCAGGAAGAGACAGACCAGCAGGTAGGAGCAAGCAGCAAAGCGAAGGGAACGCTGCTCGAGAAGCGCCCGCTTCCCCCCTCCACGTTAAGGAGGGTGCCAGGCTACCACGCCAGGGCTTCCCATGCATCCGAACTAAAAGCGCTCTCCCCAGTCCAGATAAATCGGTATGAGAAAATTCTAAATTCAACCTTTTTGCCTTAGTGCTAGTGAAAACTTCTTGTTTATATAAACGCTGGCCTGAGCAGCTAGAGTAAATGACACTGATAAAGTATCGTGTTTTGATGCAGGCGCTAAGAAGCTAACTCGGTTTCTGTTCTGGCACCGTGGTTCATCTGACATGAGCGCTGAATCCAATCCCATATGTCCTGTGAATCTCTCTGGCAGTTCCTGGCTCCTGCCCAGACTTCAGGGTGTAGGGCGAAGGTGTTATGATATTTCAGTAAATAAGTAATGCAGCTTTCTGCAGCGTGGCCGCTGCCGCTCGGAACAGTCCTGAGTGTGAGTCCTTAGAATGAAGTGTCTTGACTCGCTCTGGGCTGTCTTTGAGAACCGGTAAAGAGCAGGGAATTGGAAGAATGTCATGTAGTAGGAAACCTGTGTGCAAGTGGCATGTCCTCTGCAATCTAATTGTTAAACAGGATTTGCTGCAAATTTCTGGGCTTCAGCCATTTTTCATTTCATGTTTCTTGTTTTAAAGGTGGTCCGTAGGTGAGATACTGAACCTCAGGAGCTGCCAGGGCAGCCTCAGAGTTCAGAGTTCTCACGGTGCAGAAAGAGAAGACGGAGAAAGCAGAGGCTGCCTAGGCACGATCGCCAGATAACCCTGATTTATAAAGAACTTCTATTCTCTCCCCTCCTTCATGAAATAAAACTGCTTTGTGGATTTTTGTGCAGAATATTTCTTTATGCAGAATGTTTCTTAAAAGATGAAACCATCTTTTGCCATCTTTGAGAGATATCCAGAGTAGCACCACATGGAATTACATTCACTTCTTTCTTTCTTTCTTTTTTTAAGCTGTAGTTCTCTGCCAAACACAGTAGGAGAAATTCTACAGAATTCTAAGGCCTGGAGGCTGGAAGCAGTAAATTTATCCTTCTGGGAGATCGGCACTCACTGATCCCATAAAATGGCTGGGCTCACTAGCCTTTCCAGGCAGAGAAACTGGGCAGGGATAAGAGGAGCTAAGAGGCTGAATTGAAAAAGCCTTCCTTCAGGGTGCAAATAGCAGCGATTTGCTCTGTCTGAACCGTGACCCGGAGGCAGGGTGGCACGGGAGAGAAACGCATCGGTTTTGTTTGCTTTCTCTCCTCTCTCTCATCCGCCTGCTTCACTTTGGGAGGCCAAGGCTCTGAAACAGATGAGGCGCCAAGAGAGCTGCCCAGGGATATCAGCGCGACCTCCAACTGCCTGTTAAATCCCTCCACAAACTCACCGTGCCCGTTTGCTCAGCAGCGAGGGCATTAGATTTTGTTCTGCTTCAAGGGAAATTGGGCTTTGCATAGAAACCTAAAAGCTAAGTCAGTGAACTTACTATTGCAAAGCAAAGAATACCTGGCTTGATAACTCCCTGCAAAGAAACTCCAAATCAGTTACAAGTCCAATAAAAAATGAAGGGATCGTCACGTGCGCAAGCATGTGTGTGTATGTGTCTTTTCCTAATATATTTGTCAACTTCATTAAATATCCAGGATGAAAATAGGCACTCTTGAACCTCAGCTACCTGAGAGCTGGGACCTGTCCTTCTTGGTATCTACTCACTACACAGAGTAAAATAAAAGCATCGCAGGGGAGAAATTGTTACCTGCCATGTCACTCATGACCAGATCTAGTTTCTGCGGAGTCTCCTTTTCATTATTATAGCTAATGGTAAATTCAGTGGACTGGTGTCTGGTGAAGGGCTGCTTGATTTGTTTCCAGCAACCTGTATCAAAGAAATAAAAATGGAAAACTTCAGGGCTTATCAGAAAGGTATTTTTTTTTCTGGTTTATACATTGTTACCAATATATTAAAGTAGCCTAAAAAAAAAAAAAGACTATAGCAGCTTGTTCAACAACAAAAACAACAGAAAATGAACACCAAAGGAAACCTCATAAACTTAGTAAGTGAAAGAAAAAATGAACCATCCATTAGGCCCTTCCAAGTGAAAAGTTTTCTCTTGCTTTGGTTTCTTGGCAAGAGGGCCTCAAAACTTGTGGGTGCCAGCACTGATACCTTAACAAAATATATTAGCAAAATACCAGCTCTCTAAGCTAAATATTTTGCCATTGCTTATGTGGCAAAAATAGTGCTTCAAGTGTCTAGCGGATTTCTTTTTTCAGTGGACTAAATGGCTTCCATTTCCCTGCTATCTGAGCACCTGCACTTACCAATTAATTTGTTCCCAGAGCATCCTTGTAGGACAGAAAAGAGAAATTCGCTGTGTAAATTACTTGTCTGGAGTCTGTGGCAGGAGGTCTGTAGAGAGGTGGGTTCAACTCCCAGCTTTCTAAGTCCCAAGCCTGGTTCACAGCTTTTAGGAGCTTGATTCAAGGAGCCCAAGGAGCAAAGGAACTGTCTGGATAAGAGGCTATCTTCAATTTCATGGGATTTGTCCTCATTAGCAAGTGAGAAAGGATTATGTGATGTGACCTTGAAGAATCATATTAATAAATATGAACTTAAGTACAAATTAATTTTCTAATGAGGGTGAGCTGAAATGGGTAACAGAGCATCTTTTGCTGACGTCAACGTGTGCTGAGAGATGAAATTTCGGAACGGAGCTGCTGCGAGAGATTTGTCAAGAGACAAGGGAATGGCTTCATTTTTCCTTTTCCTCTTTACCAAACACTGAGATTCGGAAGGGAATTCTTCCACAGAGTCGGCAGGTGAGGAAAAGCAGCCAAACCCCCTTGTCCGAGCTGAGAGGAGACCCCACTCTAGAAAGCTTAACACATAAAGCAGGCCACTTCACTGGGGCTTTGCAGGCATCTTCCAAAGCCAAGTCCTCAAGCCAAAACTCTGTGCAGACTTGGTGTGTGAAGCACAATTCAGTATTGTTAGGTTTTGTAAGTACAGTCCTAATCAAGGCAGGCAATAAGATGGAAATATTAAAGCCATAATAAAATCATTAGCCCTTCCTTTCTTGGAGAAAATCCCCTGTGCTTGCAGGGGGAGAAAAGGAAAGTAGCAATTTTCTGCAAAAATAGGTATTTTGGAGGAGAGAAGGGAAGGGAGGGCACCTGGGAGCACTCTTCTATGCTAATTTATGCACTTTGTATAATAGATCTTTTGCTAATTGCCTTTCTGTCATAGAAACCAAATTATATTGTTTCTCTGGGCACTGTACTAAGATGACACAAGTGGGACTATCATTTGCTGCTTCACTTGTATGAAGCAGTGAATTAGAACCAAGAAACCTGGATGCTATTTCATAAGCATTTCATGCGTAGTTGCATCGAGCCCTTCCCTTTGGCCCGACAGACAGGACAGGATAAAACACATGATCCTCCACTAACCTGATTTCTGAGCGTTGGATAATCCATAAGAAAGTCCTTTGGTCTCTCGCCTGTAAGGATAGGAAAGCATTTATAAACTATTGCACCTACAGCATTTTATTCTCATTCCTTGGCTTCAACAGAGGGAATCATCATGTCTGGGGGGTGAGGACACTCTTATTTTGTGGGGGAGAGCAGTTTCTATAGCTAAGACATGCAAGCCAGCACTTCGACGTGTAGTTTTTCCCCCATCTGCACATAGGTTCTGAGTGCTGCTGTTCGTGGTTCTTCTGCTCGAGCTGGCACGCGCGATTCGATGTGTGCATGTCCCTACATGTTGCTCTTGGGGCTGCTGCTCTGATTTCTTTCGCTAGTTCCTAGATTTCTCTGGAAATCCAGGGCAGAGTCGGGTACTGTTAAAGTAACATCACAAGAGATTTGTTTATACTTCCAAATCCCCATCTGCTGACAGAAACATTCACCTGGTCTCCATTCAGAGGCAAGTTCATGTGCATGGACGTCTAGCAAGGACCAAAGCTAGCAGTGTTTCTCTGATGTTTCTTTTCTAACTCTAAAGCAAGTGGCTTAGGAATCTGCGGTAGCGCATGAAGTATGCGAACACTTTGTGTGTTGCACTCCTTATAGATTAGCTCTGATTTCAGCCCCCACATATGAAGAGCTGTAAGTTAAGAGACCAAGAGGTAGAAACAACGGGAGGGAAGTGAAAGAAAATTATGCAGATAACTCAGATCTTCCCCCAGCTGAATTTTTACTCTGCTTTGGCAATTCGATTGCATTATCCCCTGGTGTTTGTGGGTCCGAGCAGGCTGCAGAGAAAAACCAGTTACACAGGACTCTGCAAGAGTGAGCAGTTCTGTCCTACTTCACCTTTGTCTCACTGCGGCATGTCTGAGAAATACAATTTACAGAGACACAACACGGGCTCTATTTAAAGGCAAGACTTTCAAACAGGAAAGAGGGCAGTAGCTGGAAACGGCAGCTACGTAGCCGTGAACGCGTCCTGTGACAAAAGACAGTGCCTTACTTTCGCAGAGCCGCACAGATGCAAATTCCAGAGAAGAGACACAGCACTATGAGGGCTGGGACAATTATAGCTGTAAGCTTTAAGCCTGCGTGGAAAAAAAAAAAAAAGGGAGGGGGATGAAAGTTAAAAAGGCAAATTACTTTGAAGCTGGGTAATGTTTACTATGGAGAGTATAGCAAAAGGCTGATAATTTTGCGGAAGCTCTCCTTGCGAGAGAGCATGAAAACATTAAACTGTAAAACTGCTAGACGGCTCCTCAGCCACACTTTGATGTCACACGCGTATCTGCTCCGAGGAGTTAAATGTATTTTCTCAAACTTGATGAAATGCTTATATGCATCCTTCCAAAGGGTAGGTCTTCCTTGTCACACACCAGGTAACTTTCAAATAACAGCTCTCTTTGCTGTTGCTTATAAAACTGCCAAACAAGGCTGCAATTTTACATGCTGAGTATCTGGCTCATGCTGACCTGGTTGAGACAACTCAGTCAAAAGGGTTCAGCCATTTCCGTGAATGACATGAGAGGAAAATATGTCATGTCCATGTTAAAATCTAGGGTTAGAGCAGGGGTGTGAAATGAAACAGCAGCGTGGCTTTTGTGCCAGCCGTGTGCCTGTTGCCACTTGTGCAAGTGGCACTTATAAGGGAGTGAATACGGTGTTGGAGGACAAAGACTGCAAATTAAGGCACTCAGAGGATTCAGATGTGTGAGGAGTTGTCTGAGTCCCCTTGGACATGTTTGATTACACGGTTTTAACACGACTGTGTCTCACTGGGGACCTACTGTGGGAAGGAGTCATGGTCATGGGGGTGTGCTTGATGTTTTTGTGAGACCACCGACTCAAAAATGACAAAATACGTTGGAAAAAAAGAAGTGAGGAAGAGAAGGGCCCCTCCAACACAATGCTGGTAGAGCTCTCAGGATGCTTCCCTGAGCCTACCAAGCATGGCAAATAAATCAATATGACAGAGAAACCAATGCCTGATTTCTCATATCAAGAAAAATTGTTCAATCTCTTTCTGTGCCTCAAAACTAGAAGAACCTACGTTCCTCCTCCTTCTCTTTGTACAAGACCTTTTAAACTCTCTGAAGGGAAAATAAAAGTTGGGATTTGTGAGAGCTGACCCAGGCAGGGCCGGAGCTGTGACGCGTGCTAAAGAAGCAGGAGTGCTCTGTGGCCTTACCCAAGTTACTCTCCTCTGATGGGATGGGTTCCGTCACCGTCCGGTCTTCTTTCCCGAGGGAGGTTTCCGTGCTCTGGCTTGGCTTTTGCCACATGGAATGTGTGAATGAACTGTTGCCTGCAAAAGGGGGTCGGGGATGAGGCGCAGCGCGGTGGCGCGGGCCGCTGCTGGGCGCCGCGCCGTGCGGCCGTGCTTACCCCATACCTTGCGTGACCCGGCAGCCCATCAGCTCCAGCTTCAGGGCGATTCTTTGGTTCCAGCTTTGGGGAATCACTCGCACGTAACGGGCCACTATCGGGGGGATGAAGTTATTACGTACTATGTCACCAGCATTGGAGTTGCCCTGGAAAACCTGCAGCGGGGTGCAAGCACATAATGGCTCTGCTTTAAAAGTCCATTGGTCAAAAATACTTCTGACATCCACATTTAGACATTTTCATTGCCCTAACACTAACATGTTGGTAATCTGGGATGCAAGCACAGATTTTAGAACTAAGAACTCTGACAAGAAATAATCTTTTTGTTAGTGAGAGATGATCACTTTTTGCTAGTTGCTCAGACAGAGAAGAAACATTATCACTTTTTCAATCCTATGTAAATTCTAGTTAATGTATCTTGGTATAATGCATCATTTTTGAATTAATAGAACTTCAGTGTCCTTACTTGGGCAGCAGTGGATAAAAACATACGAAGAAAAATAACCCAACCTCAGCATTTATTGAGAGTGAAATATTCTAGGCATTTTAGTAAAATTGTCAATTTTCTGTATCCAGATTGAATGAGTGACCATTATACAGCCCTATATGATACAGCCACGTGGCTGTATTGTCCATGCCTGTACAGTATTTCCCAGGGTCAGTCCAGCACAGTACGGACAGATCAAACATGAAGCTGCACAGGGCTCGGATGGAACGGGCTCTGCCACGTGCCTGTTGGAGCCTAGATCAGATATAACAGCCTCCTAAGATTCTTTATGAATAACAGGTCACTGTGAAACACTGCACAACGCCTGATTTTCAATGGCAGTTTTTCACAATGCAGCCACATGTGGTAGGAAATCTCTCTTCAGGCCCAGCAAGTTTTTAAAATCAGCGGCCAGGGCTGAAGAGCAGCTGGAGCTGGATACTGAGACAACCCGGGTTGCCTCAGGGCCGCTAAAATGATGAATGAAATCCAGCTTGCAGCTTTCGGAATGAGCTGCGGGGTTGCTCCGTTTTAAAGAAACCATGAGATTTTCACAGAAATCGAGAGCCACCGTGTGATCGGTGTCACGTTCAAGTCCCTCCGCCGATTCCCGGCAGACTGAGCCGGTGCCCACTCCGCTCTGCGCGAGGCGTTCGGGCGCCCGGGGCGGGCAGCGGGTGGTGCCCGAGAACACGACGTACGCGCTGCGAGCGAAGCCCCTTGTGCCGAGGCGGCTTCGTGCACGGGGCACGCCTGTCCCGCCGCGCCTGTCCCGCAGCGCTGAGGCAGCGCAAGCGGCGCTCCGCGTTTCCCGCGCCTCCCTCTCTTACCTTTTCTTCGCTGCTTAGGATTCCTCTGTAAGGTCTCCATTTCGAGTTGTTATTTCTGTAGTTCATTATAAATGTCTTTACGTAGAAGTCAAAATTCAACATGGTAGATCCAGAGCCGGTGGTCCTAATTCCTTGTAAGAAAAAAACAAAAAATTCATTTATTAGCTCTGTTTCTTAAAATAACATTTTCAAATACAATACACAAAGAAAAACAGTCCAGAGAGCCTTGCTTTCAAGGTCTTAATTTACTTTTCAAACTATGTCTGCAATTCAGGGGTGAGTTAAGCAGCAGGGTGAAGAAGGAAAATTAGTTTTATATTGCGGATTTCAAACTTTGGATTTTTTAACAAAACCCTTATTAATAACCCCCAAAATAGTAATTGCTTTTGGATATTATGGTCCATATCAGCAGTCTTTCCACTTTTTTTTTTTTTTAACAACTAAACCAGGTGTTGGCAACAGAGATCTCTTTCACCTGGGCCGTTATTTCAAAGGCTATAATTTTATTGTTTTGCATTGATTTGAGAAAGGCATCACAAGTAGATCTCAAACAGCTGTTTATGGAACAACCATGCTCTACTGGCCACAATGCAAGTATTGTTTTCTGAGCAGGTTTACAGATAATTAACAGGATCTGCATGCATGGCACTTGAGTATAATTCTGTATCCCAGTAGGAAGACCAGTCTTATAAACAACTGTGATTTCTTACATAGGAAAATACAATTCCTTCTTGTAAAATATTTAATTTCATTTAATAAAATAAATGTTTTAGTGGCTTATTAGATTTCCAGTTGCATTTACTTACTTTCTCCAGCTTAAAAAAAAACCCTACTATTAAGCGGTTTACCTGTTATTCTCTTCTTCTCTCCCAAGTCTATCTCTAACCATTCACGACTGCTGCTGTGGTTGGAAGCCCAGGCCAGTCCTGGGACTTGGAGCCAAGCCTTGTCGGGGGACCACAGAAACTGCTGCCCAAATTCATTGGTCTCCTCCCAGTAGGAAGATGCAGTAACTTGGCTCTTGGAGAGGAACCCCTCTTCCAGACTGAGAGATCTGTTGCACCCTGGGGGTCCCAGCACAGACAGACACAAGAAGAGTTATTCTGCATTTTCATCGCATATTTTTACATTAGGCCAGTACCCTTCAAACCCCATCCAAGTCAGATGCTACTTAACCTAGTGCTAGCCTGACACTATCCCCCAGCTGTAGCATTCACCGAGGACCTTGGAGCAGATAATCCAGTACCAGAGGGCTGCAGTAAAAGGCTTTTTTATCCATTTAGCTCTGTTATGCCCAGTACTTCCTGACTACATTTTCCATATTGTTTCTTCATCTCTACAGGATAATTTCCTGCATGTGAAGACTTCTTGCTCTTTTTTTTTTTTTTTCTGAAACATAATATTTATATTTAGAGATTGGCATTAGATAGTTTTGCTGTACAAAACATTTTAAAGATGAAGGCAGACTGTACTTCATGATTTTCACCTGTAATTAAGGCTGGGAAACCTGGCCATTAGAGAAGCTCCTTGATACTGCTGCCAAGAGGTGATGTCATGAAGATAATAGCTGCAGATAAGCAGCACAAACTCCTGCAAAGCGCCCGCAGAACATCAAGGCTCTTCAGAGAAAACAGCCACTGTGATATGGTTTCAACGGAGTTAAAAATAATTCCCTGGCCATTTCAAAGCCTTGTATGTGTTTTACAATTTACACTGAAATAGTAAATGATTTTATCTAAGATGATTGAAGTATAATTCAAATGAATGAACTTTTCCCCTTCTTTGCTATGTATATACAGAAATTAACAGTTTGACAGATTAAAGATGGTATTGCATCTTGGAAAGCCATAAACAAAAACTAGTTCTGCATAAGTGTAATGTAAATATGTTTTAGTTCTCTTCTTATATAATGGAAATGGAATTTATAAATGTCTGAAGAGAAAGTGCTTTCATTTTCTGCTAAACTACATAAGAAGCGGTATTATCAGATTGCCTTTTTTCACATACTAGCACCAGAAATGTAAGACCAGAATAGTATTTCTGTTTCTGATCTATGTGCATATGACCGAATCCTATGCTGTTTTTTTCTAGCTCACTTCACATCTCTCCAACTTTTTATTCAACTTGCCAATTTTTAAAAATTGCTATGCTAAAATAACCATATTATACACAGCCTGACATTCTTCTGGTAACTTTTCAGAACTTTTGCAGAAAATACTCAAGTAAAAGCAGCACGATTTGAATATTGAGAAACGAGGCCATAATTCTTACCGTTTGAGGTAAATATAAAACGCTTATCTGAGAGCGAACCTCTGTAAGAAAAGAAAAAGGTAATTCAGCCTTTCAGGAGCTGGTCAGAGGACTGATAAAAAATATTCACTGAAATACAGAATCACAGTCTGTTATCTAACAGAATATCTCTGGCCAGATAGCCTTCGCTTTTGCTGTTTGATGACCTGCTGCGGTAGGAGCACTGTTTAATTCCTCTTGCTGTGACAGAATCAGTCTGAAGGGTTTTGATCGTATTGGTTTTGCGTTCAAGTGACTCTGCGTCAAAGTGGGATAATGCTCCACTTTACCCTCCAGAACCTGCCTCTGTGGGGCCCTCTGCTCCTCAAGGAAGCGGGGAAGAGCCTTGAGACACCCAGGAGGGGTGAGCCAGGAGGAACGGCAGCCCCTGCGGTGTAGCCGCAGCTCTGGGTCTCCTGCTCTTCTCACTTACATTAGTGTAAGTTGGAGTGGCTTCACCAAAATCAGAGAGAGTCTACAGGTGTAAACCCACATCAAGTCTATAAACAACGTAGCCTGGAGCACCACGACAGTTATACTTGACTGAACGAGACCACATGAGCTCTGGCCAGTCTTCACTTGGCTAAAAGGTACCACAGTCGGTTTGAATGAAAACCACAAGTTGCTTTATTTTACTCAAGAAGCAAAGCTGTTTCTCCACTCCAGGCAACCCAACGTAATTCCTAAAGATGTAAAATGCCCACAGCAAGGGAAAGCTCTGCTTCCCATGGCCTCCCCACAGTTTCTTTCTGGCTTCCCAATGAGATGCCCTTGCTTTGCTTTTGTTCCCAAAGTGATTGCAGTGGTTGGTTGTCCAACAAAATCAAAACCTCCCTTTTAACATAAGTTTAGTGCAGACTTACTGAAAATCTGGCCCTTTCAGTGTCACTTGGTTAGCTACATACATAGGTCATCTTGTTCGAAAAGTCTTGGCTCGTGTGACTGAGCAATAAAGCAACTTCTGCACGTAAATATCGCAAGGACTCCCCCCGCTCCCAGCTCCTCCTCACTGTCAGCCACGCACATCTCCCTCGAGGCATGGTCTCTGCCTAAGAGAGCTTCACACGGTTTTGCACTTTCAGAATATAGCAAAAGGGGAATAGGAAGTGATCCCACGTCAAGGTCAATAACACACACAGCTTCTTTTCGTCACTGAGGGAAAAGCGATGACTACAGGCAAAGGAAGCCCTTGAGAGATGAAGGAGGGACCTGATTTATTTGGAGATGTGGGTGGAATAAGAAGCTGGAAAATAAGCTGGAATAAGAAACTCAACCCTTCCCTCCCACATTTGCTCCCCAGGCGATCCTCCTGGGCTCTCAGATGTGCTCGGCCTGTTTCAAACCAGCTGTAAATTACAGCAAAAACAATTTCTGCTTTCTTGTTAAATACAGAGCAATCCAGTACTGAGAACAGAAAAAGAAAAGAACATGGTGATCAGTAAGACCTATCCAACACAGAAATCACATCCCTCCCAGAATATTTATTTATGAGATATCCCTTTGTAATTAAAAAAGTCCCCAAGATCCCTTTTGAACTACAGGTCTCTAATTGTAGCAAAGAAAGGGACGAGGTTCATATTTCTGAAGATCTACAGAGAGATGGAGTCAGACTGAAATATTTCTGATGTAATCCTGCAAGTCACTGAAAAGGACAAACTAATTCAGTAAGTGATAATCCATCAATTTCATAATGTGACAAGAAGCATTTGTCACCCAAATTTCACTTTGTCCTTTAAGGGATGGTATCAACCTGTGCTCCTCACTTTCCTGGCAACCGTCACAGTTCTGCCTAGCAAACAGTACTGGTGATGGGGCCACATGCAATACCTGTGCAGGTATCACTGCAAAACAATGCTGCTGCTTCACGTAATAAATATATGTTAATGTAAAATCCTCCTTTCAGAGCCAGTCTCAAGGAAGTACTTATAAAAAGGAAGCAGGTTAGCCTCACACTGCAAAAGGCACAATTCATGAGCGTGTGGTTGCTTCCTTTTCAGATGGTTTCCCGTGTGCAGATGCACCTTCGCAGACCCTCACAGGCCAGCTCGGACTGCAAAGTTAAGCCCCCGTATATTTGCACCTGGGTATCAGAACTGCCCAGTAAACCTGGCCACTTGATCTTCATTACACCACTTGTGGGCTCAGGTCTTCACAGGGATCATGCGAACCAAAACTCACCCAGATAAGAGAGTGTAACAAGCACACCGAAAAGTGAAGTTGGGGAGGCCAAGGGCAGGTCCTAAGAGCTGGCAAGAGAGCGATTCGTAACCCAGCTGCTACGCTGTAATACAGATATTTAACAGCCCACTGCACGTGGCAGCAGCTTTTGATGAGGTCAGTTGCAGCTCAAGTCACTAAATAATATAAATCTTTAATACTGAAATCTACTATAAATGAGATTTTAGGAACTGGACTAAGCTTGCATTTAAAGGAGCATTAAGAGCTCTTAAAACACTGCTGTCCAAGTGCCAACTTTTCCTTCAGAGCACTGGCGGTTCCAAAGGAACTTACTGCTGTGTGTGGGCGTCCTGAAGACAGGGAAGCTCCACGGCTCTCTGAGGACCCGGCATTAAATGCCCCAGATCGAAGCCTTCGTGGCTCCCTTCAGCCTCCAAGCACACAGTTCAGCTCCGGCCCCATTAAAGGAAACGGGAGCTTTGCCACTTGATCCAACAGAGGCGAGTTTTCGTCTCTGCGGGTATTTTATCGCTCATATAAAATGTATAAGGCATTTTGCGAACAGCAACATTAAAAGGACACTTGGCTGTTAAGTTCATGGGTTAATTATGCAAACTATTTTCCCTCAGCAAGTGTACATTTGCTGTCTTTTACACTCCATTCGGTGCTCACTAGCTCTTGTATGATAAAAAATACAAATGGAAATCCCAGCTGTCTTTCATTATGCCATTTTATATGCTGCTATCCAAATTACTCCTGGGATCGCCAAGGAACACGAACATACAAATATATCTAAATGGTTCTGTAATATCTTTGTTGAAGGCACAGAAATATTTAATTGCTTAAGGGTTTCACAAAGCTGGCATGTGTGATGGAAATATTATTTGTTTTACAGTAGGGCTTAGTGCCTGAGCTGAGACCTCAGTTCTGTTATTGCCCCAAGATTACACTATTTTTCTCAGACAGTCATCTGCCAAGCAACATGTTTAAGAAAAATAAGGAATACAGAGGCCTCCTGTGGTCTGCTTGCTGCCCTGCTTTGGGTACTCCTGTGACATTGTACCAAGCATCTCGATCCATGCTTAAGTTCAGGCACATCAACAGACGGGGTGAATGCTACATTTTGCCATGAGCTCGTGGGGGAAATATGGTCAGCCTCACTGGGAACAGGACTTAAAAGCTAAACATTTGATTTAGTGCTCACTTCTGGTTTTGGCGTGAATGAAATTGTAAAACTGTAAGGAAGGTCTGAAGAAGAGAGGGAAAATGGGAAAAAAAATATAAATAAAAAGGGTGTATTCCCTTAGCCCTGTAGCAGGTTATAAGGCTGAGGAAATTTCCCTTCCCACAAGAAAAATGCCCAGCACAAAATCCAGATATCATTGGAAAATTAAAAGATATGAACCAACAGGAATGACAGAGGAGGTTGCTGGAAGGGCTTGCTATGCTGGGTAGAGATTAGAGGATCTATTTCTACTTCAGCAATGGTACAATTAAAAGGCAGCAGATAAGTGGTAAATATAACACCCTGGCTATAAATATTCTTAAAGAAAAAAAAATCTGAACATGTCAAGAGCGCAGCGTTTAAGAAGTTATCCATTAAATCCCCTATGGCTGAACAGCGCTATTTATTTATTCATACGTCCTATTTAAAAAAAAAAATTAACATGAATTGAACATGATTTATTAGTGCAACTATTAAAGGTATTTGTTGCAGAGCATCGTACTTTCATGTGCCTGCTAACAAAGTAATTTGCAAATAAGTTTAGGAAGGAAAAGAAAAAAAAACAAAAAGAAGATGCAGCTTTACACTTAAAACCTTGGAACATTTCCTACATCCACCTCCAACGCTATTCCAATAAAGCTACAAAAACAAAGACCAGAAAGCCCCAAGACACAGACCCTTTTTCTTTCGGACGCTGACATCTTTTCCTGCCTTTTCCTTCCTCTTTTTCTCTTTAACCTCTCCCATCTCCCGCTATCCCTTGCTGCCTCCGCGCTTCCCGCCGGATACTCACTCCTGCGAGGACACTCCGTTGGCCACGACGCCCTCGTAGCGGCTGATGCCCTTGTGCTGGGTCACGCTGATCTGGCCGCCCAGCTCGTCGGCGACGACGCCGGCGTGGATGGCCGACTTGCACAGCAGCGAGGTCTGAAAGGCAGAGCCGTCAGGAAAAGGCCTGCGGAGCCTTTTCCAGTGCCTCCCGAGCCACTACGATGCGAGCTTTACCGCTCCTAAAACTCTGCTCATTAGAGAAAGTTAGACACCCTCCCGAAAGTCAAGTTTGTAAAACAGGAAAAGCAAATAATCTGCTCCTCAGAAGGGGCCATGAGGTCTGAACCTGGTGAATAGTGTTGCTCTCCTTAGGGAAACGCAGTCAGAGGCAGGACAACCACTCACCTTTGCAAAGAGAAAATGAAAAATTTCTGCTGGCCTTGCCTGAATCCAGACATCCAGACTATCTATTCCTGCCCGCTGCCACAAGAGATGAGGCATGGGAGACGTTAGGAAATCTGGCAGTCTGATCACTGCCCCTTGGGTTTTAAATATAGCCCCTATCCCCTTTGCCAGTATCTCAGGTAGGATAATCTTGATTTAAATAAATAAATAAATAAATAAATGACAAGGAGGAAGCAGGGGCTACTTGGACTCCCTAAAAGTTGCCTCACTGGGAAAGCTGCCTTCCTGTTAACAGTGGAAGGGGAATTTCTTGCAAAAACTCCTGAGGGTAGATAAGATCTGCACAGGTCATGCCATGCGCTGCCTTTTTTTTTTTTTTTTTTTCCCTAATCACCCAGAAAGGCAGGAATAACTCCTGCTAATTATCATCTAATGTGGCATTTCTTTGTTTATTGGCTCTGCCATTTTCCAGGCTGGAGTGGCATGCTGGAATAACTGGATGAACAGGTTAGACATGAACACTGAATTTCTGGCAACTCAGCAACTGTTTTATTGGAGATAGGGTGGGATTTTACTTCAATGGTATGATTAAACTTGCTCCACCGTGGGAGACATAAAAATGTCACAGGAATGAAGGGAGGAGAGGCTAGAGAGAGGGGCGCAGCAATATATGATATGAACCAAGGGAAAAAGTAACTACTCAGGCAAATTCTACACTTTTGAGGAAGAACAACCAATAAAAAAAAACACACTTCAATGGCTTGAAAGTTATCAGTGGGAGGTGATTAGGCAGTGTATAATATTCATTTAATCTCAGAGTGGGTTCCTGGGATACTGTAGGCAAAATCTTAATGAAAAGCCACATGCTACAGATATGTTTTTTTCTACAAAAGATTGCTGAAGAGAAGAGCACTAGAGCCAAACGAGTAAAAGCTGAAGTCACAGAAATATTTGCTGCGTTAATGAACACCTCCTCGAGCAGGAAAACTCTATGCAGCCAAAAAGCCAGAAACGAGCAGTCACCAGGCACATGTGACAGTCAATGGATTTGGCTCGCAGAAAGTTGATTAGCCTGTTTAAAAACGTCTCAGGGCGCCTACAAACCGATAACATACTAATATGCTGGTGACAAGAATTCTATCTAACGCAACTGGGAAGAGATATTAGCAAAAGCCAAGCAGCAGACTTTGAAACTTTAATTTGTGCTATGCAATTGAGCTGTGGATTCTGTCTTTATAAATCTTCTGCCTTGATACATTTCTGCCCTAATTTATGTACTTACATCTCTGTATCCTTCTACTACGTTCCCAGAAATGTCACCCGCTACGTCTCTGCAGCCAGCAGGACAATATCTGCTGTAGATAGAGAAGAGGCTTGTTTGAAATCCGAGCTGTAATGATGATGTACAGAAACATATTCATACAGAAAAAGCGCGCACAAAATAGTAATTATTTTAACAGTGGATTCTGACTGATCCTCTACAAGTGATTCTAGAAGGTAGATGTGCCCTTGAGTTCCTGCTGGACTGCACATAGCAGCACACACAGCCAGCCTGAACAGCCGTTTTGCAAATGCATTTTCCTTCATTTCTCTTGTTGCAGAAATGCTGCTACCCAAGCTTTCAACACAGCCCAGATAAGACGCCTACATCCACATCCAGACAACAACCAGAAGAGTACAATTTATTACCATTTCAAATACTGTGATAAAGTTCAAGGTCTTAAGAAATTATAGCTTGCCCTGAGATAATCTGTTATCAGCTAGGGTGTGATCATGCAGGACCTCGTCTGCTCCCAAGAGATGCAATGGAATTTGAGGCTACTTTGAATTTCAAAGTGGAAACTCATTTTACATATACTATGCATATGTACGCCCAGATCGGGATTGCTGAGTGCTCTGTAATTTGATTCCCTCATGTTTTTCTGGACCATAGATTTCTCTATTCCACATTACTGCCTCTCCCAACCAGGCCTTAGATTATTTTAGAACACTGTGGCTCAAAACTCACTACTCTAGGAAAGTAAGATTCTACATATTTTGTATGACACTTTACAACTATCAGTAGACCAGATGACAGATAGAGAAAAATATCTGTCAGCACAGAGATCTTTAAACCCTCTTTACCTGTACTCAGCCTTTGTGTGGTGATTTCCTCTTTCCAAACATGTGATGAGATCTGCGAAAAGTTTGCAAACATGAATCCCAATTGCAGGACATAGAAAAACAGAAGAATGTTTGTCTAAACACGAAATCACGTTTAAAGATCTCTCTGTATAATCGTTATACAACTTTATTAGCTAGAAAGCAACATACATGGTTTCCCTCATTCTTTTCATCTCCCCATGTTTTACACAAAGTGGAGTTTCTGTCACCTTCAACAAAGTTGCACAGACCCCAGAACGTCAGCAGTAGAAATTAAACCTTAATCTCTACAACCCCCTCACTGAACAGCAAACGTTGGAGCTCAGAGCACAGTGGTGCTTCAAGGAGAATATATTCATTCTCTATTTCACTTGGCCAGTACTGCAAATTGTCTAGGTAAGATTTCAGCAGCCTTAGTATCCGCTTAAGGTTACAACTGCTTCTTTCATACATGCTATTAGAAACATTGTGGTTTATGCTAGTCTTTGGAAATACTTTTGAACAAACAGTGGGCTAAATCTTGTATGTGGAGAAGACATGAAATGGGAAGGACTATACTGCTGGTCCACTAGAAGTAGTGTTTTCAGATTTGACTTTACCTGGGTGGTCACTACTGGCATATGACAACAGAAAGCCTCGTCCTGACACGTGGGATCCACTCTCAAAGTGGATAGTTGCTTCATTGCTATCCAAAATGATCTCTTTGGGAACAGGCATCACGTTGCCACAGTATGGCCCTGTGGACAAGAGGAAAGATCATTTCAAAAGCTTAGACGACGCAGCGAGGCTGGAATATTATTGTGATAAAAAACGAATTTCATAACGTGCTCCGTCTTATCCTTCAGGATTATTCCAAATGTTGACAAAAGCGTTTCATCTTTAGTCTTTATGGGCACAATCTCCAAAGTTACCCTGATGAAGAATGGCAAGAATCCAGTTGTCTCTGCACGCTGAAAATTCAAGCATTAACATCTCTCATCACTTAAGCCTTAAGAGAATGATTAATACGCTTCGGCCTTTGAAGTATAACATTCTTAAAAACACCAGTAACTCATTAGAGACTAGAGTAGACCATTTAAAGGCAATCCAAGGGATCTACATAGGGTCTACTAGATAAACTCTCCAGATGCTTACAGGATCACGCTGCTTTAGCGTAACAGCTATTTGGAAAAGATTAAGATCACAAACCACATACCTGGTTTTAAAAGACATGGGTGTCACGAGCCACATTGTACACCAAGGTAGCACTTACCAGATACTCAGAACCCCTGTTCATTTGCTTTCCATCCAGAAATATCTTTAAACGATTGACATATGTAACTCAAATTTCATTTAGAGTTTGAAATAAAAAAGAGGAAGGAGAAGGTAAGAAAAGAGGAGGGAAGGAGAGGGACTGTAGTTGGAGGAAAAGGAAACATGAGCCTTGCATTCCCCTCTCTTAGGTAAGTTTTATGGCTTCCAGCTGCAGTATCTTGCAATACTGCTTGGGACACCACTTTCTTAAGCCAGGAGGAATCCCTGGGACTTCGGATAATTGCATTTACTTCAGTGGAAGTCAATTCCCGAGGTGAACTGTTTTTGGAGATTTCCAAAGACTTCACTCCTGCCTTCTGTCACCATATCTAGGTGCAAACACTTGTCTCTCACTGCTCCCAAGCACAGACGGCCCAGTGAATCAGAAGCACTTTGGAAAATGTTCTCTTGAATTTATTAAGATGTTTGTAATATAAACTGTTAATTATTGATACCTGTAAAGTAGCAAATACATATTTACTAAGAGAAAAGGCAAACAAGACTTTCCAAAATACTTCACCAGACTCACACCAACTATAAGAGTAACCTATAGGGAGTAACACAGTTAGATCCAGCAGTATCCAGTTATTGACAGACCAGGACAAACTGAAAGGGCAAGTCTGAGTTTTGGCTTACAAATTAAAAGGCAAAGCCAGGCAGGCCCAGAAACAAAGCGACAATCCTGACATTTCTCCAGAGCACTCACGTGTTGCCAATGACTCACGACTTAGTCAGAGAAAACAATGTCTATGAAAAGGGTTAAACAAATTGCTTAGGAAATGAACTTATCAAAAAGACAGCATCTGACACTGTGTCATACCAGACAACTGCAAGAGTGATTTATTTGAGAAGGTCTTTTGTGTCAGGTTGCAGTGGGAGAAGCAAAGTGCTAACTTGGATTTTACTTTTTTTTAAAAAAAGAAAAGATGAAGGGAAAAGGAGAAAATGACAAGAAGACATTACATCTATTTCAAATAAAACATCTGAGAAAGCTTTAGTTCTTTTCTTCCCTCCCAATACTGATTCTACATGTGTACGTGCATGCATATCTATATGTGTAAGCATATTCCCACAAGCACACTTTGGCTCTCTCCCATGTAACAATTCCCAGAGACCAATCTACTACTCAGGTATGACTTGGTCCGCTGACTCACTCAACCACACACCTCCAGTAGCAAGTCTACATGTGTTCCAGCTAATTATACAAACAGATCACATATGTCACAAGCAAAAACTGTAAAACAAAGAAGTCTAGACTTAAAGAGCCGTATAGACATAGAGTGCTGTATAACACAAATGTAAGCCAAATATCCAGAAGCAGACAGCTTAAGAAATCAGCAGGCAGTACCTAACGACAAGTACTATTGGGTAATAAATCCTGGTTACAAATGGTTACAAATGCTATGAGTATCTCCAAACTCCACCAAGAACAGTTCGGGAGTATAGTGGGAGACTCAATGGATAAATGGGCTCTAAGAACCTCAGAACAAGTGGGCCTAAGACTAATTATTTAAAATATATGAAGAGCTACAGAATGAACATTTTCCAAGAGGTTTATCAACATTCTGCTTGGATTTTGGGGAAAAATATGCATTTTTCATTACAACTGAATATTCTCTTATCCCTTTTCTTACCAGCTGATGCATCCTTGAAAATTACCTGAACTCAGCTCCTCTGAATTCAGGTCCTAGATCAGCAGCCAGGTTGTTCAGACTTGGCTGGGGTTTTGTACAGCTACAAAACCCCAGCCTGTGCTACATATACAGAAATAAGCACTGACATGTAGTGCTTTAAAAAAAAAAAAAAAAAAAAAAAAAAGCATTATCTCGCACCTCTATGGCTGTTTAGAGAAGCTGATTAGATACCATTTTAGTTTAGAGGCTCTTTACTGCATATAATCGTGTGCAATCTGTTTTCAGAGGAAGATTTTATGCTTCTCTCTCTTTAGTGTTTATTGTGCATAGAAACACCAATTAAGCACTTCTCCAATTTGGTTTACCCAGTAATTTTATGTTCAGCAGCACCTCTCTCCATTCTACCAGGCTTCTGCAGAGTGGCCTTTCTAACTCTTGATTCTTATTTTCCTCCACAATTCATTTATTTTGCATTGACAAACATCCAAGAAATTCCCCAGGCAGGATGATAATTGGCAATGCTTACAAAAGACATTGATTTTGATTTATTTTGACCCGTTTACCTGTTTACTAATTTTCTTTAGAAAAATATTGTAATTATTTCTAACCACAAATTATTGCTAACCTCTTTCCTTTGCACTTCCATACAGCCGGTCTCCATTTATTTTAGTGGTGTAAAGCCACAGAAAGGAGGCTCAGAGACTCCAAACTTTTCAGCTTCTGGGTGTTTTTATTACATGCACTTTCTATATACACAGCAAGGCTCAGTAAATTTCTTCTCTGTTGACGTACCTAGGATGCTAGGATCTAGGATGTAATGTAGGATGGTTAAAACCCATCAGCCTTTGTAGCTCTTGGTCTTCATCTGAAAACCACATGTTTACTGAGTATTTTCCACTTGAAATTGAGGTGACATTGGCAGATATCAAAAATACTATTTTATCATGTACTTTTAATGCTTGTAAGTAAGTGCTCCTTGTCCTCTAGGCCCACTCTACTTTGGGCTAGCTGACCACCCTGGGCTGTCCATATGAGTACTACACAACCAACTAAAAAGAGATGATGAAGAAAGCTTTGGCTTGGGTCTGATGTAGAAATGGGATGCTGGCTTACAGGGCCTTGTTAAAACTTTCACTGCAAGCCTTGATTGTGACTCCAGGTAAATATCTAATTTCTAAAATTGGTACCAAGCCAAAAATTTTTATGATGCCTTTTGGAAAATGCCAGATCACGTTATCAGTTTTTCATTTTCTGATGTTTGTTGCAAGGTGGGTTGTTTTGCATATTCATTTGAGAAACAAGTCACGAATGCTCATCTCTCTCTTCCTGTTCAAGTGGCTCTTGGATCTCTGCTAGGGTGAGTAGGCAGGGTTATTTGGGTTGTTTACTAAGAACAAAGACAAGATTTTGCTTCAGAGAGATGTTTTATCTATCCTGCAACTGAGTAGGTGTTTTCCATATTTTAGTATTACTACGTCCAGAGGCCTTCTCTTCTTTCAGGGTCTCATTAAAGATCTGACACAACTGCGGTTGCGTCTTTTCCCTGCTGAGTCTTTATATAAACATACAGGCATGGATTTTTAAATTCTACATCAAAATTTTTAGGGGATTAGGAGTTTCAAATATACATAATTTAATATTTGCTATAATTAAATTAATATTTAATGCCTCTCTTTGAGAACTCTTGATCTGTTGACAAGGTTTAGGTGGCTTAAATGAAACACTCTTCTGTTTTGGGGCAATCATTGTCTCCAAACAGTAATAACATCCTGCAACACAACTCTGCAAATTGTCTCATGGATATCCTCTGGCTGGCTCATCTGGAGACTGAAGAGATTATTTTACATGTTGTTTATTTTTTAAATGCTAGCAATAGTCTACTGCTTTTGTCTTTCTCATAATAGTGTTGTTTCATAACTACGATGATCCTTACAGCACTGTCTATTTTATTAAGCCTAGTTTACTTCTACTGTCAACCAGTCTCTGCATATTTCCTGAGGAACGTAATTCAACTGCTTTGTTGAATTATATTCCTTTATTCTTTTAACTTCCTTTAAGAAATGCTGTGCCTGGAAGACCTTTGTCTCACAACATCCAGCAATACTTAAACGCTGTGTTCTTTATTTCTTTCTTCTAAAAGCAACTTTTTCATCTGTACCTATTGCATGCCTTTTTATTCTACTTTCAGATTTCTTGGCTTCATTTGACATTTGTGGAGGTCTAAAACTCAGCTTAAGATATCGTAGCTCCTGAAAACCTCTGTTCAGCTGGGAATCTTTTCCCTTTTTTTCTTGTCTTCAATGCCTGTCTTGCAGTATAACACATGGCTGAGGAGCAATATGCAGCATCAGTCCCATGGATCTGCCTCCTTGAGATCATCACACCACAACTCTCCTAAGGAGCTATGTGGGAAAACACCATTTTAAGCCCCCAAAATACAGGGTCTCGACTACCTGTTCTCACAGGCTTGGGGGTTGCTTGATCCCAAGTGAGATGCCCTAACCTTTTGCCAGATTTTTTGTTTTCGCTAACCTGAAAGACAGCATCACTGCAAGGATTAGGAATCTCTGCTTAATAATAAAAAAAAAGTTGAAAAACATATAATTTATGCATCTAAGAGAAAACATAGGATTCGATAAAAGAAAACCAGACATTCTTCACTTTAAACATAAATCTTTCCAAAGCTTTAACCCAGTATCCCGGCCTTGGGATAGTGTAAATACTCAGTCGAAACCCAACTGCTCAAAAGAGTTTTGACTATTATGAAACTGCTCAACTTGATCTTCAGTGAGAACCTGTCTGGACATTTCACTGGGTTTCCTGAAATACCAGAAGCAATAGCGTAACCACAAGTTTCCTTCAAGGGAAGAGAAAGAAACCTGCCCACACCCTTTACTCAAGTGAGACGTTTATTACAGTATATACTAAGGAAAGACTGGTTCAACGGATGCCCTCAAGCTGTAGTGAGGCATTGGCAGGCGCTTACTTCTCCATGCAGACACTACTCCTGCACATCAGTAAATGCTCAATTTCTCTGACAACCCTCAGTGACTGGATATGGGGTGGAGAAAACATTTTCAGTAATTTCTCTAGCAATTTCACACTAGCTACTGGCTGCAAAATATGCAAGAACAAGTTAACTTTCCAAATTATTACTAGTCACTCAACAGATCTGACATTCACCCCAGAGGAGCACATCAACCTCCTACTGACTGCAAGTGAATGAAGAACTAAGTAGGCACTTAGCTGTTTAATCTGTCTTTCCAGTAAAGACTGATGAGCACCTCACAAAATTAAGGGAAAAAAATACTAAGCTATTAGTTGGAGAAAGAAAAAGCAAGAAAAAAGGGGCAAAAGAAATAGAGAAATCTGACAAAAATATGAAAAGAAACTCTCTAAAAGTATTTTCTTTTTAAACTTTTATAACATATTACACACAATCAGTGCAGCAATGGCTCTCACCTTCTTGAGCATTACATAGTTAGTCTTGTTTTGTTTATGTTTATCCTCATAAACAAAACAAAAAAAATACTTTATATTATTCAGCGTTCCGTATTTTTACATGCTCAGATAATGCAAGTCACGCTGGAAGAAAAGCATTTCAATAAAGGTTGCATGTTGTCCACACTGTGCAATTCCCTTTGTGGGGCATGGAAAATATTCCTGCCCAACGCTAATCTGTATCTTTGAAAGGAGACATCGTATTTTTTTTCTACTACAGACAACATGTGTAAATGCTGTGTTAACGTTTAACAGCACATCAGAGAGGTGACTCAGTTTCACCAAACCTGATGCTAGACTGCCTTCCTGGCTGGTGATTAATAATTTCACATCTAGGTCTGGTTTATCATGCTAACAGTCTGAAATAAAGTCTGTTACAAATCTTTCTTTCAACGAACACTCAAGAAAATTGCGTGAAGAGTAATGACTCTGAGATAGGATTTCCAGCTGCTATTGGACAATCTTTGCATGGTGATAGTGTAAAGAACTAAATGCAGTGGCTGCCTTCTCTGATTCACCAATCTCAGAAGCGTTGAGGGCGAAAGGAACAGTAGTGCCAGGTTTGTATCACAGCTGAAAGGGAGGCTACAGTCTGCATGAGCTGTGGTTGTTGGCACACACTTTTCTAGAAAGAAACGAGACTAAACTCATGGCACTCTGATGTTGACCAACAAAATTTAAAGAATGCCTGAAACTTAAATAAAACTTACATTTAAGTGCATTTAAGTTCTGTTATATAATCTGTAGTGACAGACTTGCTAAAGGCAACAAATCCCCTGGCTAAAACAAGCCCTCAGATTCACTCGTTTGTATCTAACTGCCTCCCTTCAGGGTACAGAACATCAGTGTCCCAACCATGAGTTACTCCCTTTATTGCACGGATCCCAGCAAAACAAAAGAATCAGAGTCTCATAATGAAGAATGACATGGGGGAAATCTAAAGGAGGATTTAAAACAAACAAAAAAAGAACACTTTTGCCACCTGAAGACCTATTTTTTTTTTGCACTAGTGTTGCATTTATGCGGTATATATTTTGTGTAGTATTTTACCTCAATGTATTTTCTAAGCCTTAGATATATTCCTTAATAGAAGTGTATGCACATACTGACATTGACTCTCTCATTTTCTGAAGAATTCAGTGAACAGAACAACATTTAAAACAGTTCTCTCTGTATCTTCTTTTCTTACAATGTGATTTCTCTTCAACAAAGAGCAGAGACTATTGGACAAATTAGGAATACAAATAGTATTCACGATGCCAGGTTTCATACAAAAACTTTTCTCTTATAAACTTAAGTCAAATACAAAAATCCAAGAACATTGAAACATTAGTTTTTCATTGTTCAGAAATATACACAATGACTGAAAAAAACCCTGTTCAACTGTCCATCACCTGTGAAAGAATTTCAGCAGCATGGGCCAACATCTTCTCAGCTGAGAAGGGGGGATGTTCACCTGCCCGTACATGTACATGATGAGTAGAGGGTTGCAAATTGGGTATCGGGGCTTGTTAAGAGGACACTGAGCAGGACTCCCAGAGCTGTTTTGGCTTAGTTAAGTGCATATCAAAACTCAGATGTGAAGGAAGGCTTGGATATAACTCACTTGGAGAAGTCCTCATGTCTCTCATCTATGAACGCCTGTGTCTTTTAAAGCACAAGCATTATTGCGAATTTATGCATTTAGGGCTGCCCTTACTACAGGTCTACAGAGATTTATGGTGGAGACTCTGCAGATAGGCTATGGGGAAAGTCTACAGCAAGCTGCAGACCACAAAAACCATTACAGATAGCATGTTTGCTAGGCTTAATCAGATACGAGCAAAATCTGCTAAACTGTGCAGTTTGTTACTGCATGTGCAAATTTTAGTCCACATGTATCAGACATTACTAATCGGGCCTGTAAATGGGTGTGGGAATACTTTAAAAAAATAATTATATGCTTTTGATTGCATAATGCACAGCTATGTTTACAGGCTGGATGATTGCACAAGTGAACTACGTGAAGCTGTCTTCAGGCTGATGTGTAAGGAGACAAAAATCCAAGCAGCATTCAAGCTTCACTTTCCATTTCAAAAAAAAGATCTAATATATTGATTTATTAAAAAGGCCTTTGATTAGAAATGTCAAGATAATATCAACAAAAACTATTAAAAAATATGATAATGAAATACTAAACACCTATCACTTAGCCAAGTACAGCCAGTATACTCAATGAATAGAATTACTTACTGTTCTGAAATGAGGTAAACAGCACAAATTAAAAAAACAATGTAGGCCCACAGACAAAAATGATCCTTTGCCTCAGATCAAGCTACGGGCAAGGCTTAGACATGAACAATCACTGTTAATGCTTGGTGAAGACTGTTTCAAGATGTAATAACCTCCCTATTGAAGAGCAATAATGACCTTTAACTTCATCCGCCTTTAATAACTCACCTGATTTTATCTTACCAGATGACTTACAGGCCTATCATGCGCATGAATGAAAGGCGATCAGCTTTCCTCACTAGAAAAATACCTTAGGAGTGTCAGGAGAATCCCACACTTGACTGGGACAAAGAGCAGGGGTCACCTTGAAAACAGGCTGTCAAAAGCCCTGTGTAGCTTATCTCGCTGTTTGCTTCTTCTATTGAGTCCATTCTTCCAGCACAAGCATATCCCCACCTGCAGCTACCTGAAGGGCTGCAGCTCACTGCCAGCAGGCAACATTTTATGAAATTTTGATTTGCAAGGTTATTCACATAGCATGGGACTCTGCTCGAGCATAAAAGCGACTTCTGCCAACGGGCATGTGGACTTGAAAAACAGTGCAACTCTTCTAGAAAGAGCAGATCAAAAGCTTCAGCAACAACTGATGAGGAAAATGGTTTGAGGAATGCCTTGGGTTCTCCCTAGAGGGGACTATTATCAAGTGCACAGTTTTAACATATTTATTTACTTATCTTCCTGTGCAAATCTCTTACAGCGGTGCAGACTGGCTGCACGTATTTAACTTTTGCAAGTAAGTATGCAGCAAAGATTATCAGTGAATAGTAGCTAGCAATAGCCTAGGTTATCAACACCCCTCTCCTTTGTGTTCCACTCTGTGCTTTGACTACTTGCCACTTGCAACGGGTGAATGCACCAGTGCTGCTCACAAGCCCCTGTCCTCCAGGGGAGCACTTCTGCGCGTGCCCACCTTTGTGAGCTGTGAGCTTTACGTGCCATGAACGAAACACGGGAGTATCAGAAGGCAAGAACAAGGGGAACACTGCTTTCACTTTCTCCGAGTTAAAATGAGCTTTTGTGCAAACTTTTAACAACTCACACGTTTGCCATTACCTTATCTTATACGTACCATGCAACGTTGAAGAGCTCAGGATGGTAAGGTAGCTGGATTCACATTTCTGTGACTCAATATCCAGGTCTCCGATTTTTAAGATCAGACGTTTTCCCTGAGGCACTTGAATTTTCTTCTCACAAACCGTGTAGTTTGGGTATGTCCCAGGGTAGTTCCTGGATGCCAGGGTCCCACTGTCTTGGTACATCACCACATGCCCACATCCATCTCCTAGAATGAGCAAAGCACCAAGGAAAAAATACATTTTTAAACAATAATAAAATACTGGTCATGTAATCTCACATATACACCTTCACGTTTTAAAAAAAATATTTTGTGGTGTGAGACCTCGGTAAGTAAAGTGTCATATTTCTTCCATGAAGCAGCAAAGATGACTGGAAACACTCACCAACTAAGACCTATTTGATAACACAGGTCTCTCTGGTTTTCTGATTTATGGGGCTTGCCAAAATCATGACGATACAACCCAAAATGTAGCAGGTAGGCTTCTTCCTTAATAATTTTTCTCCCAATTACCATTCCACGTTTTGTTTCCATACAACAGAGCCATTGGGGAGAAGGTAACTGAATCACACACGGCAGCGCAGACGTGATTTAACTGCACAAATCAGCGACCCGACGCGCCTTACTTTCCTGTTGGCTTTCTTGCTCTGCTCATCCAACGTGCAAAGTGCAAGGGACAGAACATGCCCAGAGACGCCGGACCCCAGGAGGGAGCAAGGGGACATGGGGACTGAGATGGAAAACAGGAAGCCTCCACGGAGAGGAAGGAAGAGGCAGCAGATAAGGGACCTTGACTACTAAAGGAAGCAATCCACAGTGTCCTAGTAACTCGAAATGTCTATTTTAAGAGTTTAAGACAAATCATTCTGATAAATCTTCCAAATAATGGAAACTGTTTCAATAGTGGAACTACTGTCCCTCATATGTGTATGCAAAAGGCAGTCATTTTTAGGTCAGTTAGAGCATAGATTCTCCTTGCATAGAGGTCTTATGTATTATTATCCTTTATTACTGCAAAAATTAAAACATTCTAAAATGTCAATAAAGAAACCCAAACAGATGGAAATTTACAACATATCCTTTAAATACCCAGCACTTTGCTTCTGGGGATATTTTGGTTAAATAGGGATATTTTGGTTAAAGCCTTTTTTTTTTTTTTCTTTTTCTGTTAAACTTGTTTGATCTGACCAGTTTAATTACTACCTGACTTTCCACAGTCCCTAGGAGGAAAACACTTAGGAGTTGATAAGAGTGTTTCAAGGTGAACAACTGAAAATGAAACGTTGGCAAAGGAACGTGACCTGCCAGGGGGCGGGGGGAAAGCGGCGCGCTGCAAAAATCAGCTCCAAGCCATCCAGCTTTGACTCACTCCTGTGTAATTACACTGCCATCTCATGCAACTCACTCAACCGCCCTGTCACAGGCAGCAGCCTCTATTCTGAAGCTTTATCATTATTACCAGCTTTGTTGCTCACTACTTAGTTCTGTTGTAGAGTCATGCTTGGAATAGAGGAGAATAAAAAACATGTCCAAAAGCATATCACCATAAAACACATTATGGTTTTTTTTTTTTTCCAGAGCTCCTTGTTCACACATTTTTCAAAATATCTCCTGTTAAGATATCCTTATCCTAGCTCTATTGATTTTTGAATGCATAGGCAAACACTGATGATAAAAGGCAAACTGCCCTTCCGAGCAAATCGCCTTCTCAAAGGGAGCTTTCTGCTGCAGGAACGAAAGTACCAAGAGCGATGCCGTGTACGTGCCGACAGCCTTCTGCACCCACGGAGGATTAGCCTGGTGGGGCACAGGACACCCGTGCTGCCTGTGCGGCAGCCTGGTGTGGGGTGAAAAATGAACCCTGCCTGGCCTTTATTTAAGCTGTGTGTTCCTAATGTAAGCATTTACTTTAGTTAGGCTTAGGAAAAAAAGGATTTATTGCAACGTGGAATCTGGCGTGCAAGTTATCCTCAAAGGGAAAGGAAAAAAGAGAAAGCAAATGAAAAAGTTACCCAAGTGCAACAAAATGTCATGGAGAAGAGCCCTTTAAAACTCAGAGGTCCTGGTGTTTGATTTCTCTTAACCTTGTTGAGTTACATTCCAGCCTGCGCTACCTCCAAACAATGTCAAGGATCCTTTGTGATGGAGAATTCACCTCGAGAAAGCTGAAAAGACACCACAGTCCCGGTAAGACCCTGACTACTGCACAGGTCACTGACCATTACATTCCTGCCGCAAGCGGATAGGCAGAGCGGCACCAAAGGCTCAGCCTGCCGCCCCCTTCCGCAGAGGTTATTCCGGGTCTCGTTCCCAGGGAAACTCCCTTTTCAAAATTTCTCTTTGAACCAGCACCGAAATGAACTAAAGCCAGAACAGCTCCTTTGCGCCGAGGAGCTATAAAAGTTATTTCCTGACTTTTCGCTTGTGGAAGCTGGACAGGAAAGTCATCCCAATGCTCATGCTGAGGAGACGCAAGCCAAGTGTCACCTCGTCCGTAACCCTGCTTGCTGCCTCTGTCCTGCCCACGCACCTCAAAGGACAAGGCCACAGTAAGAGCTCTTCTGTCACAAGGACTGAGGTAATCTCAAATAAGTCATACTGAGCCCTCAATAGGCAGGAGTCCTTAGAGAGAAGCCTGACTATGGTCCTGAATTTAATTTCTCAGCTATTAAGATTACCAGAACATGTTACACTGGAATTTGCTGGGAATGCACCCTACAGATGGAGTCTGAAAGTGACAGGGAAGGCAAATAAAAACTTAGGATCAGATAATTCATCCAAAGAAAGATTTTAAATACAGCGTAGTGAAAAAGTTTTAAGTAAATATACTTAAATATAATTACACTATTGCAACAGGAAACTAGACATGAAAAAATTAATGATAGTCTTGTTCACAATTTTCTACATAACATTTTGATTTTCAATAGACGTATATACTGGTCATGTCTCAAACCTCTCAATTTAGAACTATAGCTACTTGTCATCATTAAAACTATAGGATAAATACCTCAAGCCTTCCTCTTCTCTGTAGATAACAGTTCTTCTGGCTAGAAACACGTATATATAGCCAGTCAATTCAATACAGGGCTTATTGCTATCATTAAGTTTTTACTTACCATTACTTTTGAGAGCTACTTTTTATCAGCCCGTTTGGTGACTTTGGCCTTGCCTCAGACCTCCAAGTTTCATCACTTCTCACTGGACTGGAGCAAATTTGAGCCCACGCCATTCAGCAGCCAGAAAGTCTAAGCACGCCCACATTTAATAAGACCTCTCCAGTGCACCAGGCCTCACCAAGAGCACATCCAACACGCTTTGCAAAGGGACTCCCCACGGGCTTTGGAACCACGCTCAAGAGGGCAGTCGCTGGGCTGAGGGCGCCTGCCGGCCTGCACTCGACTTGCACGAGGGTTCACATAATGCTGGAATTAGGGCTCTTTACCATCCAGACAAAAACAGTGTCTGTGGAGATCATGCAAATAACTCCCCAAAACCCACAGGCAGCATCTGCTACTGCATACACCGCACGTCCCTCTCACCTGGACTTTGCCCAAGCTAATAGTGATGCATGTGCTTGAAACCAAAAGCTGAGGGGATGATTTTGAACTGCGGTGGACCAAAAGTGCTCTGAAAACACCACAGCCCACCCCAAGCTCCCTGCTGCCATCCCAAGGCACTCGCCTTCACAGGCACCTCACCCTGTGGCCCAGCCTGAGGTCACCAGAAACACCTACGCTCCCAGGTTTGCCCTCCCCTCGCAATCGGCCAAGAACTCAGGATACTGCCCACCACGGCAGCAAAAGCTTTTGTCAAATACTTGTTAGAAGTCTGTGTACTGCGTGTTTAACTGAGCAGCCCTTACCCTGCCAGCTACAAAACACCTACAGGGCTCTCTATCAACGCGCGCCTTCCAAGCGTTGCTGCCGCGTCCCGCCAGAAAGCAGCTGCCTCTTCCGTCCTCCGGATCCGTGTTCGCCCAGCAACTAACAACCACCGTGGAGTCCCTCCAGCGCAGGGAGCGCTTCCCGCCGAGCGCCCGGCACACGCACGCACGCAGCCGCCCCACACGCCCCTCCGCAGCGCCACGGGCCGCCTTGGGCGCGCCGCTCCTCGCCGCTCAGGGGCACCGCCACAGGCACGAAACAAGCAGCAAACAAGAAAAGAGCGCTTTCCGAAGAGCCTCAGTCGCCGCGGGAGGCGGCCAACGTGACAAACTGCTGTGGAGCGTGCGGCTTTGCAAGCTCTGCTGGTAGATAACCACCCCCAAGGAGCAGCCCCTCTCATTTCGCTTTCCCAAGTCATGCCTTTGCTATATTAAGGGATACGGTAAAAACTGAGTGCAGAAAGAGCTCTGTGCCCACGCTTGACGGAGCTTCACCCTACACCCACCAATTGGTGGGCATCCAAAGAAGTGCTCAAACCTCTCCAGTCAAGCCCATGCTCTCCCCGCCCCCACGGGATAGCAGGAAATCCCGGGGAAATCCCAGGGTTTTTGGTTTTTTTTTGCTGAGGGCCACTCTAGCTGGCTGCTGTGCTCTAGCAAAACTCTAATTTGAAATGCAGAGTCACAAGGACCTTCATCACCAAACGCATCACGCACACCCTGAGCATAACCACGTTTGCAGTCCCACTGCTGCACGACGGAGCAAATTCCAGAACTCAGCACTTCATCCCTAACCTCTTCGGCAGCAAAACTAGGTCAAGAGCTTCATCTCTTTCTACATGGATGCAAGAGAAAGAGAGGGAAGATCACCCTGCAAATGAGGTCTGTGCGGCTCCCTGTTCCAAATAGCGATGGAAATCTCAGAAAAATGAAAGTCTCACTCTTCACCGGCCTGTTCAGGGAGGTAACAGAAAGGAGGGGGGGACACAAGCCTGAGGCATGGCCCATCCCCAGGCTCCAGATCCCCAGGCTTGGCAGTACTTTGGGAAACCTGCAAAAAGAATTTTCAAATAATGAAGATACCAATGGAAATTAAGGCAAGTCTACAACCATCAAAGACAGCTATTGCAATATGCCATGACCTTTAAATTAGTGTTTTTCATTTTGTGTCTTGAGAGAAGCCCACCACTTCTGAGAATGCCCCGCTCCAGAAACACCCTCCCTCCCCACCCAAAAACAGAACAAAAACCACTCCCACACGCTCTGTAGAAACGCTCTTTGGATTGCACTGGATTGCACAAGGTCCCCAGCAAACATTTTAGGCCCCGTACTTTGCTGGCAAAGCCAATGAGCAGCAGCTGGGGAGTGGCAGGAGGAGGCCCGAGAGCAGGAAGGGAAGGTGGAGCGCGAGGCGGAACAAAGGGACATTGTCGCGCATGGATTTCGTAGACCAAATTATTTACTTACCGACATCAAAGGGACGCATGGGGAGAAGGAGGTCATACAAACCACAGCACATTTGTCCCGCCTCATCACAGGCACTATTTAGTGTAAGGCACCGCTTAAAGTGGCAGTGAAAAAGCAGCAAATGATCTCAAACTGGTTCTGCAGCAGGACTATAAATCACAGATCGGCCCTCGCGGCCACGCAGGCTGCACCTCAGACCTGCCTTTGTGGACACGTCCTCCAGCGAGCGGGCTCAGGAGGAGCTCTGCCTCAAACACTCAGCAAGTTGTTCCGGTAGCCACCACCAAGTGCACAAAACATCACAGACGACCATTCCAGCTTCCTTATTTAGCAGAGCAGCTAACAACTTTATCATCGCTGCTTCCTCAGTGATCTCCATAAACTGAAGAGACTTGAGATACTACAGACACACACAGCTAGCCCGGAGTGCCTCGCAGCTGTGCTGGCCTAAGGGACAGGGGTCCTGTCGCATTCCCACAACAGCATGGGGAGACTCTGCTCTTCCAGAAACCGCTCACCTGTGCAGAAGTTTGCAGAGGTGAAAGGCTAGCAATGCCCAGTTTTTTATTTCTTTAGCTGCTCTAATGTAAAAAATAAAATAAAAATAAATCCCTCATGAACAGTTTCTTCCATCAGTTGGAAGGAGGGAATTTTTACACTCTGTATTGAGGTTTTCAACCTGGTGAATTAACAGAATAAACCTGCCTTAAAGTAGCACAAAAGTGGTCCAGAATCTCACTCACTTCAAACTCCTCCAATTTTGCTACAGCTATAGAGGATTAATTGTCCCTTAGTCAATTAACTTCCCAGAGACCGAGCGTCAGTTGTGGATATCAAAGGCCTCGCACTACCTGGCTCGGCTTGTGCATGAGAACGCAGCGACAAGATGATTCATAGCACGGTAGAAAACGGTGCCAGAGAGGGAGAACAGCAGCTACGGCTGGACAGTCCCTTCCCTGTGGATTATTTATGAAGTCTAGAGATTAAGAATTTTCTGCATTTTGGAGAGAATAAGATCCTGAAATGTGCAAGGGACAAGGTTTACATAAAAATTTAGAAGGCTATTTACAGTTTAGTTTTCCTGCTTTTCTTCTACTAAATACACAGAAATGAGGAAGTTAGCTTGCCTTTGCTTTCCAGAATCACTCTCTGGGTCCATCAGTCTGTGAAAGAAGCACTAAAAGTATGTTTTAGTTGCTGCTTCCAGGCCTTGAGTAGTACACACAAAGCTAGTCTTAGAAATAAGTCATTGGAATTTGTTTTTCAGCATTCTGACTACAGCAGCCTTGAGCTTGTGGGTGTGAGAAAACTTTGATGTCTTTTTAGCTGCTAGAACAATCAGAAACAAGATCATTTAATTATTGCTTGGCATTTATCAAAAATTCAGAGGAACCACAAATGTATGACTATGCGGAAGGGGCACCCAAGTTAAGTTTTAAAGAGACAGGTTTCCAAAAAAACCCCCTGCACCGCCCCACTTTAACGTGCGTGCCCCCACGAAGCACTGCACCCTTGAGAAGGCATGGAGCAGCCTAGGGCTCAAGGTTACTTGCTGTAACCACAGGCACAAAAGAAACCCTGAAGGACGACAGTAAATAGACAGGAAATTGGCTCCTCCATCAGCTGCAAATGTGGGATCACTCAGGACCTACACAGGCTGTGGGGAACAGGTATCCCGCAGACAGTGGTTGCTTTCCCGTCCCTTCCCCTTGGCACAAAGCGGTCGGTGCTGGAGGCCCCACTGCTCCCGCGGTGACATCCCACGGGACGGGGGCTGCCCAGCCCCTCTGGCTCTGCGCATGGGGGGCTCTGCAAACGTGCAGCTGGGTTTTCATTGTCGGATTTTCAGGTGAGGTAGGAAATGTTAGTCTTAGCTGAGAGACATACATATATATATATATATATGCAGCAAACGAAATATATATATGTATATGCAAATTGTTTGCTCTACTTTCTCCATCTGTTTTTTCCCCAAGCTCTTTTTTTTTTGCTGTTCTTCACTGGAGATTAACTTACATTATATTGCACTGAATTTGGACTCCGTGGAAAACATATGCTGCAAGCTCAGGGCCAAACTCCAATACTGGGATGCACAGGAATAGGAAAATTCAAAGCAGTGTTAAGAACTGACAAAAAATCACAAGGAGAGGAAATTCAGAGATATAAGGATAAAGAAAGGCTGAGGCATAACTGTTCCACATTAGAGCTCAAAACAGCATTAGTTTGGGCAAAAGGAAATATCTGAACATAATAGGATGAAACCTCATTTATATATATATATATATATGCACACATGTATCTGTATGTATATTCTTATATATAAATTCTCTTGTCAGTATGAGTCAGTCAATATTGCCTTAATCGATGATTAAGCCTGGGCATTTTTTTCTTGCAAACAAACATGGCTTGCTAACAAAATCAGACATTCACCTTTTTTTGCCTGTATGGCTTGACTAAATAGGCAATTTGTTAGTAAGCCAGAACAGAAAACATCTTGCTTTTGTCAATCACATTACAAAAACCCCCCATTATCCCTGAGGTGTAAATAACATATTTCTCAAGATAAGATCGGCCTATGGTGAAAACAATAATTGGTGGTGGAAACAATAATTGCCAATTTTTACCTTTGACTCAACCAACAGGGTTTCTAGAAAGCAGCTCTTTCCACAACGGTTGTTACAGTCTAACAACAAGTAATTTCTTGCATTCCTCATATAAATGGAAGCAAAAAGCTACTGGATTAATAATATGCGGTCAAAGATGTACTCAGGCTTCCAACCTGATTATAGCACTGAATAATATGTAAATATATATGTATATAAAATTTCTCTCCTCTCAGCATACCCACATTATCAGCTTGCCTGATAGTCATCAGCACAGCATTAACAAGAATGGCAATTCAGAACCTCAGCAGAACAGTAAACTTCGTGCTGTCTACAACCTGTTGTGGCCACAGCTACTTACTGTGAACTTAAAGGAAAAAAAAAGTCACATTATTATTTAAGTTTTGTCATGCTGTTGTGATGCTGTGTATAAGTCACATGATCATTTCTGTCACTCTTGTGTTCTTCTGTGCATATTAACGGGAGACTCTGTGAAAGGTATTTGCAAATGCTGTAATAGAAGTGAAAAATAGTACAGAGGGAATATTTCATACCTCTCTGTGCATACCACTCAAAATCCATGCTTTTTCATTTATTTGACTGCAATTTTTTGATTAGGAGCTGTATTCAGTGAACTTATTTTCATGCTTTGAAACAGCACAGGCAGGAGGACCTGAACACTTTTTTGACCCTTATCTCAAGGAGAAATACCTTCAGTGTGATTTCCCAGCTTTTAATTTCTAGCAGTGCGACGCAATTCTACTTTACATCTAGAAAACACAAGGGTGGAATTTCTGTTGAAAAGAACGAGATTAGTTTTGAAAACCCCAGCATCAGCATTTTCTGAAGATCAGCACATTCTAAGACATGTCATTTTAATGACAAGAAAAATGAACTAGTGGCTAAATACCACCCGATTAGCAAATCTGACTCCGACCCCCTCTTGGTTTTGAAAATGTTATAACTCGGGCCTACCAAGCTGCTCATTGCATGTGACAATGCTCACATTATAACTTCTGCATTGAATATTTGCCTTAAGGCAGGCAGTGGGAGCACAGGACCCCTGGCTCTTGGGAACTGCCACATAAATTCCCCTCTATCATGCTGACACAGTGAATGAGAGATGATAAACTCCTAGCTTTTGGGGCAGGCTGAGACAACAGGGAGGGCGACCTCCTGTGCAACCCATAGACCTCACCACCAAATCCTCTCAACATGGGGGTCTTTCAGAATCTCTAAATTTATTTGGCAGGTTAAAATATATTCTTTCTTAAAATATATTCTTTCACTATTTCACTGACAAAAGCCGCCCTGTCCACGTGGGCTCGGGAACCCACCTACGCTCCCAGTGTTTGGGGATCCGTCCTGGCCGCGCTGTGAGGAAAAGCTTTGTTTGATTCCTGACGACGGGACACACGGGCCTTTGTAGGACGCATGGGACCATATCCAGAATTCCCCATGTGTTTTTGCAATTTTAAAAAAAAGCAAATAAACACAATTCTTATTCCACAGACATGAACATCTGGAAGATGACATCGAGATGACTTCAATGTTAATGTCAGAGCGTTAAGACTGAAATGCAATAATGTTTAAACAATTTGCGGTGGAGGTGCGAGAAACTTGAACATCACAGATTTAAGCTGCAATGGAAACAAGGTTTCTGCAGCAGCTGTAGGAAGAAACAACGTTTTGGAGCTCCCTAAATGAGTAGCTGAAGCATGTGACGGAGAGACCCTACCTACCTGCTGAGCATCACGGTTATGAGGGCAGCAGTTTGAGGGCAAATAATCAATATCAAGCAGCTCCCGGACATACCAAGATGAGGACTCTAGCCGTGCACGAGGCCCTGGGTCTGTGCTTCTAAACCTACCATGCTCTGCCATCCCCACTTATTCTCCTTCCTTCCTATTTTTGAGCAGGGAGCTTGAAAATAACTTTAGTAAAATTATTTGAAAACAGGCAAAGCCAGAGTGGACTGGCCACACTCTTCCTCTGCTCTAGCTAAGCAGAGCAGAGCTGCTTAGCCTGATCCCAGGGGGGAAGTGAAGCAGAGAATAGGGCTGGGATGGGAAACCCTGTTCAGGGAGCAGCAGAGAGTCCCATTGCCACAGGGGGAAACACCCAAGAGATACAGCCTGCCAAAAGAAATGACAAGCAAAGCAAGGAAGGGAGCACCAAAATGTGCTCCCTGCTTTCGACTTGCAAGAATCGCAACAGCTAGAGAGTTATCAGATTAAAGGGGTGTCAGCTGCAGCTACCAGCATCCACCCCATGTGTGACCTCCTAGCCTACCTCAAGCACATGACTCTAACATTCTACAATTTCCACTGAGAACCAGTGTAAATTGATTCATAATTTATTCTACAAGCAAAAATGAAGACATCTATACTCTCCTAAAACTAGTCAAGCTTATTTTAATTAAAAGTCATTGGTAGATTGCCCCAGTCTAAAGTTTCTTAATTCCATTTGCAATTCTGATCAAGTCTTTTGGGGAAGTCATATGCTCCTTCTTGTGCATTGCTATTAAGATTTTTATTGTGGATAGTCAGGATCCAATGCCATTCCACTGAGCCCAGTCAGAAGGATTTTATTTTGATTTTGTCTGGCTTGTTTTATTCTTAGCAGATGGTGCAAGCCCATGTGTTGATGAGTACATGCCACAGGAGAACATCTGATATGATAGAGGTGGCCTCAAGCCTGCGGTGATGTCTATGCTGAAGACTTCAGTGTCCGCCACCGCTCAGGACCATGGTGTCCCTTGCAAAGCTACACTACTTCTAGTACCCAAAATGGCATAGAGACACACATGTTAAGTACCTCTCTGCAGAGCAGTGTTAATTGTCCTCCAAACTGGTGCCCTATGAACCAATTTTTATTGCACTGCAAACACAACTCCAGTAGACCAAAGACAGAACAGTTTTGATGGGTATAAAAGGAGGCATTGCTGCATAGGTAGCTCAATAGATAATTTGTATGAAATCTAAGTCAACAGCAGTGCATGTTATATGCAGGAAATAGGCAACTTTCCCCAAGGCAAGGCAGCTTTTTTCTCCCTCCTTCATCAGTGGTTCTCCCAGTTGCCTCCTTGTCTCTGATTTTGCTTAGGTTATCAGAGGGAATATTTCAAAGAGAAGCCTCGTTCTGGTCATTCACATCAAAGGGCTCACAGCTATTTATAGCAAAGTCTGCGTGACAGAAAATATGACAGTTTTCATATGGTGGGTACACACTTTTTTATGAGTCATAATTGGGAAACTGTTGCCTCTGCCTTCAGCAATTCTAGTCTGCATTTGCAATGCAAGGCAGAGGGAGCCAAGGAAGGAAGCAGACATAAGGACAAAGATCCAAACAAACTGAAGATGTAACAACTAAATTCCAGAAAGAGAGAGTGAAGGAGGAGGGGGAAGAGAGGGTTGGCACTACCAGAAAAAAATCATTGCAATCCGCATTTTTAACTGCTGGAAACGGGCATGCAGACTGGATCCATGTGAGCATACTGACAGTCTTTGCTACATTTTCTCTATAAGCCCCTAAGAATAGGTATCTGAATATAACTGCCGTGTATGCTGCTATTGACCAACAGCCTCACCTCAAGGCGTTTAAAGAGTGTGCTGAGAAATACAGGAAGAATAAGTTCTTCCAAGTTGTGCGCAGAGAGCCAGGAATTGGGTGGAAGCGTCAACAGACTCAGCAATACTGAAGCACAAATTCACATTTGGATCCTGATCTGTGAATCACACGTGAGCTATTCCCATTTGTGTTCTATCAGAAAAGAAAATAAACAGGTTGTAGCAAAAGCAGTGGCTTAAATTTTGTTCCTAACAAGAAGAAAACCTCATCCGATTCCTCATCTGTCTTCCTACAAATAACCAAACCACCAGCTAGCCCTGCTAGTTGGAGTTTGGGTTAGAGTTCAGAATAGAAATGGGAGGAAAACACACAGTTCTGAAGATCTGCTGCTCCAAATTACCTTGTTCAACATCTTTCTCACTCAGTGAGACCAGAATAAGAACTGGAGAACTGCAAAAGGCAAAGATAACGGATCGCCCCTCTTCTGCCTTGAATTTGGGCTGCCAGAAGATGTGGGGAAGAGACGGAAGGCAGGTGTGTCTGTCTGAGGCTGGGCGAGCAAGGAGCAAGGGCTACCTCGGAGCTCCCTGCAGGGCACTGGCAATCGAGATCAGAGAGAGGTTAAGATCAGTGTGCGACAGAACAGAAAGGGAAAAGAGCAACATTTTATTATAAATCTGAAAGTTATTTATTACTCATACACAGTCATAGATATAATATTTTTCCCCAGGTGAGACCTACTAACCTTAGAAATATGGTATAATTAAAGACAGCTTCCTAACCACTCAGCCTTTCCTATTACCATCCTATGAATAACCAAATTCCATGTTTCACAGATGTCCTCGGACAAAATGCATCTTTAATGTATTTAAGAGCAGAGGGAGTTGACACATTTGTCTGCACAGTCACACTCTTCATACCAGTGTCTCCAAGGAGTATCAATGCCACTGCTAGGGCTTGCGCTGTGAAAGACAGAGGCTCTTCCTTAGCCTAAAATCCAAGGGGAAGAGTACAAGATATAACAACAGCTGCTTGTTATGAGGTTATTCTGTCATAGTCCTCAAACTAAACTAAGGAGGGCAGTGATCTGGTCACTCACCTCATTTCTGCTGTGGAAGAAGGCAGGTTGCACAAGCAGCTCAAGAGAAGCCAGAAAACCGTACTGCTTTATTTTTAAGCCATTATATTTAAACCGGCACAGATTTCTTCTCCACCAGCTGGTGGGAGACCCCAGTGGAGACAAGACAGGGAACTAGCTGAAACTCGAGCCCGATTCACTCTAGCAGCCCTTGGGCTCCCTTACAGCTTTTAAATCAAGTCAACAAGCTCATGCAACAGGAAGGTTATATCCACTTATCCTGATCTCCTTTCTTCACTAGGGCAACTTTGTAACACTCGGTCCCCAATTTATAGCACAGTATCAATAAACAAACATGCAAAAATCTACCCCTTGAAGGGATAGAGTCAAAATCTGTTCTGCCTTTGAGACCCGAGACAGACTTTATTTTGTGAGTTTGAGCTTGCTTCAAGGGAACCAAGTAAAAATATTCCTAGGCATTGCTGTGCAGTTGATTTGATGCCAGAAGCATTTTAAATATGAATACAACATAAGCACCCTTACAAAATTATTTTGGAATACAGATAAGGAGCGGGACTCATACGTACTGTCACACGCTCGCACAAGCCTAGAAACTTCAGTAAACTTAGGATTTCTGAGTCTCCATATGACATTGAAGGGAGAAAGTTTTCACATTCAAGACTGGTGGAGAAGAAAACCAAAAAAACCCAAAGCACTTGGGCAAAAAGAAGAGATTGCAGGAAATTTGTTTGGTGCATATGTGTTTCTGGTAACGTATCAAGCAAGAGTCTCAAAAGAAGGAAACATATGGAGGGGCTGGAACAGCAAGACTTCAAGGGGAAAAATAAAAGGTTATTGCATGGAGCTCAACAAGCAGAAAGGCGGCTCGCACCAGCTACTCCCTTCTGCGAGGGAAGGACCCCAACACCGGCCTCCCTACAGAGGAGGGGTACTCAGACAAGGCAGCCCCTATCGCGATGCTCGTGCTCGCCGCGGCCCCAAGCTCCTCACGCCGCGCTTCCAGCGCTCGCCCTCGTGCCGGGGCTGCCCGTGAACTTGCCCAAGATGGATGCGCCGGGCCGCGGTTCCCCCGGGCCCGCGGGCTGCAGCCCCGCGCTGCGGAGGGGACTCGGCGGCGCTGGCAGCTAAATAAATAAATAGGGAAGGGGGCTTGTGAGGTCTCTCGGAAGCCCTACAAAGTTTCCCGCAGCACGAGCCGAGCTGCTTCTCTCTTTCTCCCCAAGGGCGCAAGGAGCAGAGCGGCGCGGGGCCGGGGCCGGCGCTGCGGCCGCCTCGGGACCGGCCCGGGCTGCGAGCCCCGGCACCGCGGGGTGAGGGCGGCCGCGGCCCGCGCCGGGACCTCTCCCCGCTCGGCGGGCTTACAGCAAGCACACACCCCCACACCTTCGTACATAGAGATATATATATATATATATATATATATATATATACACACACACATATATAAACGCACCACCCATGCAGACTCGCGCGCGGCCCCCCTAATTAAGGCAGATTAAGAAGCGCGCGGTCCTCGCGCCCCGCGAGGCCGGTCAGCGCGGTAATCCCGCGGCGGCTCCGGCGCGGGGATCAGCGCGGGCGGGATTAGGCGGCCAGCCCTAGACGGGACCCCCAGCCCGCGGGGCACTCACCGAGCTTCTCGGCCCGCGGCCAGAGCGGCGCGGAGGCGCCGAGCAGCAGCGAGAGCAGCAGCGAGGGGGCGGCCCGCGCCCCCGCCGCGGGGGCCATCGCTCCGGCGGCCGGGCGAGCGCGCGGCTTCCCGCTCCCCTCCGGCTCCTTCCTGCCCCCCTCCTCCTCCTCGGCGGTGGCGGAGCGCGGGGCCGCCCCGCAGGTGCCTCCCGCCGGCAGCGCGGGGCTCCCGCTGCCCCTCGCGCGCGCTCCGCCGCCTCCCGCGCGGCCCTGGCGCGGGGGTGGGGAGAGGAAACGGGGCCGGGAAGCGCCGCGGCTCCCATTGGGCGCCGCCGAGCCCGGCGCCTCCCCCGGCGCCGCCCCACGCGCGCCCGCCCCACGCGCGGGCTCCCGCCGCCGCCCCCGGCCGGTGCACGTTGCCTTGCACGGCGCCCGCCCCACCGCCCTGCACACATATAGACATACATGTTTATATCTATAGGGACACTGCGTTGTTTTGCCCCCTAGCCCACAGGGGGGGCTGCAGACATGAGTGGGGTAGAAACAAGAGTGAAAGCTCTGCGGGCAGCAGTGCCCAGTAGCACCTCGATCTTCCCATTCCAGCAGCCCAGAGCTCATGAGTCCAGGGGAGAACTCACATCCATGCAGGAAGCTTCCAGGCTTATGAACCACTGCTATTAATTAATTAATTAATTAATTTAATAAAAGGAGGGTGGGGGCTGACTCTCCAGGTGAGCTGGCCTCCACTTGCACATGGGGGCAGGTCACTGGTGCGTGGTGAGGATGCGGCTGCGAGTGCTGGTAGCCCTGGGAGAGCCGTGCCTTGAACAGGCCTCAACAGACGTCCCTCTGAACGGACTCCCAGGAATTCAAAGCTGCCCTTTAGGCAGCCTTTGCGGAGCGGGGCTGCTCCAAGGGTGCTCCGGGCATGGGCTGCAGATGGGAAATGCTGTGCTGCCACAAGGAACTGTAGTCCATGGATAATTTATGTGTTTAAGACACAGCAGGTAATTACTAGGTTTGGTAATGCTTTAGAAAAAGCCAAGTGTAATAGATCTTTATTTCAACAAAGTTATTTTATAAATGTTTGTGTCTTTTTGTTGTTGTTTAACTTCTCAAGCCCCGTGCCTGTGCTACCAGGTATGCTTTCTGCCGTGTGTCCCACGTGTTACATTCTGGGTATAAGCATTTAAGACAGGTTTTTCTCTTTTGGACTTCTGAAATCTAGACGTTTAGGTGTAAGACCCAGTGCAAGGCAGAGCGGAGCACTCACCGCTGCGGCAGCTCAGAGGTCAGGCTAGGCCTCTCCAGACCCCACCTGCAACTGCCGGCACCCCCACGGCTGCAGGAGGCCAAGGCGGGTCCTGGCCTGGAGCACCAGGCGACTGGGAGGCTTTGGAAGAGGACACGGCGGCGTAAGCAAGAGCAGCCTGGGCTCGCACTTCACCAGAAACCCTGGGGCCCAGCATGCCTCCCTCGGTGACAGCGCTCCTGTTCGTCCCGTGCCGCTTGCTCTGTGCCGTTTGCCTGGGCAGTGAGCAGCCTGGGAAGGCCGAGGAGGGTTTTGTTTGGCACGTGTCTTCAGGAGGCTCTTCAGAAGAGGGGGATGTGCTGGCAGACACACAGGAAAGAAATATTCTCTTTCTCCTGGGTGCTAGAGGCTCAGCAATAGCTCGTGGGACAGGCAGCTAGAGAATAATTTGCTCCATTGTTATTTTTATTCCAACATCTTTTAGTCAAACAATAAATCATGCCCTTGAGGTCTGGGCTGTAAAATACATGTTTTCTGCTGCTGGCTGGTGACGAAGCTGCCATCCAGAGGAGCAGCCTGCTTTCTTGCTCTTGGGACCCAGCGGGAGCTGGTGGCCCGTCCGGGGTCACACGTTTGCTGTAGCAGGGGTGTGCAGAGCTCAGGTGAAACCTCAGCGCCCTTTCCAGGAGACAGGGGCAGCACCGGCTTTCTATCGACTTCGGCAGGATAACGAACGACACCACCAGCACGGTAGCTTCTGTATTATTTATTTTGTTATTAAATTCACATTACTTTTTCATGCCCTCCCCCTGACAGTTTTCAGCATGCTGTAGGCAAGAAACTTACTGTCAGCTTTCACGATTAAGTGATCGTCAAGACAAATGAAGTAGTTCACGGCTCCCAAAGCTGTTACTCAAAGCCCTGGGCAGCCTCTGTCACATTGCTATGCTGGCTCATGTGTGGGTTTTTTTTTTCAAATTTACCTTTGTATGAAACAGAATTCAAACCAATTTTCAAACTGATGTTTAATATTGGAGAGTTTGGGTCAAGGCAAAAGATTAATGGGGAAATAAGACAGACACGGAGCCTCACAGCACAAAAACTCTCTGGCCACTTCAGAGCGCTTAGTGCTCTCTGAATGATATATGGTTTTGGTCACTAATTTTTTTTTTTTTTTTTGAGAAATGGGATTCACCCAGTGATGCACATAGCAGACCTTTCAGCTTGAGCGTGTGCTTTTCTTCTATGGTCACTTTTCCAAACACATTGATCAGGAATATTTTATACATTTAATGCAGGTGGTGTGACTGAGTCACCTACAACTAGATGTGGCATATTTTGTCTAACGTTCATTGTATGATCTTTATTTACATAGACTGTGCAATCCCCTGCAAATTTGCAATTAGGTTTTATTCCAGTGGTCTCCGGACAAACACCAAGACATGATTTTCAGGAGAAAGCTCAAATCACTCAAGAAGATGGTTAGTATGACAACATGCTAGGCATAAACCAATATTTAAACTAGACTTGTTTTATCTTAATAGATCCATGGATCTACTTTCTTCCCATTTCTATATGTGATACACACCGAAAGGTCTTCTAAGCAGATCTGAGTAGTCTCTAGCATGCCTTGGGTGCTGATGCTCATGTTTAGTCAGTAGTTTGTTGCAGCAGAGAGCGAGGAAAAACACGTTGAAGAGTTTACCTAAGCTTATCTTGCAAATTGACACTGTGTACATTCTTTCTTTCAGAAGCATCTTTTTATATAATTGTTCTAGGAAAGTGAAACCCAAAGCCTAATTTATACAAAGAGGGTTAAATTTCAGAGTGTTGGAGCTGCCTTCCCTTTGTGCAGCTAACAGGAAAGTTCTTGTTCTTCAGAAGTTTCAAGTGCTTCCTTTGCTGACTTTGCAGGAGAAGGGGGAGGAATCGTAAGGCCCAATGAAGTGGAGGGGTCCTTGGGTCACCAATCACAAAGTGCAAGCACAAATCCAGACATTGAGAGGTATGTTAATCTTGTCACTTAGCAGAAGGACAGTCTGTGGCTGAGGAGGCCTTTTGCAGTCTCTATTCGTGGGGCACACTTTGCACTTTCCATTGGCACAAAGCATGTAGCGGTCACAGATTTACAGGATAAAGCTGAGAACAAAATACGCTGGTCACCCAGTCTGTGCGTACCCGCATGCAGCACCAGAAGCGTACGGGACAGTGGCACTAGAGAGAGAGAGAGAGAGAGAGAGAGAAAAGTTAAACAAACAAACAACAGAAAAAGAGAGAAAGAAACGTGTACAGCAGCTCGCTGTGGCCATATCAGGGAGGCCAAGGCTGTGCTCCTGGAGCAGGGACAGCGTTTCAGCCCGTGCACCCACTTCCCACAGTGAGGCCTGCATACCAACAGAGCAGTCAGTGACGAGGTGGCCTCCAGGCTTCTGGACACTCACATGATTGCTGCAGTGAAAGAGGCCCTTTCCTCCCCTAGCAGCCTGCAGCACTGAGCTCCTCTTATCAACGGCAGCGTGGCTCTGGTGGAGAGCACACAAGGATCTTCCGTTAGTGCTCGCTGCGGAACGCCCTGCTCTGGATGTGGAAATGCCTTCCTGAAAGCAAATGGGCTGAAGGTGTTGCGAAGCAGGCAGTAAAATAACATTTGCACTTTCTTTAAAGTAGATCTGAGCAAATAACTCAGATGTTGTCGGTTGAGAAGTTCATTGCTTTTGAGGGAAATTCCAGGTAACTATCAGACAGAAAAAACAAAAGCCCCCCAAAACAACAACAGAAGAACGCCCTTCCCCGGGGCTCGCCTGTTGGGAGCGATCCCTGAGACGTACCCTGCCTGAAGGTGCTCCGCTGGCGCGGGCACGGCTCCGCACCCACGCGGGGCTGCGGCCCTGCCCGCGCGCTCGTGCGCCCGCCCGCAGCCGAAACGCCCGGGCTGGAGGCCACCGCCAACACTCCTTGTCCACAAATGATGGATCAAGAAATTACGGACAATAAATCCAGGGATTCAGCTCCGGGAGCAAAACCAGACTCAGTGCGGCAGGCTTTGAGGCGTTGCCTTCATTGTGAGCAGCATTTCGGGAAGGAGGTACCCTGGCCCTCCCCAGCCCGGGACGAACCTGGGATAACTGGATGCTAAAGCAGATCCGCAGCCTCATGGCAGTGGCTCCTGTTGGGTGTAGCTCTAATGAGAGCCATAGCGGGGATGAATGGGCCCCCTTCATCACTCTAATTACTGCAACCTATCCAATCATGTCACCTTTTATGATGTAATTATGAGATCAGGCTTAAGACTAATGGCTCGTCCCCCCTGTCAGGGTGGCGGTGGCTTCGTGCAGCTGCCTCGTGTGTCCCATGTCATAATTCTTCTTGCTTTCAGACTGAAATAAGTAAAGTTCTTAATCATCCCGATTCTGAGGATAATCAAGCAAATGCCAGCAAACGCTCTAATGCCATGCTGTCATCTTAAATTCTCCAAAGAAATATGGGGCAGAATGTTCCTTTTCATTTAGACATATTGTTTTAAGGTTGCCTGGAAAAATATTATGATCTAAAGATTTATGACATTCTTTGTCAAAACAGAGCCTACTATTTTATAGCTTACTAGTTCACAGTATTCTTGATCAATTTGTCAGTGACAGAGCTCTCAGAGCTTTTTATAGCTGTTTTAAAGGGTCTTTGGGTGCACTCTCAGACGTTTTGAAAAGAGCATCTTTTCCCCTTTAATCCATAAGTAGCATGTAGGTTTTAACCCTACTTTCAGGGGGGAGTTCAAAGCTAAATTGCGTAGTGGTCAGTTTTTTCCTTTTCTTTTTTTCTTTTTTTTTCTTTGTGACAAATCAAGACGCTTTATTTTTTTCATATTTTTAAGGCTGCTTTCTAGTAAAATTTAAGAAATCACTTGTGCAAAATATGGAGCAACACAGTGGTTACTTAAGGAAATAATGAGCTGCATTATATGCTTTGCATTTGGATTATGTGCTTTTTCTATTAGACCGTAAATGATTTCTCATAAACAACCACTCACAAAAAAGAGTGGGAAGATGAGTGCAAGTTAACAGAGCTCACCCTTTTCCAGTGCTCTCACTGCAGTGTGGCTTTAACCCTCCTGGATACCTGAGAGGGCAGTTTACACACTGGTTTATCTACCACCATATGCCAGGCTATATAAGTAAGAACTCAGAAAGCTGAAGTGAATACAAGTGTGATGTGAAGGACTGGCTGATTTAACTTGAAACCAGCCCGTTTACACCCGGTCTAGCTCTTCTTCCTAATTTCAGGCTTTCTTGCCAAGTTTTTTTTACAGGATGCAATAGGAAATTCGGCAGAAAGTCTTAGGGGATAAGAAGAGAGTCGCAAGATGCTTTTCTTTCCACTCAGTTTATTTCTTTGAAGAGAGAGGAATGGGAATCATGCTTATTAATTTAGGAATTAGTAATGGGTGGGTCTGTCCCCCTCCCCCTCTTCTTGCTCACTTTGGGCCTTATTAAAGCCCACATTCCTCGTGAGCGCCACAGAAGTAAGCCAGTTATGCATAGTGGAAGCATAGGTCATAAATCTGTAATAATCATTATGTGCAGAGAAAAAGCTTCTTGTGCAACTTTTCCACATAGCATTGGGGCATTACACCAATGAATTACAAGGTCAAATTCCTGTAATTCATAAGTGTCACAGCTGTGAATTACAACTGTATATATAGTTTAAAGGATCACTGTCACTTGCTTTTAAGCCCAGATTACTCATTACATGAAAATAAATAAATAAATAAGATAAAAAATCATCTAAATAAATCTGTCCTATTTTGTAAAAATAATTTTTTAAAAGTGTCTTGAATATACTGTCACATTTTTATTACAGCATCTAACAAATTACTGTGTTTGTATGTAGGGGGGCGGGGGGGGAAAAAGAGCATGCCTACCATAGGTTCCTTGCCAAGGATAAATGGGCAACAGAAAGTTAACTTAGTAGGGTGATGAGCACTCAAATAACTGTTAAACATTCATTCATCTTAGCATAATAAACGAGCAGTAGTTTGGGAGTTCTTACGCCTTAAGCATTAGTTTATATGGACAGTATTATTTTTCAAACATTCCTTCTCAACCTAAGGATTTTGGACATTCTTCTGCCTGCTTCTCCTCAACTGTAGACTGCATTTTCAGTTGTGCAGGACACTGACTGGGCAACCTGCTGTTGCTGACCTGGTGGTCGAGGAGCAGAATCCTAAAGGCCTTGCTGGATTCTAAGCCGCGGTGTTCTCGTATGCAGTCCCTTAAGTCACCTAGACTTAAGTTCATTGTGGATTTCAATTATTCGCTCCTTTTCAGGACGATTGCTGAAGGAGATACACCCTTCTCCCCTTGAGCACGGTGCCGGTTTTGGTGCAGAGGGCAGGGCTGGACAAACTGCCTGCACGGAGTCAGGCCTGGGTTTGCTTTCCATGGGCTGCTCACCCGCGCCTGCGGCAGAGGGACAGACTTTCCCCGGGCGAGCAGCTAGGTGTGCTTTGTGGCAGCTCAAACTGGGGGAAAATTGACCCCAGCAATAATTCCCTGATACAGTCCTGCAAAGAAAAGGTGCTTCTTGTCTCCACGAAGGACCGAGTCCCTGCAGCTTCCGTCTTTCTTACTTGGCACCATACTCATCCAGTAATGGAGAGGACTCAGCCCCTCTCCAGAGACCGTCATCGTCTTCTAGGCTCAGACTTCTCCAATTATGCGTTTTCGGATAGCTGACCTACTGTTTCAGAGACGAGAGCACTATGTTAATCAGTTAGCAGGATTCCTGTTAACACTGCTGAACTCTTTCTGACTGACTCGGTAGCTTTCGCTTGGGAAAGACAGAGAGCAAATGGGCCATAATTCTTTCTGAAGGAATTAACTGCTTCCTCTCCCTCATTCTCATTGCTGTTTCTGTGTCAGTAGGTCTACTGGGATTTAAGTGAGCAAAGCCAAGCAAAACCATGGTCAAATGTCCTCCACATCACAGTCTGCGCTTCTACTACCTGAGATAGGTCTGGGAAGGCAGTGAATTATGACTCCTACACTTCTCAGTTTGACCAAACAGAACAGGAATAGGAAGCTCTTCAGCCCCCTCTTAATAAGAAACTGTTGCCAGAGCACAGGCAGCTCATCCCACACTGGTTTCCCCTAGTTTTAGTGGACCATGAACCTTCACTTACTTTCCTGCATTTTAAAACAGTATTTTTCTTACTGGTCCTTGTTCTTTGTTTCAATGTCCCAGGGATTTCTTTGTTTTGATCTGTGGAATTGCGTTAATATAATAAAAGAGCAAACACTGAAGCAAGAGGAACAAAAACAACATGGCAGAGATACCATGACCAGGAAATACTGATAATATTTGCAGACAGCTGTTCTACCAAGGAAAGGCTAAGCTGTTGCTCCACAGCAATAATATTTATAGCTATTTTGTTTTGCTGGCACAATGGAAATCCACATACAGAGATCATTTCTCTCATGTACCACCTTTATTGGAAACCATCTGCAAAAGATCAGCAAACTAACATCGCCTGGCACACGGCACTTGGGTACGTATGCACGGATGCTCTTTCTGCACCTGGAAACTCTACCGAAGGCAATGTTACTACTGTTACTGTACTGAAGTGTTACTACTTAGCTGCCTGGCTTGGGCAGAGCCTTTGCCTTCCACTTAGTTCTCGCCCTAATCTGGAGTGCTATGAAGAAAATGGGGAGCTTGAGCCTGCTCCTCAGCTGTTCAATCCATATGTAAGTTGTTTTTAGGGAGGGTGTGCCCTGTTACACAGGACTATGAACACAAATGTCTGAGGAAGCTGAAGAATATTGTCTTTTCTCCGGTCCTACTATGGGTAGTAATTTGCTACAAAAGGGCATGGTATTCTTCTCCCCAGAATAGGTTTTCTCTGCTTTATAGTTTAGTCCACACCCCAGACTTTGTTAGAAAAGAAAATAAAAGGAATACAGACCGACCTCCTCAGAAATAGCTATTGCAGTATCATTTATTGTGCTTCTCTAGTGCTTTTAGTGCTTCTCCCTTTCTAGCGCATTCCTCTTCTTCACTGAGCCCCACTGACTCCTTTCACCATTAGAAGGGGTATGTGCATATGAGCGATACTGGAAAAACGACACACATCAGCCAACTTACATCTGTAAACTTAGGAGGATAAACATATGGTCCAGTATGAGACCTCTTGTTTAATGCTTCCCCTCTCTTATCCTGCGTTACCTTCCCACAGTATTTGTCATTACAGCTTAAGTGTGTCGTTTTTGCCACAAATCTTTGGGGAGTCCAGCTGTGCTCACAATTAAAGGCCACCTATTATTATATTTGTATTACAGTAATGCAGATAGAGATCAGTGCTCTGTCGTGCCAAACCACACTCAAACACATCAGGAGACACAAGCAGGCCCCTATTCCCACAGCTCACCTCTGTCAAGGAACAGTGACATATTCTTAACCCCAAATTAATTAACAATAGTAGCTGTTGGAGTGACATTTCAGAGCAGCTGGGTCACAGGACCCTTTTCTCAGCCTCCCTTCCCCTCTTCCTGGTACTCACCTGATGTGTTGAGCCAATCCAGCTTGGCAAGGCAGCAGAACATTTTCTTGACAAGATGAACGGCTTTCTGCTGTGCCAGTGAGCCAAACTGGCTCAGGAAAGGGTTAGGGAAAAGCACTGGAGGCAGTGCAGGGTGGGGAGGAAGGGGCTGCACTGTTAGGGGAGGATGGTAGAATGCAAGGTCTGGGAATGTGAAGGGGGAGAAAATGCCAAGGGCTAGGGAGCAGGACTGCTCTTGTTTGTAGAAGTATTCAATAGGCTTGGCCGGAATGTATATCCTCATCTTGTGTTTTGGGGTGGACCTCTGTGAGACTGAACCAGCCCCAGGCAGGGCTCCCACCCCCTTTCTCCTGCTGGCTTTCCCTCCAAGAGCCTTCACTTTCCCACCTGTTGACAAAGGCGAGCATTGCTTGCTGGGTTACACTGCTGGGAGTTTCTCCTCTCGGTGGTTGACTGTGTTTTTCCTAGGAGATATTTCTGCCTCAGAATTTACAGCCAAATCCCAGAAAGGAGAATGGGGACAGAGAACACATCACATGCAAATGCACGGGGTCAGCAGCACAGGTACCCTGGCAGTCAGCCCTGCGCTTGGCTCATGGCCATCCTCTCCTTCAAATAGGCTCTGTTATTTCCTCAGCTCCCTGCAGCAAGACCTGCAACAAGCCTATTTTGTCTTTTGGAGGCCAAAAACATTTTAGAGAGCTTGTTTAAATTGATTTAATTATTTAAATTGTTTTACACATGTCTTTTTTTTCCCCTCAGTTATGAGCAACTTTGCAACTTCGCTGTGTTCTTGTTTGAAGAAAGAGAATTGCTTATCCCTGTGAGCAATGGGCTTCTCCTCCCGGAAGCGCGTGCCAGGGCCCTGGCAGATAGCTGCTGAGAGGTCGGCGAGCAGCGCATCCACACAGCGCCCACGCGGTCCTCTTGTGCAGGCGAGGGACTGAAAGGGACAAATCCAGCCCCTGCTGCTCCCCCCCACCAGGGGCTTTGGGCTTTGCAGCTTTTCAGGATGACTCCATGCAAATGGGCTTTCTTTTGGATTACTAGCTGAAACTTTTTTTTTTTTTTTTTTTTTTTGAGACTGCCAGAAGATAAAATGTTCAATTATTTTAGAGTACCAGAGAAACCACAAAGTGCTAAACATGAATGGGAGACGTTTATGCAGACCGAGCACTGGACAGTTCTGAGGATTTCTACAAAGATCATGTAATCTACATTGCAGCTTCTGTTCCTTTTGTCTTTTTCTTCTAATCTTGGCTTTATACCTTCTTATGTACTCATCTACTTGCTCAAAGCAATAATTCACTGTCTCTGCAGTAAGCAATCTTCTCTTCCTTCTGTTCCTCTCTAAAAACCTTTGCAAATCCTTTCCATGCAGTCCTTTTCAGAGAGGCTGCATCATGCCATTTTGCACTTAAACTGTTTTCCTGTCTGATATTTGTATACGCTGGTATCTATTTCTTTTTCTTTTCAATTTTTAAACTGCATGGTTAGTTACAACAGATCAAAATATTGAAGATTTAACAGTATTGTGAATATCGTGCTGACCTTTCTCCTTTAAAACAATACAAAGCACAACACGAGTTTTGACTACTTATCAGGAAGGGTTTTCTTCTGTTTTTGCTTTGTGTTAACTCTCTTTTCTTTTTTTTTCCCCTGCTGTCCTGGAAGAAGATTACACAAACACCATTTAGTAAGCTCAGCACATTCTGCCTTTAGATGCGATCTATTTAACAACTAAGGATTCTGTTTTAAGGGTAATTCCTGTAACCGGTTATCACAATATTCTTTACATATTCCTTATATTTTCCGTTCTGGCCTAGCTGTTAGATGTCTTGCTCTTGTTAACCTCCGCAGTTCAGATTTGCCCCATCTGAAATCCGTCATCATACATCATTTAATGAGACATTTCTCCAGTCGTCATTACTGCAGATCAATAGAAACAAATCCCTGTCTCCTGACTGGTTTAACTAAGTATCTCACGCATGACTGTCCTTCCAATTTGATCCAATTTAACAGTCTGTTTTTCTCTTTTTTCTTTTTTTTTCCCCCCTTCGTGGCTTCCCTGATCTGCTGAGAGAGATATAAATCTTGAGCCAGACTCCGGGGGTTTCTCTTGTGTGTTTTTCTTTCCCCCTTCTCCTCCCTGGCTGCTCCACTGTTTTTGCCAGACAAGCAGCTGCCGGAGCAGTTGCACTAACAAGTGATGGGGGAGAGAGGCAGGGGCCATGGGGAGAAGCTCTGCGCCAGCGAGGTCCTTGTTCGCTTGCTTTCTTGGGAAATGCTGGGGCTAATGAGGGCCCATCACTGGAGGGAAAATGAGAATAGTCTGTGATCTTTGGGAAAGAGTGAAGATCTCTCACCCCTACTAAGTGCCCTGGCACAGCAGATCTCTTCAGGGCCGCCCTGGGAGACAAAGAAGCTGGACACCAAAAAGTAAAAGTTGCCATTTTCCTTCTGATTTTCCTGCCCAGCAGGACAGTGGGATGGACAGTATCTCCTTGCTTTTTTCCTTCACAGATCCTAGAATTTTATTTCCTAGCGCCAGTCTTCAGGATGTGGTAGTGACGCGCCACAAGTACTGCGGTAGCAGCAAGTAGTAAGACTTGTCGCAGGGAGTCTGAGTCCCTGCTTTTGTGTTCATGGAAGAGATGATCTTAAAAATAATGAAAAAATAATATTCTACCATTCACGGATTTTACAAACACTCCCTTTAAAGCTCTGTTTCTAAAGCCCATAAATACTCTCCCTGAAGGCAATCTTGATATTCAGGTGACAAATCCGCACGCTCAGGTGACTACTAGTATTTGTTTGGCCACTGTGTTAGAAGCAACACAAGGGAAGGAGAAATTTCAGTGCTTTTTTTCCCTTTGAAGCTCCTGGTTTATGGCATGTTACAGTGACACCTGGTGGAAAGCAGTGTTTGAAGGCTAAAAAAGGTTCTGCTTCCTGACTTGTCCCTTTGAGTAATGTCTTAGCTGTTATTCTGTCATTAACAAGCTGTACGGTAGTAATGGTTAGAAGCTTTGCTCAGGGATGAGAGCCTGTTTTTGTAAGATATGCATAAGTACCCATATATAAATGTGCAAATACTCTCACGCAAGATTTATCAGCATCAGTAGTGACAAAACTTTCCAGTTATAAATGGAAATGTTAGTTACATGTTAGTTACAGGTATTTGAATATACATAACTTTTTTTGACTTGAAATACTGATTGCTAGCACAGTTGAAGTTTTGTTTCATATACCAGTTGGCATATGCAATATTTAATATAGTAGCCAGATTTCCTTTCCTTAAGGGCCAAATGCCAATATTTCTCTACGACATCCCAACTTCCTCTTCTTTAGCCTGTTAGCTGGGCTCTGATTGCATTCCTCACCAGGACCTTGACTTGATCCATCCTATTCCCCCCTGCCTAATACTGCTCCCTATATATCCTCCCAAAAATCCAGGACACATCCCCCAGTGTCCAGCCTCATTCTCCCTGCTGGGTAAGCCTTTCCAAGCCCCACCTGTACCTTCTCCAGGTTTCTCATATCCCATATTTTTATAGCATTAGACCCCTGAAGAGCTTGCTGTGGGAGACCTCGACTGTCTTTTCTCCCCAGCGGGACGGTAGGTTCTAGGGTGACCTTCTTGTCCCACCCCATGCACTTGTGTTGTGGAGTCTCTTTGGCTCTGCAATCCCCCGTGTTGGGTGTAGTCACTAGGCGTGAGGGATGACCTGCCAGCCAGCTGCCCCTCACACATAATGTTATGGAGCAGAGGACGCAGCTCAGAGGCGCATCTGGGGCACAGTGTGAATCTTGGCAGTCCAAGAGCACAGTCACCAGCTGTCCTCATGGGCACCTGATGTGGGCACATGTCTGACACAGAGTCTCCTTCTCTTTCTTGTTATGGAGAATGAGGTATTGGGGGCTATAAGGTATTGGGGTAACTGGTTCTACAGCAGAGCTGGGGAGGAGCTGCAGTTCCTGTACAAAGCAAACTATAGTTGGGCTGGTGCTGCACTCGATGCCTTCTCAGAGTTTGTATAGATATAGCAAAATAACGTCTTTGGTGTTACCGCAGAATGGTGGAGATAACCAATGATTTTCTTAATAAAAAAAAAGTACAGAATAACTAAAATCAATTCAAAAAGAGATTTTTTTTTTGTTGTTAAGATTTTAACACAGATGTGTATGTTTATGCAGGCTATCTCTAAACTAGTAAATCAGAGCTGTGCCTTGGAGCTTTCCTGATCAGTAGGTTCTGAGTGACTGCACAGATCAACGGTTAAGTTGTTAGAAAGGTCCTTGTCATGGCTTCTGTTCATGCCAGCATTATCCCATACAATTTCCAGGAACAGTTTGGGAGCTAGTAAAAGGTGTAGAGACTATTCTCCAAAGGTGTTTTGGTTGTGACCATCTTCTTTTGGAGTGTGAGACAGTTTTTAAGAGAGGATGCAAGCTATTCCATGCCACCTGCCCCTTAATCTAATTTACCAGGCACATCTAATTTACCAGCCACAGACACCAAATCCTGAGGGTCCTCAAGTTGATCTAAAGATCTAAAGCACACATCGCTCTGCCTCTGGAAGAAACCCCAGGTTACAGATGCTTGTCATTGGCTCCTTTTTCAGTTTTGCTGCTCCTGTGGTCTCTTGCGAACTTTCTTCAACCAAATTGAGCTGACTTGCCAAAGAACTCCTCTTTAAGCAGCCAGACTAAGCACCTGTCACTCTTGCCTGGGAGCCCTCTGGAGAAAGAGGGAGGAGGCCGAGACCATGCCTAAGGATTTGCAAAGATGACATCTCAGGATGCCTCTGGATATGGGAGGAAAGGAAGGAGCCTGTTCCGCAAAGCCCGTCCTTGCAGCCGCCTGTCCCTGTGTGCTCAGCAGTGCGGGCTGGTCTGCCCAGCCCGGGTGGACCTTTGCTCTGCCGCCCTGCCCTCAGCTCCTCTCCTCCGCCACGCGCTGCCCCAGCAGCACGTGACCCGGGCCGGAGGAGCCGGCTGACGCTGACGGGTTTGCTCCTGCTGTTACGGAGCTGGCGTCAACCAAATTCTCATCCCGGCTCATTGCACAGCCACGTGAATGTTTGTTTCCCCAGGTGGAGGGGCTGGGGAAGCTGATGGACCACCTAGGTATGGAGGAAAGCAGGTGCCTCTTTAAGTAGAAACGACAAGAAAGAGCAGCTTAAACTGTCCATCAAAAAGCTATGTTATTTGTATGCACACATATTTTTATATGTATGCATATATTTATATGAGCTACATCAGAGTCCTGATCCTGTTCACCAAATGAACCTGCCAGTACAACAGGGAAAAGGTGCCACAGAGTGGAGGTTGAAGGGAGCTGGGTAAATCTTAAACTTGTATGGTCACTGACTTCTTTAATGTGAATCTCCAGCATATCCAGGACTCTTCACCTCTCTCTGCATCGGGTATATGATTTATCTCTCAACTTCAATCTTCTTTCATAATATGGGCACGAAATTACTAGTACAATTGTACTTAGCAACTCCTTTGTAAATTGGTCCTGGTTGGTTTGTGTCTACCATGTCTCAGGAGGTAGAGAGGGGTCTGCTAGTATTTTGCTTTTAATATTTGGAAAAAACATTTGGAAACAGTCATTAAAATTACAATTAATTAACATTTTTGTGCTGAAAGATAGGTACTGTAGCTACAGGTCTTCTAACAAAGTTATTTATCACAATAAACAAAGTTATTTATCACAATAATCTTTCTCAGTTGTAGCTACTTGAATATTTAGAAATAGCATAATCATAATAGAAGTGAAGTTCAGGCCAGGTTTCTCCCACTCTTTTCTCCTTTTCTTTACTTTTTGCAGCAGCTGATTAAAAGTATTTCACTTAGTTTCCTCTTCATGTTAATGACTTTTATGTAAGGAGACACGCCGAGTTTCATTGGTCACCTCTTTTGTTTCAATGGCTTAATAAGAAACTATGAAATACAGGTTGTGCAATTCCAAGACAAGCGTGCCAGGAAGCTGAAAAGTTGTAGACGGAATGGATTGTAAACATGGATTTTAAAAATATTTAATAAATCGACATGTAGAAACTGCAGTTGGGTCTCTGTCATCTGGACTTAAAGGAATTTGTATGGCTGGATCAAGGAAAGTCCCGGACTGCCAGATGCACTTATTTAAGTTATGAGGAACGTTTGCCTGTGGAAGCTCCCACTAAACAGACTTGCTGCTCTTTACTATGTATGGATTTCTGCAGCGTATTGTGCTTACTCAAAAAATTGTCAAAATCTGTGTACGAGTAACCTGGTAAGTTTTTTAAAACTATACATAATTTTTTGAAACCTATGCGGTTGCTAGCTCTGTTAGATTCCCTGTTACGAGTCAGCTTTGTGAAGTTGTTTCTAAAGACTGTGTTAGAGGAAAAGCAAGAGTTTAAGAAGTTATGTTTTATATTTCAGTTTACAAAGAACTTCTTAAGGAAAAAACAAAATCACGTTAACCAGATTGCCAGGTTTTTGGTTTGTCCCGTCTAATCCAGCAGTTGCTGGAAGAACTGTAAACACTGAGATCCTGCACGGTGCGGAGGGTGAAGCGCTTCGTCCTTTCAGCGTATTCACTTTACTTGTGGATTCCTAGGCTATGATTTTTCTTATATACAACTAGAAAAACTATAAATACACACACACACAAAAGGCTTACATAGATATCCAGCTTCTCCTTTAAATTGCCCATGCTTTTAATTGTGGCTATATCTTTAAAGAAGAAAAGTAAATTGTTAGAGCTTTAATGTTAATGCTTTTTGAGCGTTCCTTTGAGTAGCGGAGTGGAATTTATTATTTTTCCTTCTCCTGATGCATAACAAAGATAAGCAAAAGCTCTGAAATCCAAACAGTAATTCTGCCTTAGACTTTCAGAAGTTACCTGCTTGTTTTATTTGCCCTACATGTTGATGTTGTCTAGAAGATCATGTACCTTTGCTCTGTGAAAAGGACATTTTGTGCCCTGGGGCTAATTAACTCTGTAAAGCTGCTGCAAAGGACTCTCACCTGCTCTATTTTATTTCTTGCATTTGTCTGACAGTTCCTTTAAAACTGCTTCGGAGCCTCCAGTGAAAGAGCTAATTGCTGTCTCTGATCCAAGCCTAGCATGCAATGATGAGGGGATTCTTTGATTTAAGCTTAAATTGATTCAGAAAAAGAAGTAGTTTGCTCTTCCTGTCAACCCTGAAAGACAGGCAAATGGCATTCATGCTCAGTGAGCATGAGAAAAAAGATAATCTTGGAGTCTGAGAGTTGAAAATCTTGTTTTTCTCCTCTAAATGTACTTGCCTGCTTGTGTTTGCTTTGCTGCCACTTTGCGTGAGGCTGAGGCTCCTAACCGCTGTCACGTTGTGCTGCAAATTCCTTGCTAAGAGTTGTCTTATTAAGGGTGTTCCTACCTCATTGCAAGAGCAAACTGAAGACCCAACATTCCTCTTCTTGGGTGCTGTTAGACACATCCCCAAAACATTTGCGCTTCATAGGGGGGTCGTTTCTTTTACACACTTTGAGTGATGTGGTGGAAGAATAGACACCTTTGCTCTGAAGTACTTTTGGCAAGAGAAGGCAGCTCGGTCACCATATGGCTGCATAAATCCCCTTCAAAAGGAGGCCAGACAAAAGGCATTTAGCTTAAAGGAAAATCTTTCTGCTCCTAAGAGGTCAAATCACTTTGCTTTGTTATTTATGCCCAATAAAGTTATGAGCCATTCGTGATTCAGAAAATCAGAATCAGATGCAGGACAAATTGTTACCTGAGATAATTTGATTAACACCAGCTGCTTCTGCCAACTTTCTTTTTGGTAGTAAGAAGCTATTGGTGTGTCACTAAAAAAAATATTTCTTCATATAGGGAAACATTAGCCAAGGAAAATTTCTTCTACATGGAACTAATATTTTAATATATTTTAATCAATCATTTTTGGGGAAATATTTTGGCTTTGTAAAAATGAAAGTGTTTTTCTTATAGGAAGGAGAACTTGGAATTAATAATCTTTGCAATGTTAGTGACATCACAGGAGCGGTGAGTAATGATTTGTTCTATAATTATTGGTAGTTTACATCACTACTATTTGAATAAACCAGGTACAATGGTCATATCAAATAACTCCATGTAAATGGGTGCAGCTCTGTCTGGTATAAGTCATTAAGTCGTGTGTTTAGTTTTGGCTCAAATTATTGATCAGGCAACTCCCTTCTTTGTTTAAAGAAAGCTTTTAGTAACAGGATGTTGGTCTTTGCTGTGAGTCCTCTTGAGTTATGCAGTATACAAAATTCACAATCTGGTCATTTTTGAGAAAATAGATCAAAACCAATATTCCCCCCAGAATGCAAATCATAAACACTGTTTTATTTGGCTGGACTTGTACAAGGAAGAATAGTTTATTTTGCTTCCTTGTGGATTTGGTGGGAGGAAAAGTAAAATGACAACAATAGAGACTTTGAGAGCTCTATAGGACTTCAAATGTTTGTCTCTATAGAGGAGGGGCTCTTCAGCCTGGCGTGAGCTTTCCACAGAGACTTTCCTGTGAGGGTGTTAGCTGATGTTCTTGTAGTTCAGTTTGCAAACACAGTTTGTGTGCGTAGTTATTCTTTGAGGAGATGTGGAAAGTTCACGGATATTTTCCACAGCGATCAGTGGGAAGCAACCTCTGAGTAGCGGGTAGCAAGTGAGGCTGGGTAATTTATGACCCTGGGACCATAAAAGGCTGTGTTGTCATGACAATATACGGCAACATGAACCTTCCTCTTTAGATTACTGTGTGTCTTTGCTCAGCATTATCAAGTTTACTTTCTTTTTTTTCCCTTTGGAACTCTGCAGTATTTGACGCTAGATCTCCCAGATTCTAGAGCCATTACATTCCATTTTAAAAGAAAAACGCACAAGACGTTTTAAAAAAAGGATGGGACAGATTGAGAAAGAAACATTTAACTTCAAATACAAAGCACATGATATATATTGTATCTTTGAAATCTCATGTTTGTAAAGACTATGCCATGCCTGCTGGAGAGTGAGGGGCTTGGACGCATGCCTTTTGACTTGGCTGTGCATGGTACAGAATTTTGCATTGTCAACTTTGTAACTTCCCCCCAGTTAAAAAGTGGCAAAGTACAAGTGGGTGGCACAGAGCAATGGTGCCTCCCGGATTCCCAAAGCAGGGCTGAACGTGGTCTGGCCTGGCCGGATCCCCTTCTGCCCCCGGGACTTCCTGTCAACGTTTTCCCAAGGCCGGTGCAAAGATAAGTGCCCCCCTCCAGGTGACAGTCACAGTCCTCTCAGGCATCTTTCAGCCTTCCCGTTGCAGGTGACAGTACTGGTCTCTGTTGAAGCTGGATACACAGGCACTATTTTGCACAGAACAACTTCTAAGAATATGCTTTTTGTTGTTGTTGGTGGTGTTTTTCTTCCTTCTACTCCATGTTTGGTTTTACTTTGGGAAGGACGTTATACACCATAAATCCATTCCCTCCTCTTTGTTAAACCTAATATTCTTGTTAAAATGATCTGAATTAACAAAGTGTCACAAATCTTAAATTTAAATATATATATAATATATACCTGTTTATATACATACCTGTTACACGTGATAAGTAATATACATATTGCATAGGCATATGTAATATACAGCACGCATATTACATATAGTTTCATATATATGTTGATTTTTAAGGATCCGGAGCATGGAGAAATGCTGTATGACCATTAATTGGTCATACAGCAGCTGGAAACTGAACTCGGGTCCCCTACCTCCAGTCCTCATGCCCTTAACAGTAAAACATCCCTGCTCTTTAAAAGTATTGAGCTTTCTGAGGTCTTTCAAGTCTTGAAAGTCACCGTGTTTCTTTGCAGTGCACAGAGGGATGTCAGTTTTGGAACGCAATGGTGCAAGACAACTGCTCACTGCAGTGTGTGAGTATTGCCTTAGTTGTGGTTTTATAGCATTTACCCCAAATACATCAATTACATTATCCAAGGGCAGGCGAGCAAAATGTGTAAAATGTAACCAGACCTGTGTTTCTGTGATAAAAGATTTAATGTCCTTTCTTTTTTGATCCAGTGTTTTTGTAGCTTTTCTGCTTGAAAACATACAACTCTTGCTACAGGAGTCGCTTGTAACATTAAAAACTTTTGCTGTATTTGTCATAGCGTGGGACACTTTAGACACTTCCCTAAGGCCAATCTCTCATCTAGATGTTGAGGCAGTGGCACTGAACTGGTGCTTTTCAGGATTCGGCCTTTCTTGGGCCCATCTCATGTTACATGCAAATGTAAATGCAATGCATGTCTTTATTAGAGTTCTTGTTTTTGCCAGACCAGACAAAGTAGCATGGATTTGGGACAACTGCCACGGAAGTTTTTAAACTGTTCTTTTACTGGAGACTTTGCAATTTTTCAGGTGTGGGTTTTCCTTCTTTAATTATTTACCAGTGGTAAAGTTTTGTAGTGTACCTTTAACTATAAGAAATTTGTAATTCTTTGATATTATCTGTCTGAAATACTCTGCATTTATATGTATGCTAATTCTGTGTTTTTTGAAATTTGCCTCTTGGCAGAACAAGACATACACCAGAGAATGTGAGGTAAGTTAGGTGCCATCAGATCAATACAAGCTTAAAATCATGTATATTTTTTAAATGTTTACTTACAGTGTTCATACAGTGCTAAGAAATAGAGATACATGGATTTATGAATCTAGGCCTCAGATTGTTTTGCTCTCTATAAAACTGAAGAATGAGACAAGTATTTGAATATATAACCTCTTCTTTCTAGCATGGTCACTAAGGACATGCTTGCAACGAAGCCTGATGTGTAAAAATAATACTATCTTAAAGCAGTCTCATCATACTAGTATGGAACGCAGCACAGACCTATTTAAGCTATTTTCACAGGAGGTTCATTCTATTCAGTTTTTCATTAGTAACATGAAATATAAACTAGAGAGAATACGCATTAAGTCTAATACGACACCAGCTTGTGGGGAAGTGGGGGAAAAAAGTGGGAGCTAGACTGGAATATAAAACATTCTTCTGAGTGGAGAAATGGTATGAAATAAGTAAAACACAGTTTAATAAGGACCAATATGTTGCCCTTTCCAAAGAGATCTAGAAATGTGCGAGGCCAAGATGTGAAGTGCCTGGTCCACCTGCGCTGCAGATGGCCTGGCGTGCCGAGCAATAAGCACAAGTCAGCAAAGTGCTGCTGCTGAAAAGACAGTGCCTCTCTGGGGTCTCTTAATGTTAGTGTGGTGTGTTGCATGGGATGGTGATGGGAGGATTGCAGGGTTCTGGTTCGGACTGTATGAAAGCTGTGTCTGCACGAGAGCTACACGCTTCAAGCTGATGATGGAGGAGCTGGAGAGAATCCCAAGTACAACCCAAACGTACCGGGCAGCTGGAAGACATGACTGATTTTTTTTTTCCTTTCGATTGCTTTTTTATTTGTAAAATTCTGCACATGCCAATGATTTAAAAATCTACTCCATGTTTGTTTTGGAGAGCAGAAACAATGCAAGAAGTAATCAACTTTTGGTAGCAACAGGATCTATGTATCTATCTTCTTATCTATTTGCCTGTGTGGCTGCACAGTATGCTAGTTTAGCTCACTAATCCTGCAAGGGTTTTTTGCTGGATTATGCTTTTGCTGGATAAGCAGCCAGAATTGCCCTCCTATGTGGTCAGACCGGTGCATGCAGAGGTCAAGGCCGAAGAGCAGACACGGGAATGGGAGAATTTCATATTAGCTCAGCCCTCCTCTTATACCTTGGTACTCAGGTGTTACTCCTGTTTAATATTAATCTTCTAGAGAGAAAGGAGTGCTGCTGAATTTAGCTGGGACATTCATGAGAAAGGGCAACTGAAGCCGTCACAAAAAGGGGCAGTTCTTGTGGATGTATGGATATAGGGGGATTTCTTGTTTTCAGGGACAGCAGATGGCAAATTTTGCTCAAAAGTTCTAAGAGTAGGAGCTTCAATAATCCTCTTACTTTGAGTAAAAATTGGATTTGTGGCTCTGACAAAGATCAAAAGCAAAAACAAAAACATGAAAAAAGAGACAAGTGGCTGGAAATGTTTATGCTGAAAGAAACTGGAAGTGCTGTGAATCAGCATAGTACTGAGGACATCATCCTCTATAAAAGGAGCATTTCTTGAATGTAAATAAAAGCTCCAGTTTATAGCTGATAACTGATATCTGCTAATACACCAAATGTTGCCTGCTAAATATCATATTTATTTACTATTTACTTGGAAGTGTTTTCTTTCTCTGAGCACGAAAATACATGAAAAAATTCTTTAAACACTCATACTTGCCATGGGTTGCCTAGATGTGAGATAATGTATATCGGAATATATTTATAAAATATTTTATAAATACTAGCTTATAAATACATCTCAGCTGCAACTGTGAATGAATTCTGCCCAACAAGGCAGTGTGAGTTGGTCAGGGAAAAGGTATCCTTTTCAACCATTTTGAAAACTCAGAGGTGCTACATTCATAAGTATGTCCATAGGAAATACTAAAAACAGGAAAGAGTGAAATTCAACACCAAAGTATTGAAACAAAAGCCTGTCTCCACCTTCAGTTGCCCCAAGGCAATTGTCCTTGAAGGGACAATGAAGACCCTAATTTAATGGTCAGTGAAACTGTTGGAATGATTTTCAGTAGACTCTTTGGAGAGGTGGATTGAGGTGGATTAGGAAGTGGCTAAATGACAGGGCCCAGAGAGTAGTAATCAGCAGTGCTGAGTCCAGCTAGAGGCCTGTGGTTAGTGGTGTCCCCCAGGGCTCAGTCCTTGGTCCGGTCCTGTTCAATTTATTCATTAACGACCTAGATGAAGGGATGGAGTGCTCCCTCAGCAAGTTTGCTGATGATACTAAGCTGGGAGGAATAGCTGACAGCCCTGAGGGCTGTGCTGCCATCCAGAGGGACCTGGACAGACTGGACAGCTGGGCGGCGAGTAACCTCATGAAGTTCAACAAGGGCAAGTGTAGGGTCCTGCACCTGGGGAGGAATAACCCTAGACATGCCTACAGGCTGGGGACCGACCTCCTGGAGAGCAGCCCCTGCAGAGAGGGACCTGGGCGTCATGGTGGACGACAAGTTGACCATGAGGCAGCAGTGTGCCCTCGTGGCCAAGAAGGCCAATGGGATCCTGGGGTGCATTAAGCAGAGCGTCTCCAGCAGGTCGAGGGAGGTGATTCTGCCCCTCTACTCAGCCCTGGTGAGGCCGCACCTCGAGTACTGTGTGCAGTTCTGGGCTCCCCAGTGCAGGAGGGATGTGGAGCTGCTAGAGAGAGTCCAGCGCAGGGCCACGAAGATGATTAGGGGCCTGGAACATCTGCCCTATGAGGAAAGGCTGAGAGAGCTGGGCCTCTTCAGCCTGGAGAAGAGAAGACTGAGAGGGGATCTGATCAATGTATATAAATATCTCAAGGAAGGGAGTGAGGAGGAGGGGGCTGGCCTCTTCTCAGTGGTGGCCAGTGATAGAACTAGGGGAAACGGCCACAAATTGAGGCACCAAAAGTTCCACAGGAACTTGAGGAAGAATTTCTTAACAGTGAGGGTGACAGAGCCCTGGCACAGGCTGCCCAGAGAGGTGGTGGAGTCTCCTTCTCTGGAGATCTTCAAAACCCGCCTGGACACCACCCTGTGCCACATGCTCTAGGGGACCCTGCGTGTGCAGGGGGGTTGGACTAGATGACCTCTGGAGGTCCCTTCCAACCCTAGCCATTCTATGATTCTATGAGAGACTTTTGTGATGATGTTATTTTTTAAGAATGAATATAATAATTCCCACAGGATTTATATGTATTCAAAAACTATCTTCATGGTGGCTACCTATGTCTAGCAGGAGACCACACTTACACAAAACTAACCAGTGAGTTCTGTATCCTAAACAGGGAGTTTCCTGCAAGTTTGGCTGTAGTCGTGCAGAAGATGCATATGGTGTTGAAGTACAGAGTAAGTCTGAATATACTGTTCTGACTGATTAACGGTCTGATATATTCAGCTTTCAGGGTATAATTTTGCTTCACTGTCTGTATTTCTTTGATCAAAATTGGGATTGTCTTATCATTTTTGATTCATCAAAAAATTTACCAGTCCCTCTTTTTTTTTTTTAATTTATTTTTCTTTTTGGCAAATATAACTCTATCCTATAGCAAAACTATTTTTTTAAACTTCCCTGTGAACTTGTGACCTATTGAATCCAATTTCAGCTGTTTAAGACTGTACTTTGTAGAGCACTCCTCTTTGATCTCACTACTTCTGTTGTAATCACCGGCTAAAGTTCTTTTAACTTGGAAAAAATAGGCCAAGATGGTGATATTGAAACAGGCTCTTCAAAAACCTTTTCTTCCTAAATCTCTCATGTATTCTTTAGGTTTCTACTCATCAAAATTTTACTAAGTACCTTTGACTAAAGGGGCATTTACCTCTGTGCAGAACTGTAGTCACATTTATTGGCATCGAGCTTCATGTTCTGATTTGTTCTGGCTTGCCTATTGAACTGTGTGCCTTTCATCTTGTGATTTATTCGACAACTCTTAAAATATTCTCTTTTCTATAATTTTATTTGTTTCATAGCTCTAAGGTACAAGGCAATATGTTTTTACCGTTAACATATTATTATTTTTCTCCAGACTATTTGAACAAACCTGGAGCACCATTTGCATCTACCATTGGGAGCCACAATGTGACTTTAGGGTGGAAACCAGCTAACATCTCTGGGGTGAAATATATCATCCAGTGGAAATTCAGCCAGCTCCCTGGAGACTGGAGGTACACAGAGGTAAAGAAGGAAAGTTCCTTTTATTATGCAAGGCAATGTGTTTTTGGTTTTATTTATAATGCAGTCCTGTTTCAGTGGGTAAAAAACATGACAACTATTAGTAAAGTGCTATCATATCTAAAATGATGAGAGGGAAGAGAACAAAGACCAGCATCTAAAGCAATAATGGCTGAATGTGAATGAATTGTTTCCTTTGTCTTTTTGTAACAGTTGATCAAGAAATTTAAAATGTTTTAAGATTCTTGTTCTTTTAGTTAGAAAAAAATGGTATTTATGTTAGGCACATGGCATAGGTTTGTGAAATCAAGAGTAACATAGAGAAGCTTAACCATGGACAATTATTTCCTGTCTTACCAAATGTAAGAACTAGGGATCTTGATAAAAACAAGCAAGTTTAAAACGTGCAGGCAAAAATATTTCCTTAGGGAATGTATAAAGTGTTGAGATGCATCCTGACACATGAGGATGTCAAAATTCGAGGTGTTAAAAAAGTGACTGGATAAATTAAAGGGACAAAAAAATGAGTACTACTTAACACAAACTTTGTTGTTGTTACCCATTGATCCACGCTCATAAAAGGTCAAGCCTGAATGTATTCGGTATAAATATTCCTATGGGCTTTCTTTGCTCTTGGACTTTTTCCTAGACATGTGTTTTTGGTTCTTGTCAAAGACATGATAATTGGATAGATGGATCTTTGCTCTGTATGATCATTCTTACACTATTTTTTTTTCTGTGTAAACTGTATACTTGTTATCTCACCCTCATGTCTATCAGACCAATTTATGGAGCATTGCAAGTTGGTGCTGAAAATCACAGTTAAATATCCTTTGCTAAGTAGGAAGCTCTTTTGAATCAACTGTTGGTGAAATAAGGACATAGATTTGTCAGGCTATTCAGAAGTCTTTGAATATTAAGCCTTTAGTATGTGCATCAACAACTTATATTGCCCATAATGTATTATTATAGCTTTTTTTTTTTTTTTTTTTGCCTTACCCTCAAATTAACTATTACCCAACCTTTCATCCATTGAATCATCATTTAGATTTGGTAGTTTGTTCTGAAGAAAAAAGAAGGGGGAAAAGTTCTGAAGGAAAGAAAATGTCTGTTGAAAATATCACTCAAATTTTCTTCTTATTTAAATTTAATGTGATGATCGTCAACGTTCCTAAATGTGTATGCTGTTGTATCAGACTGATCTGGACTGATAACACCCTGCACAGCAATGACTGTGTGTGTGCCTTGGTCTAGGTAGTATCTGAAACTTCATATGCAGTCAAAGACCTTCAAGCCTTCACAGAATATGTGTTTCGAGTGGTATGGATCATCACATCTCAGCTGCAGCTCCATTCGCCATCGAGTCCCAGTTATCGGACACATGCGTTTGGAGGTAATGAATTAACATTTCGTTATATGCTAACAACACCTTTCAGGACCATATCAGAAACATTTAGGCCTCTCTGTTGTTCATTCAACAGAAAACACCGATGCTTAATCTTCAGAAGCACATGTATATCGTCTGCTCAGTAGCTGCAAAAGACTGAACGAAAATATTACAGGTTCTTTTATATGAGAGAAACAACAACAAAAAAGTGTTTCTTGCTTTCGGTTTTAAAAACATGCCCAGAAAAGTGCATGGTCAAAATTTTGAGGATGAGTTAGAATCATAGAATACTTAAGGTTGGAAGGGAGTGATATGTCAATAATCTGTTCATACTTTAAAGTCTGTAGATCTACAACAGACAATAGAAAGATGGAAACTCCTAGCACTCCATTAGAGACAAAAATGACTTACAATGTTCCTTAACTAGGACATCATGGTAAGAAGAGGGAAAAGATGGTAGTATTCTTATCATGGGAAAAAAAAAAGGCATGATTTTAATACAATTTCCTGGTACTTCCTTACAGAAAACATGTGACATCATGGTCATGTTATCAGCGTTTCATAGAAATGAGATAAAAAATCATTTCCCATCAGGAATCTTGCACGGAAGCAATTCACAAGATATAAGCTTCTTTCTATTTATGATGTGCACATAATTTCATTTTAAGAACTAGATGTACTCTTGAATAAGGCACTAGGGAAGGTGTCATAATTTTTCAGTTTATGTTCCTTGCCATAATGAACATAAACCCTTAGAAAAGCTGGGGAAAATGGATGCTTTCAAATGCTTTCTTTTACCTCAGCTTCACAGAGCTTAATATTGAAACAATTAGTAAAGCTTTGTTCCATATCCTTAAAGAAAATTAATACTTCTTACTTGTTTATTTGTTTCTTTATATTTTGTGCCTCCTGTTTAGGAAAACAAAGAAAAACAACAGATCCTCAGGTATGAGGGTTGAAGGAATGAATAAAATGTCAGCGTTTTTGTTAACTGTGATTAACCCATCTGAGCAGAGAACACATTACAGGGAAAGGTCTATAGAAGCTGAAGATTTGGCTTCCATCAGGCTCCCATGTGTGCTCTAGTGGAGATTATAGCTCTGTGAGAAATTGAGAGCTGTCTCGTGAGGCTAGGTCTGTCTCTTCTATTTACAGCAAGGTCATTGTTGAGGTACCAAATAGGCTTCAGGAAAAATGTGATAAGGATGCAGCACTAAAGACCACGCTCAACATGAGTAGCAACGCACAGGGCAGGCTCTTCCTGTTGTGCCCTCCCTCTCTCACGTGTTGCAGGGTGAGGCACACTTGGGAGAGCAGGGAGGAAAGGTTATGCACCCAGTTATTGACCTTTTGCAATGTACTGTTTTGCATAATCATCTAGAAACAGCCCTGGTCCTAATGCCTAACTTCTCAGCAGCTTATAGAACACATATGAATTAATATCCCTGGTCATATTTATCAGCAAAAATTAATAGACATGACTTCAAAAATGAAAAGAAATTAATGTCTTAAATGTCATTCCTGATTCAGTTACTTCTGTCTTTTGCAGCTCCTACTACAGCTCCTGTCATTAAAGATATTCAGAGTTCAAGTCCTAACACTGTAGAAGTTAGCTGGTCTCCACCACTTTTTCCCAATGGATTGATTGTTGGGTATAACTTGCTCCTGAGCAGCGAAAACCATGAACTGTTGAGAGCATCAAGGGGACACAGTTTCCAGTTCTACTCCACCTTTCCAAACAACACTTACAGGTATGAGGAGCATTAATCAGCAAGGCCGAGCATGTCTGTAGTACCTCTTGCCTGGACAGTACAGAGCATGCCCAAATACCACTTCCCAAAGGCAGCAATTGATGCTGTTGCCAAAAACAAGTGTATCTTCATTCAGCTAATGAAGTTACTTTTATATGAACAACTATCCCATCTGAAATAGTTAAGATGGGGAGGAGGAAAAAACAATTTGATTCAGGGATGAGGGGCTGAAACCTTTTTATTTTTACGCTTGTGTTGTTTTCAGTGTATTCATGACGTGACAGAGCAACCCTCCCCGGTCCTTTAAGAATCTGGATAATTTCTGTCATTTTTATTGAATATGAACAGCTGCATTCTGCTTGCACATCTTAAATGAGCACCTTTTCTTAAAGTGAAACTAGGATCTGAATCTGAGACCCCTTTGACATCTTTGTTTACCAGATGTTTTTGTTGCCCACCCTTCTAAGCTAGGGAATTCAGATACTGGTTGTCTTTTACTACAAGTTTCTCAGGTAATACTATTTAAGTATATATTTTCTTAAAGGAGGAATATGAAGAGTACTTCTGTAATGGTTGCAATGCTAGATAAAATACTTTTTCCAGACAATGTTTCAAAACATTACCCAGAACAAAAGAAAATTGTTTTGTTTTTCTTTTTTCATTTTTCTTATTTGCTTGCTTGCTTTGATTTCCTGTAGGTTCAGCATAGTAGCAGTGAACGAGGCTGGTGCTGGACCGCCGGCAGAAGCCAATATCACAACTCCAGAGTCCAAAGGTACAAGACTAGCTGAGTCCTTATTGTTATCTGTCCCCGGGGCCAGGGTCTCGTTCACTGGGTTGTGTTGTGCCTGGAAGAGAGTGATAGTTAGACTGCAAACAGTAAGGAGTCATATGCTGTGGAGCTGATAGTGCATCAGAGAGTCCTGCTCTTTGGCTGTAGACATTACTGGAGTACACACCACAGTGAAAGCTTCACCCAAACAAATTCAGTCTGAATTGTTTTACAGATTAAAAACAAAAACAAAACAAACCCCCCAAAACTCAGGGCTCTGAAGCAGTGGCTGAGAGGTCTCATTTTCAAGATGAGACTTTAGCAGTTTCAAGCAAATGGATGTTTTCCAATAATCTTAAGTTTGTGATATTAGACTCTCTTAACAAAAAGTTCTCAGTTGTCTCATGCCAAGTATGTGAAATCACATCATTTTTCTGTAATGCTCTTTCATTCTTGTATTTGTTTTTAACTGTATCTTTACTACATTTTAGTACATTATGCAATAAGCATAATAGAATTGTTTGAGTGGTGTTTTCAAAGAGGCCTGGGGAAGCTAAATATTCCACTGTCATTGGGTTTTGAGGTGACAAAGTTGTCTTTGTGCTTCTGTTTTCTTGGGAGGCAGCAGGGTCTTGTTTTCTGCAATGAAAGGCTACATCCCTTCCCCCGGCTCCTTCATGAGGGACTCATGTTGCAGGACGTTACAATCTGAAACGTGCGTGGCACGTTTTCACCCTGTGTGAACAACCTGGAGGCACTGCAACAGCGAATAACTCAATCCACTTTCAACACTTGGAGAGATTTAATTTTAGTCCGTCACTGTTAGTAGAAGGCTAGGTGCACGTGCATACATGCACGTGTATGACATGTCTTTGTTATTTTCGTGTTTCAATTATCTGCCTTAATTGTGAATTTCTGTTTTTGTTAGTTAAGGAAAAAGCAAAATGGCTCTTCCTGTCTAGAAACCAGTCTTTAAGGAAGAGATACATGGAATCTTTCTTGGACACAGCTCAGTGCCTGCAGAATGATGTGATCCACCACAACATTACAGGTAAATCAGATGAGGTTCTCTCATTCTCTCTTAAGTACAGGTTAGACTTCTACATTTGCCAAGGAAAGAATATACCCTTAGGCTTCAGCTTCCTTTTATAGCCAGTGGGGAGAAACAGAAACTTTCGGGACTTGACCTGTTTGACATAACAGACCTCGTGATGGGTGAGATGTTCTGCTTATGTATCACTTCCCCTTCACTGAGTCTAGCAGTCACTTCAGGGATGAACTTCTACACTGTAGGTATCTAAATTGAGATGAGATGAAGTCAATCCAGATCTTTCTCTATGATTAATGACTGTATTCTCTCAACATGAATGTGAGGAACAAAACCGGTTCAAACTATAGGATTAAATTGCATGAAGTGTTGAGGGATGGTGGCTAGGAAATAGGCTGGTCTGAGGCAAAGAGTTGTGTAACTAGGCACTTACTGGTCTAAATCACCAGACAGCCATGTTTTCTGAAATTGCCCATGACTCTAATCTCCCTTATCTGCATTGCCGCTGTGTTTGGTCCTTGGGGACAATATGGAAATCTGAGGTTATCTACCATAGTTCACAGAGCCACAAAGACACCAGCAGAATGAATGGTGCCCCAGACTAAATACCCCTTCATAGTAATGTCATGGTACAGATAATGTCTGGCCCAAATTAGAGTCAATGGTGCTCTGTGAGGAGGTGCAAATTGCATCTCTTTGCCCTGGGGAAGGGGAATCCATATCAGCTGCTCTGCTTGTTATTTATCCTGTCTCTGATTACCTTTCTGAAGAGCAATTGTCTATTGTAATGTGACTTGCACCAAATACAGAAGTTTTCTTATTATTTGAATGAAGACTAGAAATGAAAGAGAGAAAGAGTTAACTTTTTTTTCCCAGTTGTGTTGTATTCCAGATGGAAAAGAACCACATTTTAAGGCAATTAGAAAAAAAAAACCTGAAAAAACAAAATGCATTAATTGCATTATATGTGTGCACATATTTTTCTATTTTTAGGAATTTCTGTGAATGTTTATCAGCAAGTCGTCTATTTTTCTGAGGGAAATTCAATCTGGATGAAAGGTGCCACAAATATGTCTGATGTATCCGACCTAACACTCTTTTATGCTGGCTGGGGGAATATTACATCAATCTCAATAGATTGGCTGTACCACAGGATATACTTTGTCATGAACGAAAAGGTACGGCTCCAAGACTTCATTAATTATCTCATATGAGTCATTACTGTGATTTATTTTGCATGAGAAAATCTGATTTATATATAGATATACATGCATAAAATATAATCACAGAAACATGTTCTTTGGCTTAATGATATTCACTTATTTCAGAGATTTAAAACAGAGGAATAAACATGAATATCAGGTCATATTTAAAGTAAATGGACTATACAGAACTCTGTTTCTCTGCCTTGCTTTCCTTCCCTGGAAGGAAAAAGTTTGGGTTTCGGCTATCCCATCCAGGGCATGCCCACACTGAGTGACTTTTTCTGTTTCTTTCCTTTCCATCTAGTCTGTTCACTTCCTACTGTGTCTCAGAAAGGTGGTGTGACAAGTAGTTAGTGATGATAACACTCTTCATGAACGAAAAAAAAAAAAAAATCTTCAAGGGGGAAAGAATTTTTGCCCCAGTGATGACAGCTCAGCTTATAGCTGTTTCAACTTGAAGTTAAAATATAGATCACAATCTTGCACTTGGTAAACTTGAATCCACACAAAGCATCATTTATGTTAACGACCTAACTTTGCACAGACCCTTCTCACTTCTCCAGCACACCAAGGACAAGAAAGCTGCTCTAAACGGGCAGTGGGGGATTTTATTTTCTCTTGCCATTCCTCATATTTTATTTACTGCTTTGGGAACCTACAATAGCAAGAAGAGAGGTAGCCAGACAGCTGTACAAATGCAGCTGTAGATGAACAGATTGATGGCAGAGCTTTCTGAGGCCAGTACAGGTTAGAGAAGTCCCAAGGTCCTGCTGCCAGGCTCAGGAGAGGGCTTCCTTCCCTCTCGTGCCTTCCCTGCCAGATCCACAGCTTGCCTGCACCCCCAAACCAGGTTTCTCCTCTCTAAGCAGAGACAGGAGGTTGAGAGGAGACTGCCTGGGGTAGGTTCTCAGGGTTGTGCTTGTTGTGCTTGCTGCACTGCGCAGGTATCGCCCTTGGGTGACCGATAACTCAGGAGTCCTGCAAGGACCCAGGCGTGTGAAAAGTGTTTCCTTTGCAGCCCTGCCGCCTCTGCAGGCATCTCAGCCCGGGTGGTTTGCCCCTTAGAAAGCTCCCTATGGAATGCATGACCATCTTCTCATTCCTTAGATACATGTCTGCCCTCTAGAGAACTGCGCCGCAGCTGAAGACATCACTCCCCTTTCGATAACATCTCCTCGGAAGGTCATAGCTGATCCCTATAACGGGTAAGTGTCCTCTTTGAGAACTCCCTGTCAGAAGCTTTACAAAACCTGTATCTGTTTTTCTTCATTAATCATCTCTTTCCTGCTTTGAACTCTTCCCTCACCCAAACAAAATCGCAGTGGTAATAAATAACAAACTACAAAACAGCCACAACAAGCACGGCACCATGCGGTATTCCTTTCTTCATTTTCTCTCCCGTGGGTGCTGTCAGGGGAGATAAAGAACTTCCAATATGGAAATCTGCTTTTCTTAGACATTCACTGCATCATGAATATAAGTTTATTTTTCAATTTTAAATGTCTGCACCTAACACTTGAGATATTATGAAAGAATATTCCCAGCTAAGCTATCCAGATACCCAGGAGCTGAAAAGTGAAGTGCTTAATTTTCACTGGTTGTATAGTAATAGAACCATTTTTCCTGATGTATATGTAAAGATGGCAGGTCTATGAGCTGTTAAAATATTTGTGACTCATCTGCATAGTTCTTGTGTTATAGTTATGTGGGTCTTTTGTGCTGCATGGCCAGGTACCTTTTCTGTCTCCTGGACGATGGCATATACAGAGCAGACCTCCCGCTCCTCGCCGGCGCTGCCTCTGCAGCTACGCCCGTCGTGCAGTCCAGCACTTTGAGAGACTTTGTCATCAACTTCCAGACGAAGAGGCTTATTTTCTTCAGCAAAACAGAACAGGCTTTTGTGTCGGGTTTTCTGGATGGCTCGGAATTTCACACGTTGCGGTTGCACGTGCCACTGAACAACACGGAGAGCTTTGTTTATGAAGATAACATGTTTACTGTCACAGATGGCAGGGCAGTTTTCCACGAGGAGGTCTCTCCAGGGGGAAGCTCGAGCTTTAACGAGTACATAGTGGATTGCAGCTTGGTGCATCCGGAGTACTTTGGCTTTGGCAACTTGCTTTTTTATGGGGCATCAACTCAGCCTTTTCCTCTGCCGACTCCTCCTCGGCTCGTTGTGGCACTTTTTGGATCGAACCAAGCTGTGATCAGCTGGGGGCCACCTGAGCTCGCTATAGGGACCAGTAAGTTTAAATGCTTCTTCGTGAGAGTCTAGTCCTTTGCTTCATACAGGAATAACTTCTTCATTTTCCTTTCCCTCAGAGCTCTGTTGGTCATGGGGCTTTAATGCCTTTCTGGAATATGTCCTTCTGGAATATGTGTAAAGACCTCAGTGTGAAAGTCTGAACCCAAGTTTTGCCGATATGATCAACCAATGTCCTCTAGCCTCTATGCTATGTTCATATGTGCTTAAACAGTGACACCAGGTTGGGTTGGGGAAAATTCTGTTCTTACAGATCAGTTCATTTCATGGGGAAAGGGCCACTGCTCTTGCTATTTCTCTGGAGGAAGGTGATTTTTAGTTTATCCCCTTCCTACTTTCTCTGATGCTGGCATTTTTTTGAAATGACTTTCTAACCTAGTTTTATCAAAGTTCACATGCTTTCTGCTACAGTCACCTAGTCTGTGATAATGTGACCACGTCTCACAGGTCCATCCGCTTGGCAGAACTGGACCTACGACGTGAAAGTATCATCTCAGGACCCTTCTGAAGAGGAACGAGTCATGTCAAACATCAGCGACAGCAGGTTTACAGTGAAGGGGCTGATCAGCTTCACAGCATATGAAGTATCGGTTAGAGCCGTGTCTCCCGCTGGCGAAGGGCCTTGGTCAGAGGTGTTTCAAGGCACGACGTTAGAAGCAGGTGAGCATTGCTGCTTCACTCAAGAGAAATGGAAAATGAGTCAATTGAGCTTCCCACCTGGTGAGGGGCCCACCTAGTGAGCTTGGGACAAAGAATGCAAAAAGAGTGAACCAAAAAGGTTTTTCTTAGAAAAGATGTGAGCTAAGGAAGTTAGCATTTAGTTAAAGTAAAACTATGGCAATGATATGGCAAACGTAAACTAATAATGATATAGTAATTATAGTTAGTACACTAATTATATATGATATTATATATTATTAATATTTATTAATATTTATGTTTTTCTAATGTACATATAATAACATATGCATTGTTTGACATCCTGTCAACTAAACACGTGTATGAGAGACCTTCTGTGCTCTGTAAAACGTTTTATGTGAGAAGTGACAAGAACAACTGGCTTTGGTTTGAGCACTGTTTTGGGGTGAATGACAATTTTCAGGATAGTGCGGGTTCACTGAAAGAAGTAGCTGAGATCCCTTGGTTTTAGCAAAGACAACAGGGGAAATTGATTTCTGCACAATATCTGAGATTATACATTTTGGAGTGTTTTTTGATGCCTTGTTGACCTATAATAACATATGTCTGAGAGGAGTAAAGGGATCGGCTTAATGCACTGGCCTGGCACCTGAGATCTGGGATGACTTTTGATGACTTGGGTAAGGCAAAGTCCAAACCCACAGTGGTGTGCAGATATCTAACGAGGCTTCAGATCACCTTAACCTGTCTTAAATCTCTGTTTTTCAAACTGTTTTACTTCCATGCCCTTGTTCTTCCTCTGTTATTCCTTAGAGCAAGGACAATTTTAACTGCGTTTCTGTAACTTTCTAGAAACAGTCACCCCAGTATTAGTACACAAATATTACAAACGAATTGTTCTTGTTATTCACAATTGCACTTTCCTGTCTTTATCAGCTGAAGAAGAACCATATATACTGGCAGTTGGGGTTGAAGGGCTCTGGAAGCAGCCGTTGAATAGCTATGGACCAGGAGAATTCCTCTTTTCTGATATAAGAAATGTTTCAGGTAAATACTGACCAAGCTGGGTGCTGCTGCTGCCAACTTGTCAGCACTTATCAGAACTCTATAAATTTAATCAATAGGACTGAAAGACAAAAGCATTCCTTACACCTGTCCAAACTAAAGTACATAGAGAAAGCGACTTCACTGAATCAATCTGTGCCCATCTTTTTTTAAAATCTTTTATCTTTTCTATGGATCAAATTAATCCTTAGAGAAATTGATTTCATCACAGCTGCAGCAGAGATGAAATCAGCTCACTGGGTCTTCAGAAGGTGAGCCTTCAGAATCCCAGTGTATACATAATATATTTATAATCATTGGAGATAGGAACCACATACCTGCATGCATCTATAGGAAAGTATCTGCGTCTATGTTAACTAAGCCTTAATGTTTATATTGATTTCTAGAAACAATGAAGTGTCTATTTCCTTTTTATGTATTATTATTATTTGAATTAGCGTATTTTTAAAATGCTTAATATCATCCCTTCTTTTTTCAAGATCTTGACTGGTATAATGATACTCTGTATTGGAGCAATTCCCTGGGGGAAGTTCTGACCTGGTCCCTGAGCAGCAGAGCGGGTACCACTGAGAATGCTTACGTGTCTGACATCAGAAATGCAAGGCTGCTGGCTTTTGACTGGCTGGGCCAGTGCTTGTATTGGGCTGGCAAAGCAAATACGGTAGGTAGAGCTGCGCTTCCAAAACCTGAAGCTAACAAGAAGGGCTGTAAAACAGTATTTGTGGAGATTTTACTTCTTGTAAGGATTTGTGAAATCCTTATTTCTCGCAATTTGAGATACATTTGGATCTTTGGATACATTTGGATACGTACACAACAGTTTTCTTCCTTTGGAGCATTTCTGCAGTTATGTAGAAGTTTGGAATAAAAAGTTTGCTAATATTCACTACTGCTGGACACTGAATTCCAGTTGCAAACCAGACAAACCAAATATTCTTTCAATAGTTTTGTAGAATTCAATATTATAAAACTAAGTGAATATAGTGAAAATGGAGGTTGCCAAGTTGTTTTCGTCTAAGAAGCAGATGGACTTTATTTTAATCTTTATGTATGTATCAAATTTAATGTGATTTGTTTACATGGGGATCTTCAAGATTGATTTCTGTAATGTGCTGCTTTGCAGATACCTGCTGGTAAAAAACACAATTGCACTTTGTATGCTCTTGTATCAGGAATTATTGACATGTGAATTATTTAAGAGGTATTTGACTTCAAAATTGCAGTGCTAATTTATGCAGTGCTGTCAAATTATGCCTTTCATTTCTTGTAAGTGCAAAGTCAGAAGCTGTTTTAAAAACCGGAGCTAGAAGGCCAGATTTCACACTGCCTTGCACCCTCATTTGCACTTGTGAATAGTGCATACGAAGTGGGTGAGAAACTTAGTCAGACAGAAGGCTGCCAAAACTAGGAAAAACAAGGGGGATAGAAATTTGACTTTTTTTTTTCTTTTGTTACTTTCTGGCAAACATTAACTAATAAGTTTGCCTTGTTCTTCCTCTTCTATTTTAAATGCAAAGTCTTTAAATTCTTAGGCTTTCAAAGCCTAAGGCTTGCATAGGCTTTAGATAAAGACTGTGGAAAAGTAAGTGCTTTGAATACATATTAAAAAAAAAGAAAAAAGGAGCTTGATAATGTAGGTGTGATATTAAAAGCAATTCTTTTTTCCCCTAGATCTTCAGAAAATCACTGCTGGGAGGCAATATGGATGTTGTGGCCCGCGTTGTGTTCCTGGTGAAGGATCTCGTAGTGGATTCAGTAAATGGTTACCTTTACTGGGCCACAATGTACTCGGTGGAGAGCGCGAGGCTGAATGGAGAGCATTACCTTATGTTGCAAGAACAGCTGCAGTTTTCTGGTAAACAGGTGACTGACGTTTTTGTTGTTGTTTTAAGTGTTTTTTAGTGAGTGGGTCTCTAGGACATAGTCAGTGTTTGTGGTTATCAAAATCACCTTGCTGCGGACAGAAAGCAAAACATGCCCTGGAAGTAGAAAACATGCCCTGTATGGAAACTTCAGGGGTTTGTGTCTCTTGGGTAGCCTTGTGCCCCGTAACCTTTCAGTCTCTTTGGTCTAGATGCAAAGATGCTGTTTCTCCACACACACACACACACACACACACACACACACACACACACACACACAAAGCCTGGTTTAGTCTCTGATGGGTGCCCAGCATTCAGAAAGGTCAGCCAATGTCACAGGCCTCCCACACCTTCTGCCTGTGAGAGGGTTAGGGGAGAAGTGAAGGAGACTGTTCTGGTGTGGTACCTGCTGCCCTTGCAAATGTAAATACAGAAGAACAGGGAAACACTTTTTCGTGTATAAAGAAAAATATTTGTGCTGCAAGGGGAGACTGTTTTTCCAGGACCAGCCTCCTACCTTTCCTCTATGGAAGTGGGATGTCTCCCTGGGAAGACATATGCTTTCCAGGCAACACCACCCTATAACCTGCCACATATCTTCTGGGTGATCTGCTTGCAGGAACTGACAACTGGCAGTTCAATCTAAGCTGCTAAAGCCACCTTCCCTGCCCTTCCTTTTTGACTCTATTACCTGTTTCTCTAAATTGCCTCAGACTAGCCTCAGATTTCTTATCCTCAGCTTCAAGGCCCTTGGCAGCAAGAAGGCTCCTTGTCTCCTGCTGTCATGTTTTTTTTTTCTGCACCTTCCTCTATGTCAGTGATACCAGCCTTCAACTATCCACTCATTCACACCTCCTACAAACAAACATCTCTTCTCCTTCCATGCTGCCCCTAATCTGTGCACCGACTCCCCTGAACTCAGCCTCCTGCTGTGATGCATACAGGAAAAAAGCCAAGTGAAAATGTCTAGATTGAACAGTGACCAGTTATAGCTGGCAGGTGTTTATTCATTAAAATGAAACCCCAAACAAACCCATCAAAACAAGAGAATGGAATATACTTCTGTGGTGGAACTGTTGAGCTGGTTGAGTGCACTTAAGTGTTTGAGTTCATTTGTACAAGCAAAAATATGCATCTCCCTTGCATGATGGAGTCCTTTATCCAGGAAAGAGTACTTCATGCCTTACTATTAAAACACAGATGTAATTGCTAATTGCTGTTATCAATAATTAGAGAATGTTTTCTAGAAAGCAGGATCTGTGCAGGAATTTACTACATGGTTTTCTAACAAAGACTAGCCATTCAGTTGGTCAGCACAGGATCTTCAGCAGTGTATAACACCGTATGGCTGCACCTCCTTTGAGCTTGAAAATTGAGTAATATGAATATAAGATCCCTAGTACGGTTTCCTAAATAAATATGAAGGCAGAATTTAAAAGGATATTTCTCTTGTGGGGAACAGTATCTTTTAATGACAATTATTTTACAATCAGTCATACAGGATAGTTGGTGCATGTTGGCATAGCTTGGTTGATTTTTGGTACAGTTACTTTGACATGTTCCAGATTAGGATTTGGCCCAGAATGCCCAAAGAATTTAAATATGTAGTTTAGGGTGTACACTATGCCTGGGAGATGAGTAATCTATAGTGGAGCTGAGTCTAAGTGTACTGTGTGCAGGTGGTGCCAGAGCCCTCTAAATGTTTCCTCTTATTACTGCTAGTCAAGGGGTATCTCAAGTAGCTCAATTTATGTTGCATCTTATGATGTGGAGTGGTATTGCATGATCCCAACTATATGTCCTATCCAGAGACTAGTATCTGCCATGACATGGAAAAAAGTCTATTTTTGAAGCATAAGAGAAGGGGGGCATTACATTACTGCCTAACTCCCAAATATGAATAGTATAAATATTTCTTGCCTGTTATTGATAGGATGCAGGGACAGAGAGAAGGAAGAGGGGCATGTCTGTGGGAAAATAAAATAGTTGCAGAAGGAAAGTAGGTGAAGAAAAGAAGACTCAAATATCTATAAATAAATAAATAAATAAATGAATGAAAGTCAAGGTAGATTTAGGAAGACATAGTTGATGACGAATGTGGGAGGGAAGCTAGGTAGATGGGATAAAACAGCGTATGCTTTGCTAAACATGCGCTCAAACACATGCATGCTGTGAGATTTTTTTTAACAAGAAAACCTACAGGAGCAATCATTCAAACCTTATTTCTTGACATACAGTATCAACAGAAATATGTCAAGAATGTACTTACATAAGGGCCAACAGACAACTAAGTGATATGACATTTGCTTTCCTGTCAACATCTTCTGCCAGTTTATTAATGAAGAGCTTTTTTTTTCCCCTTTCTCTTTTTTTCTTTTTTTCCTTTTAAGGAGGCTCTCCTTGCATCCGTAATGGAAATTTAACCTTATAAAATAATAGCTACAACTATTTCTTTTGGATGAGGAAGTGAGAATGCAAGGTTTGAGAGCTGCAAGAAAACATTTTCAGTAAAGCACATACCAACTTGTAAGCTGAGCTAATGACACGGCATGCTGGGCATAATATAGCACTCCAATTCGTGAATGCGAGTTCTTTGTCACACACAAAACAGATTATTAGATGTGTGATTTTTATTATTTTTGCATATGGTATTGAGTCTGTTGTTTACTGAAAAAGCAAGAAAGCTTTATTTTGGATATTGGGTACATTTAAAGTCAACAAAAAAATCTGTAGTTACTCTAACTGAAGATGAAATATTGATATAAAGAAAAGGAAGATTTTTTTCCTCTCAATAATAAAAGTTTTACTAAAACATAAACATTTAATTTCACATTTAAATTGAGTATTTTTCAAATAAATTAACATTTATTTTCTGTAAATAATGCATCACATTAAAATATTCAATGCATAAAATACGTTGGAAAAAAGACAGAAGATATGAAGTATTTCTATCAAAAAGTGATCCTGACTTTCAAACTGGATATCAACCATCTGTTTCAGACAAAGAATATTAAAATACCAGAGCAGTTCTGAAAATTTTGATGGGAAGTTTCACTAACCACTTGATACGCTACTGCCATAATATCTGAAGGCATCAGATGCTTTAGGGATGAACACTGTAACAGATGCTCATAAAATGCTATCTAGAAAATCATCAGTTGCTATAAATAGGGGTCCTCCAAGGCCTGATTATTTTCTAGGGCTGCCTCTTTTCCTACTAGACTAAATGGTTATTGTAGTAGTGTTATTTTTGCCAATAAAGAGCTATTAGTGATACTGCCTAGAGAACATCCATGTCTGAGGATTTCTCTCTCAGAAGTATTTAAATTACCGTTTCTTTTTCTTTTTTTTTTTTAGGTGGTAGGTCTATCTTTGGATCTCACTTACAGTTTCCTTTACTGGCTTGTGCAAGATAGTCTATGTTTAAACCTATACAGAGTTGCTCTTTGCAAAGAAAGGTAAGGAAAGTCTGTAATCTCAAGTTTCTTGCAAGTCTGTCTTAAACAATCTAACAAAATCCGACAGGTTTTTATCCAACGCAGAGCACCTGAATTAGCAACCCATAGTTGCTCATTCAATAACAGAAAAAAAGAAAGAGCTGATGGGCACATGTAGCTGAAGGCAAGCTATGTATTATGAGGTGGTTGTTAATATGGCTTTACAGTGAATAGGATGCTTGAGTGATGGAGGTCATGCTCATCAATTTTTAAGTTTTATGAAATAATTACAATTTATTTTCTCTTGTATGTTGGCATTTATAACATTTGACACTTTCCAAATGCCGTGACCTGTAGCTTGCTTGTTTCTCATGGAGCTTGGGACTTGACTAAACGCCACTCTTTCACCTGAGCAGTCAGTGCTCTGTGGACTTTCTTCTGGAGCTTCCTGACCATGAAATGGCTTCCCTACCCATGAAAGGCAAAGTTGAAAAAGAATGAGCAAAACTCTGTGTGTGTGAGTGTGTATGGATCAACTCAGGTGTAGGATGATAAAACCATGAGAACAAATGATATTTTTTCCTGTATGTGCCAAATCCACCATACAGAAACTATTTTACAGAGTTGATGCATAGCTCCTTAAACTGTATTTTTGCTCCTTTTCCTATGGAGAGTAGCTGTTTTTCCTAGAAACATCAGATCAAACTTATTTAAATTAGTTTGACATGTTTATGTGTGTGTGTGTGTGTTCATAATGTTGCAAACCTGCTTCATCTGCAATCAGCTGGATTTTCTGATTATCTTAGACTTGCTTGTGGTCAATGGTAAACATTTAAAGAACCAAAATATGTTGACTAGTTTGAGCCAGAACATGCAGAGCTATTGTGAACCAATTGCCAGCCATAAATCATCTCTGGCATGCCAGAACAGGGAGATTAGGAGTAATCCATCCTAATGAACCTGATGGTGTGTCAAAGCTCTTCCAAATTTGTTTTGGATAGCATGTGTCTAAGCTGAAAGACATTTCTAAAATAGTAAAATGATGCCTCTTACAATATATTTAATCTCCTACCCAGAAGATAAATTGGGATCAAAGAAGGTCTTTAAGATTTGACATAGAAATAACAAGACAGATCAAATCACCAGCGATACTGGTGGAAGAAAATTGTAATGGAACTTTATAGATGATGGAAAACTATCAAGAAAAATAGCAGAGTCAAATTAATCTGGGGACTTGCTTTAATGAAGTAGAATTAATCTCTCACTGGGCAGGAACTCAGCTGTTTTCCTGGAATTGCTGAGAGGAAGGAGGCTGACTTTTTAAAATACTCCATTTCTTACATGTGTTCATCGGAATACTTTCTTTAGGTTTTAGGACACTGAGACATTTTATGATCACCTTCTAATGAAAATGAAGGATTGAACGACTTGGTCTTGCTCCTCTTGCAATGTGTTATTTTGAAAAGTTTTCTGCTGGAGAGAACTTGAAGACTTTTTATTTTCATTTCCTCCTCCATCAAAATTAAGAATTTGAATAGGGGAGAAAAACACATTAATGTGCTAAACATTGCATAAATCATGTTTTCTTTACATGAGGTGTTTTCAGTTTTGTTAATGTCATATGTGTTTTCACAGTTGTGGTAATGCCAGAGTCACAGAATTTGCAGCATGGAGTACTTCAGAGATATCTCGGAGTCCACTGGAATATTACAGCGGACGGCTGTTCTGGATTAATAGTTTTCAGTTCATTACAGCACAAGAAGTCAATCAGAGCATTAGCATTCCCTTTTCACAGCCAGCAGAGTTTGCAGCCTTCACCCTTGTTCATAAATCACTCAAACCTTTGCCAGGTACAGTAGCTTCTTTATCTAAACCCCTCTGTAAAGATGTTTCCTGACAATCTTTAATTCTTCATTCTTAAAATTCTTAAGTCATTTGATTAAAGATATGAACAACTGCAATTTATTAATAAAAGTATCAGATTATAGCCAGATGAGTACACTTATAAAAGCCGTTATGTATGCCTAAATAGAATAACCAGTGCTGTTACTCCTAGACCATTGTTCTATTTAATGACATTTTACCATATTTTTCATAGTACCTTCATGTCATCTAAGGTCTAAAAACTCCACCTCTTGTTATTTTTTCCTTTCTCTTTGTGGACAGGAAACTTTTCCTTTACACCAAAGGTGATTCCAGATTCAGTGCTAGAGTCTTCCTTTAGGATTAAAGGGAATTCTTCAAGTTTTCACATCTTTTGGAGTGCCTCCACAAATGTGGAATGGGGAACTGTCTTCTACTGCGTGGGACTGAAATCTCTACAAGAGAGAGTATTTATGCAATTCTTCCCTATTATCTATACATATTACTGCACCTAGTTGCTGGTGTGTCTATTTTTAAACATAAATACAGTTTCTTTCTTCTCAGGAATTTAGGAATGAGTCCAGCAACTAAACTAAACTGTAAATGTAAAGCAAGCTGTCCTGCCTCTCCGACGCTGAGGGCAATGCTGGGGGAGCAGGGTCTTAGCAGTAGCTGCAGGTTGGCTGCTGGTGTGTGAACTGCCAGGCGAGGAGCTCCCTGCACCCGCAGGCGTGCGAGAAACTTGGAGAAGGAAGCGTCCTCTGAGCTGCCAGTGGGACAACCTTTGCCTGCGAGTTAATTCTGGGCTTCATCCACACTTAAATTTAGCACATTTGACAAGCTGTACTTTCAACTCAAAGGGCAGATTGCTAGCAGATTGCTGCATGTTGTTACAGTGCCACAGGAGTTACTGAAACAGCAAGAAAAGCTCTGCCTTGATTTAATTAACCAGTGTTGGCAAGGGGAATTTTGGAAAACCCAAGGTCTTCCTCAGAGCGAAAAAAAAATATATTTTTTGTTTTGATTCCTTTTATTTTGTTCCATTTGCAGTCTTTGGAGAGCGAGCGGTGCCTCCATCCCCATAATCTGACAGCACCATCCTACAGAGTTGACTGGTTGGAACCATTTGTACTCTTCAATTTCACTGTCACTCCATACACATACTGGGGCAAGGGGTCAACAGCATCAGTGATCCTTCAGTCCCCTGAAGGAGGTACCAGTATTTCAAATCCCATTCCTAACCTTTAGCGTGTACTAGAGCAAGGTCTATATCAACAAGTAAAACCCTGTCTTGAGAGGAATGAGCTGCTTTGAGGACTAGTCAGCTGTCAGCAGAGCTGCAAGGGCATGTTCTTAAAATATGTTTGGCAATTATCTGTTGCACGTGTAAATGAACACAGTTGTAGTAGCAGAATTTGGAGCAGAAAGCACATGACAATATCCACCACATACCTATGACTAAGAGCAAGAATGAGAACTCGAGATCTACTACTAAGACCATCAAAGGCTACACATAGCATCTAAAGCTCTTTTTGAGGTTTTAATAAATGGTATGGACATTTTTCTTCAGTGAATGCTTTTGTGTTTGAATCTAATGATGTAAAACAGGAAGTTTTAGAAGTGTTCATGAAGTTGTAGATGGTCTTCTATAACTTGCACCTCACCGCTTTTGCACTTCTGTCAATATTAAGGCAATGGAGCTCAGGCTCAAAACAAAGTCAGCTAAGTGGGGAAATAGAGTTCGTGTTTTAATCAGGAAATCAAGTGTATGTTCTAACAGATATACTTTGATCTGTGTTTTGTTTTTAAATACAGTTCCTTTGGCCCCTCTAAATCCTAGAATATATGTGTTACCTAATAACCTACTCGACGGCAATGAGAAAGTCCATGTGGAATTCAGGTGGGATAAGCCTGAAAGGGCAAATGGAATATTGACGCAGTTTGAGATTTGCTACCAGCTGTTGCATCAGAACGGCACTTCTGACACTTTCCCAGCGTGGACCAAGAGTAACGTTGAGCCCACCCTGATGGTCTTCTCACTCAAAGGTGTGCTTCCCGGGCTCACAGTAAGGTTTCAGGTATGAAACAGTGCTGAGCTTATCTGGTTCTCAGATAAGTGTTAGTGGTACAGTTGGAGTGTGTGTCCAGGAGATGATATTGGGCTTGGGACAACAATTTGTGGTTTTGCTCTAGGCTCTGCTCATTTGCTGATTCACAGCTCCGCCTTGGGTACCTGGCTTAACCTTTTTGTATATTGTATTGCTCATTACATAAAGTTAGGTCTGGCCAAAAAACCACTTTCCTAGGCCAAATGCTACTGCTAGTAGCTGAGCTGATGGAGGTTAAAACAGCCATAGTTCTAGAGGAACGGCACCGCTAAAACAATGCGGGGATTTGTGTGACATCTGAAATATGAGACTGCTATCTTAAAACTTGGCAAGAGGCCGTGTTTCCCTTCTCATAAAAGATCTAGAATGCAGTACGTGTGCTCAAAAGACACTGAGTTACAAAAGCGAGAGCATGTGGCTGGCCAGCCGCTGTTGGAGGAGACCACCACAGGTTGAGCATCACCTGCCAGTGGGGATTCCTCCAGCCTGGGGACAGAGAGAGACCCCTCGGGCTTCCTTTATAGTCTAACTCGTAGATGCAACATGAATTGTCATTCTCTGGGCTGCTTCTAGAAATGGTTTCCAAAGTGATTGTCCAACCTTCAACCTTTGAACTGACCGGTTTCAGTCATGTATGTTCCCAGGTTTTACACTGTGAGGCAGCAGGGGATCTGCTTGTGTTTTTGTCAGCATTGCCTCTAAGGGCTCTCTGACTCAAGTCCTTCATGAGCATTGCTACATAACATACTTAATCTCCTGTCCCATCTCTCTACAGGTGAGAGCTTTCACTTCTGCAGGTCCAGGACCGTTGTCTGATATAGCAGAGAGGAATTCCTCAGGTATGGACCACCCAGATTTCTTTTTACACTGTGTGTGTAACAACTAATGAACTCAATAGGCTCCTACTCTGAGCTATGTTTTCTTCATCCTGTGGTAGGCACTATGCAGGAAATAGCTATCAATTTTCTATGGAAATGATGAACACATTTCTTACAACTTGCATAAACTTTGTGATTTGTGAGATTTTTCTCAGAACTGTGCTAGGTTAATTTTTCTAAGCAACTCTAGAGTAGGCTGGAGCAGCAGTTTTTGATCTTTAATCTGAAGACTACTAGGCTCTTTCTAGTTGGGGTGTGAAAAGTGACTAAGAGACTAAGTGACTGTATTTTGCTAGGCTTTAATTTGTTACATAATCATCCACAATGCCTCTGAAAAATTCTTAGGAGTCTACATGTCATGTCAAGAAGGCAACATCAAGCTTACCTGATGTGTACAGCTATTTGCTATGACATGTATTTGCTATGACATATTATAAAATATAATTTGTGCGGGCCAGCGTTTATTTTTATCTTGTTTTTGCTTTCATTACAATTGACTACTGTTGTTAGAACATTCACCACCCATTCCATTGTACCATTTTCCTTCCAGATCTTTTTCCTGTTCCAAAACTTATAAGCATTTCTGCCAACAAGTTGATTCTTACTGACGTAGACAATAATCATACCATATGGGAACTTTTGGCAAATCAAAACATAAAGGACATCTGCTATACTGCTAATGATGACACAGTGTACTATATCCTACAGGATTCGCTTTTTCTTTTGAATACACAGAGTACTTCAAGGTCTCAGGTACTTTTTTGTTCATTCCTCTGCTTGAAGAAATAGAGGAAAACATGTGGCTGCTATTACCATTATTTTGGGGGTAATTATGTTTTGAAGAAGTAAAAAGTGCATATTTAAAACAGGGAAAAATAAACATGGTAAAAAAGACATTCCAAATGTCAAAATCCAGTTCAGAAAATGGCCCTGGAAGGATGCAATACTCTTACTGATGGTCACTTGGTAAGAGATTTTAATAAAAAAGCAATGACTGGACAATTTATCTTTCTAGTAACACATTAAAAGTAAATAAAAATAATAAATGAATAGTATGTACACCTCAGATTTTTTTTTTAATGGATAGCTATTAGAACTGGCTGAAACATATAATGTAAAAAGTTTTCCTATTAGAATTAATGATTTTATCAATGTATGTCCTCTTTGCTCTCTTTTTTTTGAAAACATCAAAATATTTTGACAAGTTATTGCAAAAATATTTTAATTAAAAATGTACATTATGAACTGCGAGAAGTTTAATTTTAGTATCAACTGTCATTTCATTTCATTTTAACCCAAGAAAATAGAGACAACAGTTGATATTACTGAAAGAACACTTTTTGTTTCTAAAAAAAATATTTGAATCATTATTCCATGGCATCTTTTTATATATAGATTTTTTTGTTCCAAACAGAAATGATGCGTGAAACAAATAAAATTTCAGAATGCCCCAACTTTTAATCATATGGAAAAAAAATCTTCTTCCAAGCAGTTTTAATAATATTTTTTTCTAAAGTTTTTCAAGGATGTGCTTCTTCACAATGTCACAGCCATCACAATTGACTGGGTTGCGAGACATCTCTTTCTTGCCCTGAGAACATCATGGAATGAAACTCGAATGTTTCTTCTCGATCTTGAGCTCAAAATAAAATCTTTAAAAGCACTGAACGTAGAACTGGGTAACAAGAATTCAACTGTATCATCTCTGCTGGCCTATCCTTTCCTAAGGTAGGACATATCTTAGTAACACATATTTTTAAAATGTATTTAAACCATAAAGGCCAAAAAGGGCTTTCAACAGATAATGAGTGTTTTGCATTTTGTAAGTCATAGAATGATCTGAGTAGAGTTCTACTTTTGTACTGTCAGTTGACCTTGTTTTTGTGTAACTATTAATATACATCTGTTCTTGAGAAAAACCAAGACTTTGCTGTAGTTATCTTGTTGCAGATGTTACGGAGTTTTGTAACTATGGTCACTAGAAGGATTTTGTTTTCTTCAGACTGTGCTGGTTAAAACTCTTTTACTATAAGCAATGCATTTCCTTTGATAGCCGCCTGTACTGGATAGAAGTCCTTGATTACGGCTGCCAGATGTTTTATTATGATATAATGAACGACACTGTCCACCACATACTGGGACATGTACCAGGAGAAGATCAGATAAGGAACTGCAGCTGTAACGTGGCAGAAGCAGAGCTGGGAAGACCTATGACTATCGACGTATCTGACTCTGAGAAGCCTCAGCTGCTCTTTATAAGAGGAAGAGATGAAATATGGGCTTCAGATGTGGATGGCTGCCACTGCTCGAGAATTACCAGTATACCAGGTTTTCAAGGTCAGACTGCTTTGCTATGTTTCTAGATAGTTCATGATTGTTACTATCTCTGTTCCCTTAAATAATGTTCATTTCAGTAAAATAGCATTTATGACATACTTTCATTAGGAAATTGATTCCTCTACAAGCCAGACAGACAAAAATGATTGCGTTCTATGTTTAGCACATTTTGCAGTGTAATATTGGATATACTTACTGCATCTTATGTCTATAATAAGATACAATACTAGGTTCTGCCTGAAAGTGGCATTGGAGGCTTTGGTATTAGAGGTGAAGAGGGCACTTCATGCTGGTAGAGTATTGTATGGCAGTTCATCTTTGTTGGCTGTCTTGTAAACCCTGGTCTTTGTGCTCAGTTTTCAACGATATCGTAGAAGAGTGCTGGGTAAAGTTGCCCTTTTACCAAAGGAGATGCCTTAATTGTTCCTGGGAGATGGCAGAGCTTTTCATTTGTCATTTTGGAAAGAAGATGAAAGTTTCTAGAAGACTTTCATTCTTTTGTGATTTGTGGTGTTGATAGGATTGCATTTCTCATAATTAAAGATTATGAACCTCAAAATCCATAATTAAAGATTATTAAAAGTCCCAAAATCCACATTTGTAAACACAAATAACAAAGTATTTCAACTTTGGGAGACCTATCAGAAAATATGTTGTTTCTTTCTGAAGACACAGTATGATCAAGATACTCATGTATGCTGTCTTGCAGCGAATACAAATATGTATCCTTTCTTTTAAAATTGTCTGTTCAGGATTTATTCAAAACTTAAATACACAATGTTTTCCAACAGATATGAAAGTTGGCAGCCTGACTGTAGATAAGGAATTTATATATTGGAGTGCTGAAGCAAAGGAATACACTGCAATTCATCGGGTAAATAAAGAAAGTAAAAAGCTCTATTTTCAGAAGAAAGCAAATCGAAAGTTGAAAATCTTAGCCTACAGCACAACTGCACAACCATATCCAGGTAGTGGGGATTTTTTTTTTCTTTAATGTAAAAAATTGTTTCAAAGCATGCATTTGAGTTGCAAATTATAGTACATGTATTTATAAAAAATATGCTTGCTGGTTGCAGATACACTGAAGAGGGAAAGAGCTCACTGTGCACTTTGTAAAAGGGATGAAAATAAAGACTGGCCTTGCTTGAGGTCATGTGGGAAGTCATGATAATATAGGTTGCCTATGTGTCAAAGCTCGAGGTTGTTAGCACTAGATTCTACCAGTTTTCAGAGTTGTTTGCAACTTGCAGATTTAGAAAAGGTGTTGAATACTGGTGGTGAACCAGAACACACTGTATCCCAAAGAGGGTCTGCAGCCACAAAGTGTTGTTGCAAGAGTTTGCTGATGATCCCCGTTATAGCGATGACTTCTGTTGTTGCTCAGAAGGGTGTAAAACTGAAACAAAATGTAGGTGCACCCAAACAGATAAGAATGCTGCTTAAAGTGATTTGAAAAGAAATGCCTGAGAGGCAATTACAGTTTACATGCTAGTAAACTGAGTTTCTCTTGGAGCTCCTGATGTTTTAAACAAACTGTGATCAAAAGATAAGAACGACAACAAAAAAATTGTATTTACAATTCATGGTACCTAGGACAATTATGCTTCTAAGTGTGGAGGTTTCAAATACCTACTAGAATGTTGAATATATTAAAAATAATTATAAAATAAAGTTGCATAAGAATCTAGCAAATATGAAAAAGAATATTTTAATGGGGTGGTCTTCTTGGAATGAAAGAATTTCATGCTGTTTTGACTGTCCAGTTATTTTGACTGTCTAGTTATTCCTGTACACAGCTGCTCTGACCAGTGCCCAGGCTGTTCCTAACAGCACTTTGGGCGAGTTGGTTCCCTTGAGGTCTGTGTGGGCTTGGCATTGGTGCAGGAGCCTGGCTTGGCCCTGTCACAGAGTAGCCCTGTTCCTATCCCTGCCTGCAGGGTCTGAGTTTGCTGCGGCAACACCAAGGTATGCGGGAGTAGCTGCTGAGGGAGGAGAGCCGGTAGTTCAGGCCTCAGAGATCACTTCAGAGCTCCTCTTCTGTACATTGACTCCTGATATTTAGAGGAATACACTGAGTTGGCATTCTGGAAGGGGAAAGAATGCACAGGAGAATCTGTATAAGTTTTTAAGTGGAAAAGAAATGAAAAAAAGTAAAACAAGAAAAATCCTATTTTCTCCTCAGTGTTGAAACCAAATGGTGCATATGTGAAAAAACGATGTTTGCAAAGACCAGCTGGGTTGACTGACATGCTTTTTATTGCTTTCATGATGTGTGCATGCAGCTGTGCTAGAGCTTTCTTTCATTCTAACCTGTTTAATTGCTATCCAGAGATGCAATGTCAATTGATCATTTAACACATCAGAAGCACTCAGTGAAAATTATTGTCCTGTCACAGATTTTGTGAGAGAATGATTTCTCTGCAGGATTAAGAGGAAGGGGACTGAATATGTAGTGAAGGATTTTCTTGTCAGGGTAAACATATTTCTAAGGAACTGCCTGACAGAAACTTTAATTCTGAAAATGACTCAATTCTTTATTCCATCTGGGATTTTTCCCACGGGAGCGTTACTACTCTAATAAACTATAAAACTGAAAATCTCAACCTTACATTTATTTCTGTCGAACAGACTTTGTTGTTCTCCTCCTTTATGTGTTTGAACCTGCCTCTGGTGAGAATGGCAGCATTGCTCATATAGGGTTAAAAGATCTCACCAGGGAGGCTGGTTGGCCAGGCCTCAGGGCAAACGTTTGTCCTAGTGCCTTCTCCTCCATGAATGTGCACTAACTTTTTCCTTCAGCCTCTTGGCATCAAGTCCATTTTAATATATTAAAAATACGTATAGTCAAAAGGGCCTAATCTTCTGTTGCCTTTAGTACAGTTTTAAAGAGTACTTTTTCATTCTTTTCTCCCCATAAATGCTATTTCTCCTTCCAAACCCCTTTTCCCCTTTTCCTGTTGTTACTATGAGCTTTATGATTGAGAGCCTGTTGGAAGAAAAGAGAGAAACCACTTCATTGCATGGGAAAGTTGTCCTCTGCTCTGCAAATCTGTTTTTGTTGTGACAAGCAAGTTTGAGCACAACAGTCTATACTTGATACCACACCCATTGACGTTGGGATTTCCAAGGTATCTAGGTACCTAAAGAAGAATTTAAATAATTTAGTAAATCTGTATCAATTTATAAGAGATATACATGCATTTACTTAGGTGAAAGCTACTTTTTTTCAGACACCAAAGTAATCCATGATGTCACATCCAGGCATATGTTTAATTTATGTTATCTTCAGTTTATGTTTGTGAAACTAAAGGAAATACATTCTGGCAATACTTTCCCATACAAATCGTGGTAGAATAACATGCAGATTTGGATTGTTCCTGCATTAATTATATTTTTGAATTCTTTGGGGTGTCTCTCTAGATAAAAGATGCCTGAGTCTAACACCAGACACTGAGAAACCTACTATTCTTAATGCGACGAATACCAGCCTTGTGTTAAGCTTGCCATCTGTCTCACCACAGCAGCTATGCCCTGGCATATCCCAGCCTACACCGACGTATCTGGTGTTTCTCAGAGAGGTGACTAAGAGCCGCAGGAGCCCTACCTCCCCTTTGTCTGGCATGCTGCAAAGCACGGCGGTACGGAACAAAACGGCCCGCGATGGCTTGTATTCCCAGGGGAGGTGATATCCGCTCCGATAATTTTGCTATTAGGCATTTTTTTCCCACTGCTATGTACCCAGCAGCACTTTTCATCTCTGCTCGGTGTTCTTTCTTTAAAGGGTAGATTCCTTAGCTTTCCTTTGTGCAATACTCCTCCACTTTTTAACATGCCCTTGTTAAAGTCTTGTTGAAACGGGTCTTCAGTTTCTACTTGTGAAAACTACACTTGTGGTGGATATTAATCAGTTTAAATAACTCTTAAGACTGTCCAGCAGCTATATGATTTGGCTGTGTGTTTTATGGTACTTGTACTTGCTCTAGTATATATATTTTTGCTATTACTTCTTTTCCTTTTCCTCCTCCTTTTCCTCCTCCTTTTCCTCCTCCTTTTCCTCCTCCTTTTCCTCCTCCTTTTCCTCCTCCTTTTCCTCCTCCTTTTCCTC
>PTEX01000033.1:5294867-5472689 GCA_003342815.1 Eudromia elegans
CCTCCTCCTTTTCCTCCTCCTTTTCCTCCTCCTTTTCCTCCTCCTTTTCCTCCTCCTTTTCCTCCTCCTTTTTCTCGTTTCCCTCCCCTCCCCTCTGCTCCTTCATCACTATTTTCTGTTCAGGTGCTAGCTGCCGTACAGTGCAATATCATAGCCAGATTAAATAAAACTTCAGGTTTTTTTGCTGGTATCCTAATTTGAATGATTAGGATTGTACTTTCTGTTTCCCAAAATGTCATTTTATCATTTTTATGCACACTAAATTGTATTAGAATACAAAAGTGCCACTGTATTTTTTTTAACATTCCTGTTTCATTGACAATTGATTAGTGTGATGTGTGCCAGTTTCTCTTCTAAAAATATATGCATATTATCTGATTCGAAGTTACAGGAATTTCAGGGGCCTACTGCTATCATCGACAACCTACAGCCATTTTCAAGATATGCCATACAAGTTACAATGAAAAACTACTATTCTAGTTCTTCAGAACAGCTGCCTGTAGGAAAAGAGATGATTGCCACAACCCTTTATGGAGGTTTGTTTCACACTTTATTCTGATTTTGACTGCAATTTTCCTCTCAGTTAAAGAAAAGTGTATATTAGTTTTGATTATAAATGGGAAAGTAGGGAAATTTTGTGTTTAAAATGTAATCTGTGTAATTGATAAAATGTAATCTGCTGAAGAGACTAGATTTGAAGAATCTGTGAGTCATAAGAAATGTATATGTTTTCTACTGCTTTTAGCTGCTGACTTCCTTTTAATTATGATTAAAAATGGCTAAACAGTGGCAGTTTCTGCCTTGGCCCATGCTTTCTATAAACTGTGCTTGTATGCATGTGTTATATGAGTTTAGGTTTGGGGTGGAGAGATTTGTGCAACACTAAGACTTTTTGGCTGCCAATGTTGATCCTACACTCCTAATTTCTAGAGGAATATAAGTTCTACCCTATGAAAATGTAATACTTCTGAATTTCATTTTGCTGTGAATCATGCTGAAAAGACACCAGTTCATTTTTATAACTCTAAGCCTGATTGCCACTAGCATGTTTTGGTCTGTTTCTATAATTATGATGCGATCCTTCAGCTCATTTCACACTCAAATGGGAAAGCTAGGAGTAGAGCTTTTGACCTGCATGCTCACTGTGTCCTTTAGCACACAAAAAGCCCTAGATATGGTTTAGCTAAATGTAAATAAGGACCTCAATAAACATCTCTACTTACGGTAGAAAACAGTTATGGAAATTTTGTGGGAGATAGTGGATGAGGCAAGAGACATTTAGTCCCTCTTTTCAACTTGCCCAAGACACGGGGACATCTTGCAGCAGTAGGCACTTTTTTCATTGGAAAGGCTTGAGGGTAACATGAAATGGGAGACTGAGTCACGCCACTGAAAGGGAATTTTTCAATCTTGAGTCAAGATGAAGCATGAAACTCAAAGCAGGATTGGGGTCAAATGAAACACTAGGATCAAAGGAAGTTCTAGAGCAGCAGCAAAACCAGCAAAACCCCGAACATTTTAATTTTGTCATCAACCAAAGCTTTTCATATTTTTCAGTCTTGGCAAAAGGACAGTTTCCAGTAGCAAACTGCATTTGTTGAAAACCTTCCAACCAGCTGTAGCTAGAATGTATATCTGTCCTGACACTTATTTTCTCAATTTCATGAATGTAGCTGCTAGTTTAAAATGTAACCAGATGCTACTGGAACCTCTTGAAGTGTGTAAGCTATTTAACACCTCTGAAGTGGTATAAACTCCCTCTGTCTTTCTCTTAGTTCTGGAACAAAATGAAGAAAAGCTTGGTTATTCTGAAATTTCCAACAAATAGTAATATAGAGGGAATAAAAAAAAGACGTGGAAAAATAAATGCATTATTCTTGCCACAGAGTGTCACTCTTACTCCACATATGTTTTAGCTAACAAAGCAGGAAATTTGTCTTCCTGATCTGTCCAACTTTGGCACATTTCAGTAGAATAGTCCGCAGTCGTACACCTAAAACATAAATAACAGCATATGTACTCATTATCCTACTTGGGAAACTATATATTGCAAAACCTTATTAAGCTTTCACCTAGCTGGACAGTTAAATAGGAAAAATATAAAAGGATTTTTATAATGTAGAGTTTGGGCATGCCATACGCCAGTCCAAAGCTTGTGATCTCTAAGCTTCAAAAGAAGGATTGACTTTTCCAAAGCAGTTAGTGACTAACCATCTGGCATGGATATTAGACCAGCAACACAGTTTCTTGTTTGCTCAGCTAAGCTAGAGCATGTATTTCTGAGCAAAACTATAAATGAGAGCAAACAATGCATAGAAAATGGGGATTTCTGCTTCTTGTGCAGAGCCTCCATAACATTTTGCTGAATATATATAAATTTGTTCTTGGATACTGGAAACATTTCTCAAAGGAAACAAATATAAATAGCTCTTTAATTGAGGGATTTTTAACTAGGCAAAAGAAAGAGCAGAGGAATATATTGATTTATGGAAAATGAACTTTGCGGACCTTGAAAATCTTAATAGCCCTGTCCATTCCATCCTGCTTACATGACATATTTACAAATATTCTGATTCTCTTTTTCAAACTACTTAGTGACCCATTTGACCAACAAGATAGAGTATAATGTTGTATTTCTTACAACAGAAAATAGATGTAGTGCATCTCCAAAGTTTAGAAAGCTCATTATGTTAGCTGGGTGCATGATGTTTTACTATATTGATATCTATCTTTGCTTGCCTTACTATGAATATCTGATATGAGTTTAGGCTGTCTAAGGCTGACTTCAGGTTATATGAGGAAGTGCTCTTGTATTAGGATATATGAAATGTCTTGATTTTTATTATTTCTTTTAAAGAGAGGAGGAATAAATACAAGCTACGAAAGCCTTAAGTCTTTCAGAGATTTCAATAAGTTATTTTTTATATATATAAAATATATTATATAAAAAAATATATATATAATATATAAATAATATATAAATATATATAATATAATATAAAATGATATACTTTATTATTATTATATTATTAATATAATATAATATAATATAATATAATATAATATAATATAATATAATATAATATAATATAATATAATAGTTATAATATTGCAAGTTATATATTTTTTCAAATTTTTCTGACAGTGAAGAAAATTTACAATTGCTATCCATATATACATATATAATTGCTTTACAATTGCACAATTGCTGTAGTGCATATACTGCACTTTTTTACTGCATATCCTAGCATATCATCATGCTAATTTCAGATCTGATATGCTGAATAGGAAACTAATTGAGAGCAGGAGTTCTGTGATAGGACAATAAAGGTAAAGTTATAGGTAAAGAAACAGGCGAGCAGCCTTTCTTTCTTTTTTTTTTTTTCTCTCTCCAAAATATAACTTCTTTTCTTCCTTCCTCAGTGACATTTCCTGACTTCTCTGAAATAAATGAGCCAGCAAACAAAGCCTGTCTCCTGAAATCCTTACCTAAATTGTGATTCATTTTTCTTTCTTTCAGTGCCAGAGGCAGTCAGTCTCATTCAAACAGTGGTTTTGTCTGACACCGCTATCAATATATCTTGGACTGAACCTTCAAAGCCAAATGGACCTCTAGAATCCATCCGCTATCAAATCACTGTCAACTTATTGACTCCTGTCCCAGCAACACCCTTGAGAAAAAGTGAATTTCCAGATGGAACACTTGCCTGGTCTGTCAATGGACTCCAGCCCAGAACAAAACATATTTTCAAGGTACAGTTAGTTATAACTAGTATCTGTTCTCTCATTAGCCTGCAAATCTTTAGACTGTTCATCTTTATAGGATGGCTTTATTTGCATTTTGAAAATATGTGCTCAAAACTTGGCATACTTCTTTCAGTCCTTTAGTTTTCTGACCAAGGAAAATTGGTCAGAAAATTGGAAAATCATGTCTTCTTCCTACCTGAGCTGAGTTTTTTCAAGTGTAATCCTCAAAATCCATACCTTTTCTATCTGGGAGCATGTTGCAGACCTCAAGAGTAAGTAGGAATTTCTGCTATATCTTGCTGTAATTGTCTTGATATTTGATGTAACATGCTAAGAGCTAGTGAACTAACAGGAAATGCCTGATTTCAAAGGAGAGCACCTGGATCTGTGACCAGCTTATGAAGCATGAGGCATCGTTCAGTAAACAGGCTACGAGAGTGCAAATAGGGCATGCTCAAATGATGAAGACTTTTCCTGGAAAAGAAATACCTGTTAAACTTCTAATGAAGAGGAAACCTCTGTTTATTTTAGTGAGAGCAGGACTATTGATATTTTTTCTTCAGCTCAGCTCCAAAAAATGTAATGTATCTGACAAATCCACAGAAATGTCATGCTTGAAATAATTGTTGATGGAGGACAAGCTGATTCTGTCTTGCAATAGTCACCTTCTTAAAGAAAAGCCTATTACAAAGTAAGCATGCAGACTTCCAGACAGTAACAGTATATCAGTGTTGATTCTTTCACAAAGGCTGACCAGTGATGAACAGTGACTTAAAGTGCAGATAAGAGATTGACTGTTTGGTGGCCTTCAAAGAAAAATCTGTAGGAAAGAATATCGAAGGGTGATTGCAAACCTGCTGGGTTTGGATTTTTTGAAATATGATGCTGTAACTGGAGTAAAAGGAGTTGCTTCCACTTTCCAGGCAAGTTACAGATGAAGATCTATATGCTCCTGCCAACTGCCAAGCTGAAATGGGAGTTTTTATAGATCTCAAATATAGGAAATATAATAATAAACCTACACCAGGAGGTCTAGCAGAAGCAGCAGAATGGGATATCCATCCTTCAGCTGCCACAGTTCACATGAACTCCCACATTAACATCATGTGAAATCTTTGGTGTCTTGAGTTGCTCTGCAGAGTTGAGTTGCTATGAACTGTGAGAACTGAGGTGCAGATAGATACTCCTGGGTATCTCCTGGGTATCCTGGGATACTCCTGGGTGCTCCTCCAGCAGCCCTGCTGTCAGACAGAAACTCGGGCAGAGAGCTGGGGCCAGGCTCAGCCTCCTTAAATGAGCCCAATAATAATTCCCTGAGGATGCATGCGATTGCCATAAGAATGAGCATAAGAGAATAGCTTGACATGGTGATAAAATCAAGAAGGTGGAGGGACATGAGAAATTTCTGAATAACAAGAAAAAGTCATTACGAACAGGAGACGTTTGGCTAGGTATTTAGGACAACTGAATGTATCTAGTGGTAATGCATATTCAAATCAGCAGAATCTGATGGCTTTACATTCCTTAATGAACTATTTAAAATTGTTTATGAATGTTCACACTTATTCTATAGCTTTTGGAAGAGGAGCAGTCCCAGAGAACTACTAGAAAGCAAATATAGCTGCTAACTTCAGAAAGGAAAGGCCAGCTTTTGTGCAGCTTGAGTACCTGAAGGTGTTAGTAGGAGTGTATTAGGAAAGAACTTTGGTATGTGAGCAAGCAGGGGAATTAACTGGGGAATTAAAAGAAGCCATTGTGGATTTGGAAGAGCAAAATATACTACTTCTGTGTTTGCAGATAAAGGAATCCTAGGGTAAAAGGAAAATGGAAAATCATGCCTCCGAACAGCATGACTAACATCAGAATGACATGTTCAAAAGCATGTAAACAGGGGATGTACAGACTTAGCCTTGGGTACATGCATGGACAGTCAGAGAGTAGTTTTCACAGTTCACCACTCTTGGGCTTGGAAAACATTCCACTGATGGCAGGGGATCTGTTCTGTGCTTCATTAGATTTTTTTTTGTTGTTGTTAATTATTTGAATGTTGTAATGGGGAATACTTATGCATATAAATAAATATGAAAGTTTTTGCACACAAACACCTATTTTATTTGATCGCAGCTTAGTGGAAGGTGGAGGGTAGAGGTCCCTTCTAACCTTGCATTTTTGATTCTAGAACTCTGGCCAGCATGGAACGATAAAGCCAGATTTCCAGTTGGTCTTGTGTTGTGCAGCTCATCCTTTTCCTTGTTAGGTTCTTGCTTTTCACCCTGACGAGAACTGGTTTTCTGAAAGTGCCCCTGTCTTTGCAACAACTTTTGCGACTCCACCTGCACCTGTCAACATAGTGCCCAGAAATACCAGCCTCCAGCTAGAATGGCAAGCTCCTCTGCACGTCAATGCAACCAGCTTCTGGTTTGAATTGCATAAGGTAAAAATACCCTTTAGTACTTTTCCCAGATCAGGGCAAACTTAGCAGTTCTGCCCGACTGAGGAGTACGGGTTGGCAGGACATATATGAAGTGTCTCGGTGGCTAATCTGGGCATGGTGACATCAGCCTTAGTGGCTTAAAGGGGTCAGGATGGAGGCAGTGCTTGCCAGGAACAAGGGGGAGTTGCAGCTGCAGCATTTAATACCCTGTAGTGCCAAAGGACATCCTGGATGACCCCACCAGAATTCCTTGTGGCTCTCCTGTTTCAGTCTCGTCCCCTCCCTCTTCTTTCATCACTGCCCTCCCCCAAAGTGTCTGGTAGCTACAAATTCTAACTGAGCTGTGCCTAAGGAAGAAGAGAAACGGGATTTCAGCTTTTAATATCAAAAACAACGTAGCCTCTGAATTTTATTTTCCTCTGATAAGGACTAGGAGAAAATGTGGAGAGCAAACTGGCCTTGCAGGGTGGAAAGTGGAAGGAAATAAGTGCTGCAGTGATAGCAACATGGAGGGAAGCTTCGCACTTTAATGGCTGGACCATTGGACGCAGAAAATGTCATGTGCTAAATTGGATCAAACAGATTCCTTAATATAGATAATCAGATTCATTAGAGCTACATCAGACATTTACTGCCTCTCCTAAAACAAATGGCAGCTCCTGTGAACCATTTCCTTTGCACTGCATCACGGCAAGCTGAGCTTGCAGGCGTTGTGGTGAGCCAGAAATACAAGCTGCACAGAGATAAATGAGGGGAAGGCTCCTTTTGGCTGTGCAAAGGAGTCACTTAATCTGTTGTCCTTGGTGGCTGCCAAGACTTGTGGGTCTCCTGAGAACAAAAAAGCCCACTAATTTTGTGTCCTTGGTCTCAAACAGGACAAACTCGCATGTTTGAAACACCACATACATAATCTTCCCTGTATGCTATTAAAAAGTAGCTAAGTAGCTAATCTATCCAGAAATAGATCAGTGACAGTTTCAGCAGAGTGAGAAATTTGACCAGGATGATATTTTATTTTTCTAGTGGCAAGCAAAAAGTGACTGGTTTTCTCCTACAAGCACTACGTGCACAGCAGGGCCCGTTCATATGTGCAATCTCACAGGAACTCTTCCTTCTACCAACTACTTTGTGAGAGCAGCAGTGGTTTATGTGACAGGAATGACAAGCACTTCCTCTTCAGCAAGCTTTAAAACTGCAGGTAAGCGCTTCACGTAGGATAACAAGGTTTTAAGACTTTTTTCCAGAATGTAAAAAAATCAAATACAGTATTTTATAAAATTTAGCAGGTAATTTTCTTGCATTAAGAACATGTGCTTGAAAGCACATCACACACAGAATCGCGGAATATCAGAGCTGCAAAGGTAATAGGAGGAAGGCAACTGAGCATTCCTTCCAAGTGGAGTGCAGGGAATAAGTGAAGGAAATTGGAATGAAATATCTATGTGCATATGAACAACTCATAACTGGTAAAAGCCTGTGTATGAATGAAAAATTTGAAATTTGACATGGCAAAGAGAAGGCCCCCAATTCATTCCTCATTAGGATTATTGATCTAGATCTTCATTTCTTTTGTATCTCACGTGCACACCTAAGTTTTCTCTGTGACCCACAAGCCCCCTTTAACGATTCTGTTTCTTCCCTCTGTTGGACAAAAGCTGGTGTTCCCAGTAAGCCGGGAGTTCCAAAGCGAGCAGAAGACACTAAAAGCTCTGTGCAGTGGGAGAAGGCCAAAGACAACGGCAGCAAACTGACCTACTACATCTTGGAAAGCAGGTAAGCTGCGTGCGCTGGTGCTCTTCAGCACGGGATGCATGGATTTGCTAAACTGACTAACAATTTCTGCTTTCTCCCTTTTGAATATACAAATGAAGGCAACTTCATTTAATCATATTGTCAGCAGTTAAGTGTTGCTGTTTGTTAAAATTATGGTTGTGTTAAAATTGTGCTTCATGACTTTCTAAAGGTGGCAGTTTGCAGTGTGCTTGATACAACAAATCAGTTTCGCAAAATCAATTTTTGCAAATAAGCCCTGCGATCTCAAGGGCTCAGTTTGGCTCTGATGGGAAAACTGAAGTATCAGTGACCCAAATGAACCTTCTCATGTAGTCTCTTTCCAGGTAAACTAAATACTCATCATCTCCAGAAATTTCTAGAAATTTTAGAAGAAAATATATGCTAACAAGATTTCCAGGCCAATTCTGAGATACAGAAAATGAATAAATATTAGTGAATTAAAAAAAAAAATTGGAAATGTTTTCAAATTGGATTTCTCAAGCATTTAGTACATAATCTCCATGAAAATCAATAGAGGAATGTCTTAGTGTTCAGAGAACTGTGGAAGGATGTTGCACAGTTACCTGAAGGGATTATAAAGTATTCCCACCAAGACAGGATGACTAGACAATTTTTGAGGTGTCCTGTGAACACATACAGATCCCTGGGACTATACATGTCGTGCTCTTTAGGCATCCAGACAGTGCTAATTCACACTTGGTCATGCCTTGGTGGGGCTGAATGGACAGATTAGAGTGTGTTGGTGTTGACAGAGACTTTTGAAACTTTTAGTTTTTAACCAGGATGCTTGAGGGGTGTTTTTGAGGGAGCCAGTGCTTTGTTTGAAACTGAAGATATTCATATGAAATAATTTAATAGAATCACAAAATCATTATGGTTGGAAAAGACCTTCGAGATCATTGACTCCAACCACCCACATTTAAACGTGGAGTGATGGAAGGAACCAAAATTTTAAACTCAGATTTTTTTTTTTTCCCCTCAGTGAACTCTGTGCTTATGAAAGTTAAGGACTGAGAGCACTGTGGAGCTGGGCATGCTTTACCTATATAAGTTTTCACCCAGACATATTTTCCTGCTGCTGTAAGCTTCCTCCATGCAGTCCTGCGAGTGTACAGCAGCACTGACCGGCATGCTATGAGACCGTGGTAATTTTCATATGCCAACAGCCAGCCCGTACCTGTCTGGCTGCATAAAGGACAGTCCCTTGTCTTGTGTCACAGCTGTGCTTTAGCTGCTGCCTTCTCCATGCTCCAGCTTCTTACTCATCTTCTGCTATTCATAATGCATTGTGGGGGTTGTAGTTTAATGAAATATGCTTTTCTGCTGTGGTTCAAGTGGGCATATGTTGATGTTTTTGGCTGAATTTCACATTGAACTTTGTGGTCATTTTAGATGACCACAGGTAGAAAAATGTTAAGTCAGACCAATAGTACTTGAGGAACTATTTTCATAGACCTTTAAAGAATAATCCCCATTTTTTACAGGGGTCATGCCAATGACAGGAACATTATAGTTTTCACATATCTTTTTGGTTTAGAAGTGTTTGTCTTTTCTTTCTGCATTACAAAGAATATAGGGTTTGACAGACTGATGAAGGCCATTTCACCTGAAGCGTTACAGTCCTGTGCGACATGAAATGATATTTCAGATCTGGTCTTTCAAGCTTAAGTACCTGGTCTTCTTTCAGTTGGTGAATAATCAGCTCTGAATTTATTATGAGCAATCAATCTCAGCCCAATGGAGAAAGGAAGAAATACACCCCAGCAGTCAGCAGATACTATGGGAAACTGGCTAGCTAAAGAATTGTGCCTCCACTGCCAATGACTCGCTTCCTGTTTAGCTCGTGAAACCTGATGCACAAGAGCCACTGAATTACTCTAGGCCTGGGAAAGCAAAAACTTCTCATGGTACACAAAACAAATGCTTCGTTTCTCTTTTTCTTCCTAAAACTGCATGAGGAGGTATTGAAATCTTGGCTGTAAGGTGTATGCTGAAGCAGGTGAGAGAGTGCTGTAGCCTTTTTATGCCTAAAAGGGTCTAGCATTTCACTTCCAATGCCAGCCTGAAGAGGTGGGATTCCGAGCATTGCTGAGATGGCATGGTGTGATTTTCTGCTCTGCGGCCAAAGAGCCATGAGCAAAATGTGCTTCCATGCAGGCAGAGAGGTGTCATGAAAGACGCAGTGGCGGGAGAAGCAGCAGGCAGCCCTCCTGTCACTACCAACATCCCGGTGCTGTTTTGCTGCAGGAAGCAGTCAGACAACGTGAGCAAAGGGCAGTCCTTGTGGGAGGTGGTTTACAACAGCTCCTGCGCCAGCATTTGCATGTGGAAGGCCGAGAGCCTTGAAGGAACTTTCCAGTTCAGGGTGGCAGCTGCAAACGTGCTGGGGCTCGGGGAATACAGCGACACCAGCGAGGCTATCGTTCTGGGCGAAGGTAGGTCCCGCTCGGGCCAGTTCTGCCAAGCAGGCTCTTTGTTCGGAAGAATTACTCTGATTTCTGAAGGGAGACTAGCAATTTTTATGGTAGTATTTCTTTGCAGATAAAGTTACTTGTCTAAGGTACGATAAAAGGTTGTATCCAGGTGCGAGTCCAGCTGCCAGCCCCCATGTTGGCTTATGCTGGGTTGTCTCTTTGCCCCTCTACTCTGCATCACAAACTAAGTCTTGAAGTTAAGGTCTGTTTTCAGGCTGGCCATGGCCATGGGAACATAATTATTGCCTTCAGCAGGAATGTAGGCCTAAGCTCTGCAAGTACTTTTGCAAAACACATGCTGAGTGGTTAAGCAGCTCAGCGTTTGCTTTTTTGTTATGCACTGTAGGTCATTACCAAAGGAATAGCGCTGATCTGGGGGGAGGAGAATTAGTTGGACCAAACATAGATGCTTATATATAGCCTGTGTGAGAGCTTTGTGTAGATGAAGACAGCAGGCGGCTCAAAGGAAAGTTTGCTTAGTTCAGTAGGATTGACAGGGTTTGTGTGCACAATAATTTACCAGTTCTCTCCTTCCATTTAACAGATACTATGACCTTTCAAAATGCCATCATTGCTGCTGCTGTTACGATTGGAGCTGTTGTGCTAGGCTTGACAGTGGCCATACTGCTTATCTTTGGTATGTGGCTGTTTTGGGCATCTCCTTGGTTTGCCAAGCAATGATAAAAGGCAGTTCAAATAGTAGGAAACGAGGAAATTCCAAATTTTTCCCCATTTCAGGAAAATGCCAAACAATTTCTGGGGTGGGAGCTGTGGGATTTCAGGACTTCTCATCCTTCAGGGGCCTAGAGATGCTTGGTTCTGTTTGCAATATGTGGAGCAGGATGCCAGCTTGTAGGCATTTCTTTCTGATGGTTCCGTACAGGGAGAGCACAGAAAGCTCTGATAATTTTGTGTCTTCTTATGAAAACTTGTACCTTGTAATTCTCAAGCTGGATACTGCCTTTATTCACTAAAGGGTCCATTATTTTTTATTTTTTCTTCAATTTTCTCCCTAAAGGAAGGTTGAGCCTTAAGCTGGACTTGCTCTCTCATCCTTTATACTGTCCTCGGGGCATAGCACCAGTCCTTTGGGCTTGGGTCTTGCTGTGATCAGAAGCAGGTGCTTGATTTCTGTGGCCAAGCAGCTGTTTGTTCTCTGTCTTTGGTAGGGAGATAGAAATGTCCTGCATATACAGATTGCTGGAAGGTTGTAATGAAGAGAGTAGGAAACAACCTGTAGCTATGCAGCCTGCTGCCATGCTGGGATGCTGTCTGTGTGCAACATCTGCTACTGTGCTTTTCTATTCCAGTACGGCACCAGCGATGGAAATCCACAAAATCAGCCTCACCTGGACAGATAGTGCTTGTCAAGGAAGATAAAGAGTTAGCTCAGCTCAGGGAGGTGGCTGAGACAGTGGGAATAGCCAATGCCTGTTATGCTGTCAGGTATGTCCTTGGAGCAAGTGTATTTTCAGGATTATAAAGGTAAGAGTTTCCCTGAACTGTTTTTTATCAATTTTTACCATCTCCGACATGCTGAGGTGGAGTTAAGGTCCCCATCTGCACCGCAGATGGTCGTCTCAGAAGTACCTCTTAGGGTCTGCTGTCACGCATGCCAGCTGCAGGAGGCCTTGCTTTCTGCTGGGCCCCCCTGCACGCTCACATGGAAAGGAAAGGCAGGTGCATGGGGCAGGAAGGACCTGGTGTATCCCAACAGCTTCCGAAACATCTAGGCCTCACCCATGTTCCCCTTAAAAATTCTGATGAGACAGGCAGTTCTAGATGCATTTGAGGGAGAATGTTAATAACATTTTTAACTATTAAAAAGTGACTAGTTTTGCTGTTTTGTAGCATTCTTCCTTCTCCAGCAGAGATTGAACTGTTGCCAGCTTTCCCTCGGGACAAACTAAACTTACACAAATTTCTGGGAAGCGGAGCATTTGGAGAGGTGTACGAGGGGACTGCAGTAGATATCCTGGCAGATGGAAGTGGAGAATCCAAAGTAGCAGTCAAGGTAATCACAGCTGCCTAATTCTTTGGCAACAGGACGAGATAGGCAGACAAATTTATCTGGGAGAACATATCACAGAACTGGGAGCTGAGAATTTTAGGTGTTTCTGTTGCAGTATTTTGTGCAATTCAGCCAAAGTTGAGACTAGCACTGTATAACTCCTGAAAATGTTGAGTGTCTCTAAGAGGGTCTCTGTGTGCAGCTTTGCTTCAGTGCTGCATGACAGTGGTGGTGGTGTCCTGAGGATCATTGCTGCTTTGCTTTGTGTTGAACAGACCTTGAAGAAAGGTGCAACGGACCACGAGAAGAGTGAATTCCTGAAGGAAGCGCACTTGATGAGGTGAGGGCGACTCTACCAGGCACCCTTTAAAGCCAGGACATGTGAGGCCTATGGCCCTCTAGAGGGTACTTTCAGTCTTCTGAACAAATTATTGTGACACTTTGAGGAGCCTTCCTGTTTCAGCTGAGAAATTTTATCATTACTGATAAAAGGAAAGCTATAAAACCTATCTGCAAAATTTCAGATGCAAACTCTGGGCTAGGCATGGTTATATTGTAGATTTAATGGGTTTTTAACTGTGACACTTTGGCATCTTTGCTCCTCCTGAAATTAGTTAGTGGTTAAAGACAACTGGACAACATTTGGCTAATCCCATTTTACTGAAATATTTTTATCAACGCAAGCTGATACCTTAAATTTCAATTTACTGAGGAAATCTGGTCTAGAAATGTGCATGTTTACCGCTAGAGGCTGCCACATACCTCTTTACTGAGCTGGGTGCAAGCAGATAATACCTGCCAGCCTTTCATGAGTTTTACATGGAAATGTCTGTGTTTCTGCTGGAATTCCAGTTTTCCAGAGTCTCCAAAAAAAGTAGATTAGCTGAGCTGAAGTTTTTAGCTGGTATCATAAGACTAAGAACAGGGCTCTGTTTTCAGACGTGCAGATCTGCAGTTTTCTGACCTCTATTTTGTGTATGCAGAATTAGAAGCTTCTTTTTATAAATGGAGGATTTTATACAATGTGCAGAATAAATATTTTTAAATTTGGAATTGCTTTTCTGAAAATTCTTTCCTGTTTATATTTCCATTTTAATAAAAATCTTGTGTATCTTTACCTAACTTTTTTCAATACACTTTACATTGACTGAGGATAAAAACCTTGTAAATGTGTCTGAAGCATCCCCAATTCTGGTTTCTTTCTGCAGAATATAATCCAAAATCAAAAGTCTGGGAAAAAATATTTAACTGGTAGTTATTATGTTTAAATGTAAATAGCATTGTGAGCCCATATGCACACCAATCCGGTGAGATAAAGAAACCAGAAGAACAGGAAAATTTAAACGTTGTGTATATCAAATAGTTGTTAAATCAAGAAATAAAAAAGTTGGTATGTTTTATATTTTCTAAACTTTCTTCTGTAATCTAGAGAAGAGGGGTTTAATTCTTCCTTGGAGGGCTTGATGATACATCTTGATATGTATCTATAGGGTCTCTAAAATCAGTCCAAGGGCAGAACAGGAACACCAGCGTACTTGATTGTTCACAAATCCTCATACTCACTTTTTAAATGCAGCTTTCATTTCACTTGCTGTTTTGGACGTGCATTAAAACTCAGCTTGGAGTGTTACACATGCTGTCCTGTTCAGCAAGGACTATTTGTTGCTTCTATTTTTACTATGCAGCAGTGGGAAAATATTTAAGTTACCTGTGCTGCAAACAGTCATTTGATCCTGCGTATTGGCGAGTCTTTGGTGTCCAAGTACATGTAGCAAATTCTTGGGTCCTTCTCGTCCCTGGGGAGCTAGTGAATGACAGCTCGCCGCCGAAAGGGCTGGGTGAGCTTGAGCTTGCTCAAGCAAGTGCCAGGTGCTCCTTTCTGGGATGTTATTTTTGCAAGGGCTGGGGATGTCTGATTGAGAGGTATGTGCTGGAGGTGAGGAGAGAAACCTCCATATCCAGAATCTCGCTTCTTGCTGAGGAGGTTTTGGAAGCACCTAAGATTGCTAGAATTGAAAGAGGTTAGAAGAAAAACGTTCCTCTGCTTTGTTTGTTTGTTTTCCCTGGTGCATCTGACAGCACTTCAGACCCTGCTGGCTCCCCCAGCAGAGTCAAGTTTCTCTGAGTGCTGGTGCGAGGCCTTTCACACAGCAGCCGGAGGTGAAAACCATGCTCAAACACGAGGCGTGTGATTGTGAACGCCCCGCCACTGACAGAGCCTGGAAATATTCCCCGTTCTTTGAAAAGTGCTAACTGTCAGGCTGCTGATGGCTCTGTCGCAATCCCTGTCTTTTTGGACACCCGCAAGGCAGTGGCTGCTGTGCCTTACTCCAAATGCTCTTCCTGCATGTTTTATCTTCCCTGAAAATGTTCTGTGAAAGACAATTATCCCGTGGACTTTGTAAATAATACGGTGCACCTCTGCTTTTGCCTTTTTCTGCACGTTTCTCTGAATCAAATGTTCCAGTCTGATTCCAGTAGTAAAAGCAGTCTATTAAAATACTACGGATTCTTTAAGTTAGAGGTTGCAATTCATGTTATTCTTAGTGGAGAATGCCATTTGGCTACCTTACTTCACTTCCCTTTTCCTAGAAACATGATGAAGTGTTCTTTTAATACATGTACATGCATTAGGCTGCCCACCAAAGCACAGTGTAAGCCTGTGTTTTGAATGAAAGTCCCTGAACTCTCTCCATGACTGAGCAAATTCAAGCACTGTATGTTCACACTCTTGGTAGAGGCATGATTGTAAAAGTCAAACTGCTCATTCATTGCTGGCAGTTAGGTGCGAGTTATTAGCTATCAACAGACTGGAATTTTTCATACCTAATCTCACAGTCGTTTCCTTCCCTTTAGTAAATTTGATCACCCCCACATTCTGAAGTTGCTCGGAGTGTGTCTGCTAAACGAACCTCAGTACCTCATACTGGAGCTGATGGAAGGAGGGGATCTACTTAGCTACTTACGAGGAGCCAGGAAACAGAAGGTAGGGGCAGAACCCCAACTGATAGGTTTTTAAAGCTGTAGCTGCCCACTGTTTCTCAGTTTTCTTCCTCCTGAAAGACCATGTTGATGCCTACATATGTTCCTGTGTCTGCAGTTTCTGATCTTGCTTTTCCTTAATGCCCTGAGACCTCAGTGTTCAAGTGAAGAATTTGCATTCAGAGGTACTTGTGAAATGGATTGAACAAAATTTGGTTTTTTTCTTTTCAGTCATGAGATGCCTGTTGAGTTGCCTTCTGTGCACACCATGAAGTGAAAAGTGACCATAAATAATGGTGGTCATATATTTGGTCTACTGGACCTCACATATATATATATTTTTTTTTTCAATAGCAGAAATAACGTATTAGGCAGAATCCAGATACAGAGGAGCACACTCTCCCGCTCTGTATCCCCAAAGGCTTTAGAAAGAAGGAGGAAAAGAGAAAGGGATAAGTCTCTTCACTTATTTGTTTTTCATATTCAGCATACAAATTAGGAATATTGATGACAGCACTGCAGGCCAAAAGGACTCAACACAGAAATTTTATAGCATTATAGCAATAGTCTAGTTCATTTGCATGATCAGATCAAGTCCACACCTGGTATAAAATTCAGCCATATGCACTATAAGCTGTTTCCCTGATAACTAGAGCAGCAAGCAAATCTGACCTAACGAGGGGAGAAAATTTGCAGGATCCCATTTTTTCTAATACAAGAAAGAGGCAATTCTGGAGGTCCTAGGATATTCTTAGCCCCACACCAAAGAACAGGATGTATGCTCCTACCCGGCAGGGCAATGATTTGGCAGTTTCCAAACTGGTGGTGTCTGCTTTTGTGGCATATGGAGATTTTGTGGCATACGGAGATTTTGCACCTCCCGATGTTTTGCCTGTTTTGGAAAAGTCATATGAGTTTCAAATGAGAAAACAATACCATATTGGTATAGTGAGGCTATCTCTCTGAGTCTGTAAAGCTGGAAGACATGACTAATCCTGTCTCGCTTTCTTACAGCTCCAGAGTCCCTTACTGACATTGACTGATCTCTTGGATATATGTTTGGATATTTGCAAAGGCTGTGTCTATTTAGAGAAAATGCATTTCATACACAGGTATGGAACTTATTTCTTTAGTCTTAGTAGGGTTACCCACAGTATGAGGAGTAATTCATTTACCTCGGAGAAGATTTCCTGGGGAAGATGTCATGATATAATGGGAAGGAGAAAGCTCTGGAATGCTATTTAATTGTGTGCTAGTTTGCTAGAATCATCCTCAATGCTCTTACAAAGTGGTGGGCTACTCTGAGCCTTGAACCCAGGAACCAGGATATGGTCTTCATATGCCTAAGAGGTGGCTATAGGGGACCCAGAGCCAGACCCTTCCCAGAGGGCCACAGGGAGAAGACAAGAGGTGATGGGCACAGGTAGCAGTGAGGGCAATTAGGGAATATTCTTCTCAGTGATCAGGATCACTCACTGGAAGAGTTGTCCAGAAAGGCTCTGGAGTCCTCATCCCTGCTGATACTCAAAACAATGGGATGAGGCCCTGCCGCCACCTGGCCTAACTTCATGCCTGGCACTGCTTTGAATGGGAGGTTAAACCAGATGGGCTCCAGGGGATCCCTTTGGCCTGAGTCACTCTGTGATGCTAACCCTGTCCTCTTGTTTCTGCTTTGCAAACCAGGGACCTGGCTGCTCGCAACTGCCTTGTATCCGTGAAGGAATATGAGCGCTGCTCCCGTGTGGTAAAGATTGGCGACTTCGGACTTGCCAGAGATATCTATAAGAATGATTATTACAGGAAGAGAGGAGAAGGACTGCTTCCTGTGAGATGGATGGCCCCTGAAAGCCTCATGGATGGTGTCTTTACTAACCGCTCTGATGTCTGGTGAGTTCTAGCAGCCACACAATTGTGCAGATAATAACGCTGAGTCCCACAGGGGAAAAAAATGGTTTACAAGAGTCATGACAAATTTGTATAAAGCCATCTATCATCATTATAGGCTAAGGCAAATATATTTCTAATTAATGTTTTCATGAGCTAATGGAAAATTTGGCACTATGACAGTGCTTGCACATATATACTTCTTAATGCTTTGGGTTCTAACTTTGGATTCTGTTTGTAAAGAATTGATCATTCAAGTAAACAATATGGCACTAAGACCACAGTATGGTGGTTTTGCTTGTTTGGGCAGTGAATTGACTGCTAACTTCTTGTTCTTTCCATTCTGTTCTCCATTTGATTAACTGGCTTTTTTTTTTCCTGTAGGCAAATGCTTTTGCCCCTTAGTTTCACCCTCTTCTAGTGATGTCTTTATTTTTAAACTCATAGATTTAATTAGGCCTTTGTCTGGACCCAAATTTCTCAGCAAGGTGAAGGTCACAGCATTTTGCTGCAGTGATATAGCTGAACTGAGATTACAGTGAAGAAGCAGAGAGCCCCTGACAGGATGCATGGAAAATAAACAAAAAACCAGATCCTTTAAATCTGAAATTCACATAGGTTTATATTTGGGTAGATATAGGCACTTAGGGGGAGCTGTAGCACAGCAAACTTAGATATAAGTTTCAGCCCTTTCAACCTAACCATTTAACTGCCACTCTTATATTTTTATCTAAGAACACTATTTAGTTCTCTGTACCAAACCCTATAAGGTGCTGATTGCTTTGTGAGTGGTGCTTTGGAGGATTTGTAGCTCTCTCCATTTCCAATGACACCTCTAGCGATACCTAAACACTTGCTTAAGTGAGGACATGCTCACATGAAGAATAGAGCTAGAGAAGCTGTAGATGATCAGGGTCTTCTAAAATGTATCTCAATGAGTCTGGAAAAGTATTTTGATTCCACATATTTACTTCAGCTATCCTCAGGCCTGGCTTAAGGATGTGGGGATTGTTTCACACAAAATCAGAACTACTTACTTTCAATTTTTCTAACTAAATCTTATTCTTAGGTTTGAGACACTTTAGTTCATTGCTGATAAGGAGATTGCTCATGATCACTAGGGTAATTAAAATTATTTGCTCGTGTTTCTTAGGGCATTTGGAATCTTAGTATGGGAAACACTAACCTTGGGTCAACAGCCATATCCAGGTTTCTCCAATACTGAAGTTTTATACCATGTGCAATCAGGAGGAAGGCTGGAATCTCCAAACAATTGTCCTGATGACTTGTAAGTTAACTTTATTTGATTATTTTTAATTGCCAAGTGACCATAATTTTAAATGTCTACTTAGGCCCACACAGAGCTTGACGTCCTTAATTTTCTCTTCAGATAAAACAGCCTGCACATGTAGCCACTAACCTTCTAGCAGCTCAGCTGGTAACTCAACCCATGAGTGAGGCTGAGTTTTGTGAGAAATTCAGTGACAGTTAAAAGTTGAAAGATTGATGCATAATAGTCTTTTAACAGAATTTCAGAGATAACATAAATGAAGTTGTGGGCTTGAATCCTGTATTAATTTGATAATAGGCCAAGAGTGCTTTCAGAGGTGTTTTTTTTTTTTTTTTTTAAATCTCTAGATTTAACGTGTTTAATACAGACGTCGCTTTTTCTTAGCTCGGAAATATCGATACAGAAAAAGATAAAAAGATAACTGGATCAAATAAACAAGGGATAATGCACTTCTGATTAGTCTTTAAATGAACTGGATGAACAAATACGCGACTTCCAACTGTTTCTCGAACACAAAATTCAAATGCAACAAAAAGGAAAAAAAAAGATGTGTGTGTTTGTATGCGTATGTGTATGCAATGTATCAAACACATGTTATCCAGAAGCGTATGAGGGAGGAAGTTGAAGCAGATCCTGCTGATCATTGACTAGTAACTAATTTCATGTCTCCATTCCTATATTGCCCACTCCGCATAAGCGGTAACAGCAATGCACCCTACAGCTGGTCCTACGAATGGAAGGAGAAGCTAGATAAGGGGTAAAACTCTTGCCACTGAGTAAGTGATTTAGGAATATTTCTGTTATTGGCAAACCTTATTTCTGTGATAGGTCTCATATTAATGACAATGTTCCAAGTTCCAGATCTGGTGAAAATTTGACTTGTAGGGATATGTATTTATGTAGAGATATCAGAAATGCTATGTTAACCAGAACAAAACTTTTGTCACTCAGAGGAGCTGAGGAACTGAAGACATTAGGATTTTGCATTCAGAGCAGAGGGAGACTTGGAAACGACCGAGCAAATGAGAGACAATTTTGTTTTCAATATTGTTATGCAGAGATTTTTTTTACTCAAAAAATTCCTGACAGCTGCCTCATGAATAAAAATCACACATGATAAAGTATATCCATTACTTGTTTGTTATTCAAGCCCGCACAGAAACTCATAAGCTGCTTTTAAAAAGAGCAGCAAGATCTTCGGAAGAATCCTGAAAACTGTTTGATTGAAGTAGTTCTTAAGTCCTGGTGTAAAAACTAGTGCAGGAGGGAGGACCTCGTAGGCCTTGAAGGCTGATCTGCATGTTTTAACTTGTAGGATTCAGGACCTAATCATAGTAACCCTGTTTTTGAAAGCCAAGGGGCTGAAAGAGCTCTTAGACTCTTGTACCATCTTTTATCTCATTTGGTGAACACTCAGCACCTGCACGCAGCTCCTGTCAGTAGCATAAATAGCTTTTTGCTACTTTGTTTGGTCATTAATGGCATGCCAGGATTCTTGACATTCCTGCTTCCCGCCCTGTGGTTTTGAACCTGCATCAGGACATCAGCAGTCGGTAATTGTCTCCTTGGCACTTTGGCTTGCTCCTTGTCATTTGACAAAACAAACCATCACCGATAGGAAGAGAGTTCAAAGGCCAAGCTGCTTCAGCTGAGAAGAGCGTAGGAATCCGTGGTAGGCTTATGTTGCAAGGCAAGCAGGGCTGACACAGAAACCTTGGGACATAAGACTGCATTAAGGAAGTGGGATTGTGGTTGGGAGTGTGGGGGCCAAGGGAAGTCGTTCTTCCTCTTTCCTCCCAGATTACTGCTCCAGGGAAATAATCTTTCACACAGAGGAGTCTGGAGCGGGTAAGTTTTTTAATAAATTGGAAAAGGGGTTCAGGCAGTCTACAATCAAGCTGACATTGACTGAAATAGGAATCTGATGTTTGCATGGCACTCATTTTGTAGTCAGACATCCACATCTGGCACAAGTAAAGTAAGCTCATTTCACATATACCCCTGAAGAACATTTCAGGGATAATTCACTTTGAGTCTTCCATATTAGTTAGCCAATAGCAATTCTTTGGCTTTCTGGGGTTCTCAAGGCCTTATCTTTTCCACAAATGCCACTTTGTTGGACATGTTGTTACCTATTGCCCAGCCCCAATAAAACACAGTTGTAAAGCGCAGACGTACAGATAAGTTCTTAAACCTATCTTAGGTGTATCTTAGGTGTACAGATAAGTTCTTAAACCTATCATAAACCTGTGGTTGTGTTTGGATTTGTTACTTTTAATTTCTTCCTGTAAGGCTTCCCCAGTGAATTAGGGAAATCCTCTGAGCCTCTTGGTCATACTGAGGGCATTCACTATTTGCTAGCCCATGTCTGACCCCAAAGAAACATACAGGAATGTGCTTCAGCTGCCTTCTATGTATGGCATGGCATGGCATATTAGTCTGGCTTTTACTTTCTTGATCAATCTCTTGTTGATACATTTCTGGGCTAGTGAAAGTTTATGCCATCTGACCTAAAACTTTGGCTGTCACAACAAGCTTTAAAAGCTAAATATCACATTGAAAATATCTGTCACAGCAAAAGTTGCAGATATATTCTGGGCAGGGATGACAGCTTCTGTTATTAAAACCTCAAAACCCGCCTGAATTAAATTCTTTGTGGAAAATATCAATTTGAGTATGAATATTTCAAACCAACCAGCAAATAATTTGATTTAGGAAATAAGAACGTGGAGTATAACTAAAATGAGAAAATCCGCAGAATCACAGAATCTTTAGGGTTGGAAGGGACCTCTAGAGACCATCTAGTCCAATCCCGCTAAATTCCAGTTCTGACTACTAGCAACAGTAAGTAACAAACCTGAATGGCTTTGTGAAGTAGATTGTGTTTAAAAATTTAGTTATTTAAAAAGACAGAAGTTGGTCTTAGAAATGCAAAAATATTCAGAACTTCCATTTGTCATATTCTTATTTCTTAAATGACATACGTATTACTTCCTCTCTGGACTTTTGGCTGTCCATTTCTTTCTCTCCATTAGAACAGAGGTGTATTTGTTAAGTTCTAATGCTGTTTTATTACATTGCTACAACTTGCATAGGGCTCAGCTCAGGAGAACCTAAGCACAGCACCTGGAACGATGTTCTCCTCTTTCATCATGCAAATGCAGATGACTAGAAACATTCTGTCCAGATCTGCAATATATGGCAAAGGTCAATGAAAAATAGTTCTGAAACAAATTATGTAAGCATGATTTTCATTCAAATCCAAAGTTTTAATGAAAAATATCCTTTTTTTAAAAAAAATCAAAAAGACGTTCAGTTGTCATCAAGAATTTTGTAAAATATCTGTCTGTGGGAAAGAACAGTAGTCTCCTTCCTTTTAAGAGGGACAATTGAGGACCTGAGCAGGCCAATTCAATCCACATAACTCCCTAACGCCTGGTATCACATAGCAGTAAGTCTTAGATGCAGCTTGTCAGGGGAGGATTTGAACTTACAGCTTAGAGGTGAATACTCTGCATTCCTTCAACAGCTTCCTGAGTCCTCCTTTCACTAACTGCTCAAATGCTATCGGCCCCACTTGGAAATCCTAACACATCTCCTTTCTGAACACTTAGCACACCCAGGGGCTGGTTGCATTTTGGTTCTTGCCCTGGCTTTTGGAGGATTTGGTTTTGTGCAGCCGGGACTTGCCACAGTTCATGCTCTCAAGTAAGCAATGTAAATAAATCAGCACTATTCTTTAGAAAGACGGGGAGGGCAATTTTTCTCCTTGAATAGTACCGAAAGTTTTGTGCAGGATGGGCAAGAATTCTCTTAAATCCTAAGGAAACTCGTACCATTTTGCCTTTGACAAGAGGCAGAAGTCTAAATTAACCCTCTCTGTGCTGGATTCTGCCTCAAGCATCCTGTGAGGTTGAGGTGGCACAAATTCAAGTTCACTTCTGTTTTTAGAGCTTCCATATCTACTTTCACTGAAAATACTGGTGACTTCATTAGTAAGAGCAGATATTACTAGTCAATATGTATTTTTTTTTCTTTCCCTCCAAAAAGTAACAGCTATTCCCAATCTCAAAAATATCCAGCTTTGTAAAATTAAAAGCATTTGTAGTATGTATTCCTGACAACTGACCTTAAATTTGCTTTTCCTTCTTTCACCAGCTAGTGAAAATTATTGCACCATGTCTGAAGTTTTCAGCCATTGAAAATCTGACTTGCCTTTCAGAGGATCAAATGATTTGTGTTTGGAGATGAACGATTCAATAATAATATATCTTTAATATTTACATTTTCTCTTTTTCTTCTTTTTTTTCCAGATGTGATTTAATGACAAGATGCTGGGCCCAAGAACCTGACAACAGACCTACTTTTTTTTACATTCAGGACAAACTGCAAGAGATAAGACGCTCTCCGCTGTGCTTCATCCAGTGCGTTGAAGATAGCAAGGCAGCAAGTGGAGTCATCAATGAAGCCTTTGAGGGTGAGTCTGGGCCAGCAGCTGCTGTTCCCACCGCTTCTGTCCCATTCAGCAATTCTTTTCATTGCATTTGTCACTATCTCAAATTTTCTACCTATAAAGTGGGAACAGATAAGACTTCCCTCTCTCATAATGGGCTTTAAAGTTGCATCAGTTGCCACTAGGTACTGTGTATTAGGTAAAGAGCAGGTAAGATCACCGGGCAGAAAAACCCTGTGAAGTTGAGACTGAGTCCATCTCACACGGATGTTCAACTTGCACCTAAATTTTAGATGCCTCATGATGTCGTTCTGCTAAAGTGAGTGCTCATGTTCCTTCTAGAGTCAGGAGGGCTTTTGAAAGCCTCTGGGTGGGAATCTATTCCACTTTAAAAGGCATCTACCCTTTCTTCATTAAATAGAGAAGTTAGGCACCTACTTTGGAGGACTGATTCAGCAGATGACTGAAAATAAAGTAAAACTTAGGTTCTTTAGTAAGCTGTATTCTATACTAAACTGTGATAGCCCCAGTCAGGAATCACAGCATGCATTTGCTGTGCATGCTGTGAATAGATAAACCATGCTGTGATGGTAGGGAAGATATGCTTAAAGGCGCAAAAATGTCCAATTTTATAAGATCATTTATTAAGCTTGAAGAGACAGAAATTCAAAAACTAGGTAGTATTTGAAGTTATGTGTGCAACTGTGATTCAGGTCCTCTAAATATGGGAAAAGAACATCCTGACAGGAGCCTGTCCCAAAAAGGCGTGAACCATCCTGAACATCGTGAACCAGATGCGTGTCTCATCATGTAGCAATTCCTGTGTAGTTAAATGAAACATTAAATAGTGAATAACGGAAAAAATGAAAACTAATTAAATAGTGTGATCTTAAAATCTGATAAAAGAAGGTATTTGTCATTTGAAAGATTTCATTTTTATTTCAAACTGTTTTTATTTTAATATTTTTGTATACTATGAATTTCTAGTGAAAAATATTCCTGTTATTTTCCATTCATTTTTTCTCCCACCCAAAAAAATATTATTGGTCTGGGAATTCACCCTTGAAACTCAACAGTTTTGATACATCAGAACTTTTTGAACTATTAAAAAAAACATCCTGATCAATTCTAGGTACGGTGTAGTCTTTCAATATAGAATTAACTAGTTCTTTTTGTATAGGATTCTACCTGTATTCAGTTCATAGACATTATCTAATGCTCAGTAAAAGATAGCTATATTTGAGTTTTCTCTCCTTTATCTCTCAATGCAGTTTTACAAGTGTCAGCCTATCCTACCCCATTGTAATTTCTCTATACATTCGACTCAGCCTGTGCAGGATATCAGTTAAGATCATGAGGAAAATTTACTATTATTATAAGGGTGAAGACTTTAATAAAGGCACAATGGGAAAAAAACAAGCTAGCACTGGCAAATTAACAATTCTTACTTTTTTTTATCAGCTGATTACACAGCCTTTTATCCTACAGCGGAGAGCTTCGTACATGTAGTGTTTCTTTAGGGGCATCTTCATTATAAATAATGGAGTTGGGAAAACAGATACTTAAATTAGCACAAATCTGAGCCTGGCATCAGCTCAGGAAAGTAGTAGAGCCAATTAATTAGGCACTTTGCCCAAGCTAATAGGCCTTACATTTTGGATGGATTATATCTTGCCTAAATGCAGCTGTCTAGAAGCTAGGAATTCTGGTCAATGATATTCTTCTAGATATCTTTTTAGTCAGGAGGAGAAACAGGTGTCTCGCAGAGTGACGTCTCTCATATTTTAGACATGTATCATAATATGAAAGGAATCACCCTTCGCCATTTTCCCCATTGATGATAGCTGGAATCTGGATGACTTGACACATTGGACTCGGATACAACTACTTGAACTTGTTTAGTTTTTAGATGGGATGGCTGCTATAACACAACACCCACTGCCCATGGGGCTCTGCTGCTTGGCTGCTTGCGTCCACTTCTGAACTGATGTGATTGCCGAGCTTAGACGTCCTTACTCTGTGTTGCCAAACTCCAACGACAACAGGCACGCGAAGACCAAAGGAGTTAAGAAATTCTTTTGGTATCAGTATCTGTTAAAATCACCGCAATGCTTGTAAGGCGCCTTCAGAGATCATTTAGTCCAAACCCCCAACCCAGGCAGAGTCTCCTAGAACAGTTTGTCCATGGCCTTGTAGGGACAGCTGTTGAATCTTCAGTAGAGCTGAAACTTTTAACTTAGGCAGCCTCCTCCTGTGCTGCTGGGAGCAGGGGAAACACTGGAACATAAGAGGGGATTCTCATCCTTTTGGTGGACCAGGCCTGGCACAGATGCAATATACTGAAAGCCTTTGCTCAGAGTATGTCCTATATTGTTAACCTGGGCAATTTAGTCATCATTTTCACTGGGATGACAAATGTTCTTAACACAACTGTCATTCTTTTGCCAAAATTTCAGATTTTGCCCATATAGCAGAGATCACAAAGGAAAAATAAAATAAAATAAAATAAAATAAAATAAAATAAAATAAAATAAAATAAAATAAAATAAAATAAAATAAAATAAAATAAAATAAAATAAAATNAAAATAAAATAAAATAAAATAAAATAAAATAAAATAAAATAAAATAAAATAAAATAAAATAAAATAAAATAAAATAAAATAAAATAAAATAAAATGAATTTGTTTGCCAGGGACAAAATAATGTTCTTAGAAATGACTAAGATATTGAAAACTAAAATACATATTGAGACTGACATTTAGCATGAAAAGCTTGAATGGTAAATTATTTTTCAAATTTTAAAAACAGAAAACATGGTCATCTAATGGACTTGCAGGAGCCTCAATAATAGTTAATGGTACTGCATAATGTCGATTAGATTCAGTAGTGGCTGTTTTTGAAACGTCTGTTTGGTGAAATCTGCTCCATCTGGTGGGTGGGTTAGCTCAGTATAGGCAGAGCTTTGGCAATAGCTCGCAGAGCCAGGGTCTGGCGTGCTCTAGCCTTACCCTTTTCCCCGCTCTGGCCCTGTTCCCTCCTCCGGCTTCCCTTTCCATAGGCTCTGCATGGCTGTTGTTCCTTTGCTGTCCTGCTGCTGAATTGCATTGGGATGGGAAAACAGGGCACCTTTTCCAACTTCTGTTTCTTCGTCTTATGCCTCAGCTCTTGTAACTCCTCCTTATTTCTCCTCAGGCTCCTTCAGTGATTGTCACACTGCTGATGCCCATCATCGTTGCTTGTATTTTCTTTATATTGTCTTTTCATATAGGTTTCTTACAAAAGACTAAATGTTTGATAAACACTTTGCATGTCCCTCCAAAGCACATACTTATTTTCCCATATATTCATAGTTTAGCTATAATTTATCTCCTTTCCTCAACTGCTGCCTCGAAAAGCCTATTCAACATTGCTGTGCACAGTGTGTAGCCGAAACGCAGTGTTTGGTGCTGGCAATCTTTTCACATTGCTGGGTCATATATTCCTGATCAGGAATACATGCATGTTGGTGCTCTGTAGCCCTCACGCCAGAGACTAGCTCAGCTGTTAGTCTTGCAGCAGTGTCAATCTCTTGCAAAGGATTTCATTGAAATGCTGGTTCCAGAAGTGTGGTTGATTTGAGCAAGAATGGGCAATTTGAGTTTCATTCAGACTTTTGGACTAATATATGCAGTCCTTGATTACCCTCTTGTAACTAGTTTGGGACATAGAATATATCTTGCATTCATTTTTATCTGGGACTAAATTAAGTACCTCCTGTGTTTGTAGTAGTACAAATATTGCAGCCAAAATAAATAATCCAAAAGACAGTTCCATGATAGGTTGCCCCAGACAACATTTTCCAAAAATGTTATGCAGTCATTGGCCTTTGTGTGTAATGAAACTCCTGTCATAAATCTCTTGCCAAGAAATGCTTGCTCTCACCAAGAGACTTGGATCCAAAAGAAAGAGCCAAATGTCAAGCAAAGTGAAATGATAGGCCTTAAAATAACTATGATACTTAGCCCTACTTTGGATCATACATCTTCCAAATTCTGTTGAATCTTCACATACCTGTATTTAGCCACACCGTTAGCAGGTCAAGGCATGCTATTATCACTATTTAATAGGTGGGAGAGCTGAAAACCACCAGATTTTCTCATCAGCGCTGGTGCCGGTGCGGTGCGACACGCGGGCAGCACGCGTGCGTGCTCTGACAGGGCCGGCGCGCTGGCGGCCGGGGCGGCACGCTAGCAGGACACAGCGGAGATGGCAAAGGGACACCAGCTCTAGCTCTGCAGGAGCCACCCCTCGGAAAGGGGCATCAGACGGCAGCAACTATACCTGAGTAACACCAATAACCCCTGGTGCTGCTCCCTGGAAGGGAGGAAAGCAACCCTTGTGGGAAACCAGGGTGGTCGGCTATGGGTGGCAGGACCTCTTCCAGGATCTGGAGGCCTGGCAGCAGCACAGTGCTCTGGTTGTAGCAGCAGTGGTCCCAGTTCAATCCCAGTTTTACACATGTGGTAGGCAGGAGACCACCAGCCCCTTTTTTTTGGGTATCCGACTGCAGAACAAGCACTGCAGAGAGCATTTTATAAAGCCCAGCTGTTCTTAATGCTTTCTGCATTCCTACTGGGACTCTGGGTACTTCCTCATCTTCCCCTCACTAATTTTAACTGGAAGAGGTGTCAGAGTCATGCAATCATGCACCTGCATCCATCTATTCCCTGTTCCTGCTTCATTTTATCAGTGGGGCCTGCACCAGTCCCAGTGGTTGTTGCAGGTGCTCTACTTTGGGGCAGATCTCAGTCTGCCAAGTTAGAGGTTGTCCTGATTGCTCTTACACACTTTCCCGGGACACTGATTACAGGCAGGCAAGACTCCTGAATAATATATTTTGAGTGAGGGGAGCAGTTTCCAGCTGGAGGGCTTACCTAAACGGTTTTGAATCAGACAGAAATTATAAAGTAAACACTGTATCAATTTATCAGCTCCCAAATCATCCAAGTCCCCTATTTGCTGCTGAAACATAAGACTGTCCTTCCAAAAAGTGTAAATGAAACGACACGAATCAGCACACTGATAGGATTGTCTTAAACTTTCTGTGAAAGTAATCTATTTGCAGGCATAGCTTTTTACTCTTGTACAAAAAAAAAAAAAGGAAAAAGAACTTCTATGCCCTTGCAAGACAGCACTGATTTATTTTTTCAGTTCCCAAATGTGCCCTCTGTATGGATGGAAACACCTCCTTCTTCTGGCAAACTTCTTTGCCTGCATCAGGCAAGTGGGCAATTTAAGGGCTGAGCAGCTCCTTGCCTTGATGGCCCTGGAGGGCTGCTTTTACCAGTGCTGCTGCTAAATGCTCCCCGTAACCCACTTTGCATCTAGAAAGAAAATGTGTAGCTGCTCAGAAATGTTATCAATCAGATCCCTACCTGGTTACTGCTGGAAGTGGCTCCTCTGATGTGGGCAGATATGAAGCGGTTGGAAGAAGCCTGAGGAGATCCAGGACAGCCGGTTGAGCCGGTCTCTGCAGGTATCTTGCAGCCATTTTGTGGATGGGAGACAACGTTCGTCTTCAAATCTGTTGCCCCAAAATATTTTGTCTGTGCTGTTTTTATCAAATTCATATTATAAAGCAGCTTTCAATGTGCTGAGGTTTGTTTCTTTAGAAAAACTATCTGAGTCAGTTTTTCTTTAGTTCGTTATGAATAGAAAAGAAAGTATTTGAGAGAGAAATGCTTTTGGCTTGAGTGGACATGAATAGCAACTGAAACAAATAAAAATCCCTTGAAAGCTGGTTGTTATAGCCCAAACTATTTTGTGTTACTTAAAAGACATATTTAAAAAAGAAAGAAAAGAAAATAAATTGGAATGAAAAAGATCTGCTTTAATCCATAAATTGGAGATGCTCCTTGAAAAATGAAGGAAGACAAAACAGACTTCAGTAATTTATCCTTGTTTTGCTTTTCTTTCCAATGCCAGTCACTTAGAGTATTTATTTTTTTTCAGTAGGTGAAGTGCTCAGTAAAAAGTCACTACGTCCTTTAAAATCTTGGCACAAAACTTTATGTTCAGGGGGATTTGGTATTAAAATCTGGGTTTAGAGATTTCGCCTTTAACTACATCTCTGCTGTCTTTGCTGGCTGAATAGTACTTGTTTTCTCTTCCTCACATAAGTGTCATCAGTTTATTTTCCTAAAACCAGTTACTTTTTAAAAACTATTCTGCACACCTCTCTGGATTTGAAGTAATCACCTGGATGAGCGGAAACTTCTCTAAAGCAGATGTGCAGATAAGAGACCATTCTTAAACCCTATATCCAGTCGCCTTTGTATTTTCTGCAGGTCAGTAATCCTCTTCCCCATTTCCTTAGCGAGTGGCTGACCCAGAGCCAGCAGAGGTCAGCAAAAAGGCTTCCTCCAAAACAGCGAGCGGTTACAGCACTGCAGGCAACGGGGCACTTGCTGGAGTGACAATTTCTTATTTGTCCCCTAGACAAATATTATTTGCTTCCTGAGAGCATGCATGAGCAGGGTGATGTTGCTAGAAGAGTAATGCAACACATTGCTGTAGACTGAGGAAAAAATCCATCAGGCAATGTGATGCTGTAATAATAACAGGTGACACTGGTGTACTAGGGGTGTATATGGAGGACACACTCTGACTTTGTGCTAGTAAATATTGTTGAAGATAAGTGTGTAAAATAAGCATCTTCACAACGTGACTTATCCCTCCTTTCTCTCTATTCAGCAAACCTAAGCAAAGAGGTTAAACTGGACGTATAAGATCTGAATGATTAAAACTAGGCAAAATGAATCCTGCTGTCTGCCCTGAGGAATGGGAGTGCTTTCTTTTTTTATAAAGCCATATTATATAACCACAAATGTGGAATGGATCTTTGGTGCTTTGAAGTAAAACAAATAATAAGTGATAATAAACAACTCTAGCAGACTTATGTCTTATTCCTCAAGACAGAGTCTTGCACGCAGGTTTCTATCCATAAATTTATGTTTGGAAAATCTATTACAATAAATGAAAAGATAGTCAATGCTTTAGGCAGTTTAATGCTGTGAGAATACAAGATGAGAAAAATCCTTGCTTTTAGTATCATTAGCACCTGACAGAAGGGCAAAGCCTAGTGAGTCACCCTCAAGCTATGTGGGATGATATGCTTCATTAGACAGGAAAGACAGATATATCTCAACTGATATATAATACAGAATGAAGTATTAAAACGGATATATATTTGTTCTAATTATATTCATACTGAAGCTTGCAAAAACCCAAACACAGCACCTAGATTTCCAGGTGGTCAACAGGTTTCAATAAAATACTGCATCCATGGAACTGTCTCCTTGCCGTGGCTGACATAGCTGAGCTGAAGAAGCCAAGGTTTGATAATCAATTTTTCACCTTTTGTATTTATTAAACAAAGATAGTATTTAAGAAGTATTTAAGCATTTGTTATGAATGTGTTCACTGTGGGGCACATCTTTCTGCCATTCCCATCAATCAACAAGTCTCTTGTTCGGTAGCACATGAAGTGTATGGAAGGGAAAAATAGCTGAACCTAACATGTATGAGGAAAAAAAAAGAGGATATTATTTGGAAAAAGAAGTAAATGTGACTGCACTTCTGAAATAAGTGATTCGTCCCCTATAAAGGTGCTAAGAAATGTATGTGAATGTATTACCTAGAATTATTAACATCTTGGAGTAGATAGGTATTAATTTGCACTAGGTGAGGATCTGGCTCCAAAATAGTTTTGGTAAAAGGTTAATATCTCTAGATCTGTTTATTAGCATCTCTAGATCTATCAATCAGTGTTCGAACTGACATAGTGTTATTCTAATATGTTCTCACCTTCTGAAATAAAACTCCCCCCAAAACATCTACTTAGCCAGACATCTTAAAGATAAAAATTTGCACTCTTCTTCACATGCTTTTCTACACAGGGCTTTAAAACATTTCGTAAGTGCACACAGCCTGCTGAGCAGGTACTGAAACCCACTCTGTGACTGATTGTCTCTCGTCTTGAGGCAGGATCCATGACGTGCCTGAGAGGCCTGGTTGTCGCCGCGAGCTGGCTTGGTACAGCTGAGCGAGAGGCTGATACTTGGAGTGGGAAATACATATTTTCTAGATCAGCACCAGTCTCTTTGGAGGAGATTAGGCAAAAAAAAAGCCCTCTATCTCTCTTTAGCATGAGCCAGGAAGTCTTACTTTCTTGTAGCACTTGGTATGGTGTTTAGAGTAAGGTTGTTGCCCACCACTGAAGAAGGTGCGTTGCATTTAATTTCTCGCAACTTGGCTAGAATGTTGTGCTTAAAGGGAAAATACCCAGAAAGGTCAAGGTTATATAAAGTTATCATCTGAGACAGAAGTCTATGCAACTACAGTGGAGAGCTTTGCACATGCCATTGGGGTTATTGGAAGGAGCCTACCTGCGAGAGCACAGAGTGGAGCAGAGAACCTACTTCTCAGTGTACTTAGCTTGTGTAGCCCTGGACTGGGCCTGCTGCATGTCCTGCGGTAGGTTGTTTAAAGCTAACACGGGTAACTCTACACTATGCAGCAGTCTACAGTGTGGATAACCTAGCAGGACTTAAGCGTTTGGAGTTGACTTCCCAGCACGACTTCAGATTCCATGAAGGTGTTCCTTGGAGGCCTCCTCTCAGGGCATTTTGTTGGCTCAGTCGGGCTTCGCTTGTGAAATCTGAGGGGATCACATCACATGGTTTATCTTGCATTTAATCACGTATAACCCAGCATGACTATAGATCAATCAACTAATTTTAGCAATGTTAAAACTGAAAAGAAAATAATGATATCTAATGAATATGCTGACCTGTCACCCCATGCCAGCTTCTCTGTACCTTCCTTTAAATTCTTCTGTTTTTTGGCAAGGGATTTTTAAGATTATTCAGACTTCTCTCCATTGCTGGTCATGGTTTCTGGCTTCCTAGTGTTGGTGCTGCTTCAATTTCTCTTACTTTTGGGGAAATTCAGCAACATACTGTGTTTGTTTGTTTGTTTGTTTCTCTCGATTGCTCATTTTCTGTATCTTCTTCTCCATATGACATATAAGTAACTGGACAAAAGTGATTTGCTCCTCTGTTGACGTGCGTGAGAGGCAAGCCTTGCGGTCCATAACTTGACATATTTGCGCAGACCTTTGGGCTTGTACAGCAGTATACATAGCACTAAGCTTTCCTGGGTGCCGAATGCTCTGCTAACAGGCAAAGACACGGCAGTGAAGGAAAAGGAATATGCAACCAAAATCTCATTGTGAAAGTGTCAATGTGACGTATCTGCATCATATCACAGGAGAAAGGATACCCTCTTTATATTCTTCCTGTGTTTGAACGGAAAAATAAATATTCTGAAAAAATAGTCTTTCTTGCTTATTTTGTCTGCAAAGCTCAAAAAGCAGAAAGCAAAGCAAGTTGTTTGATTTTAGCTTTTTTTTTTTTTTCTCTGCATAATGAGAAATGCAGTGGCATACAGGCTGAAGGAGGATTATAATATTTTCTATATTCTGTAGTTCTTCAGACCTGTTGGGGAAAGAATTAGTAATGTATCTATATATCTGGTAAAAATATCTCAGTGACCTCATACTCACATTTGTGTAAACATCACCTCATCAGTTCCAGATACTTATACAGGAAACAAATCTGAATGCTCCTCCAGTGTTCTATACTTAGGCAGGTCAGCCGGCATATGTCTGGTCTGCAAATACCCAGTTTTACTTGGGTCCTTATTTTAAGGTTTCTCTCTTAAGAGTTTGCTACAAATGTGCTCCAAGCATTTGCCAGCATGCCTTTTTCCAAAGCAGCTTGCCCCTGAGGGTTTCCATTAAAAGGTTTATTAAACAAAAACCAAGTACAAAGAAAAGCGGGTTGGTAAAGCCTTGCTGAGGATTGAATTACTAAATATTGCCATAATAGTCCTGAACTGACAAAGTGAGTATCAAATGATTTTTTGTAGCTGTCAGTCACTGCGGAATGTGAATACAGTCTGTTCTATATCCCAATCCTCATCTTGGTAACAAGCTTCTTAAATTAAAATTCTCTTTCATATTTTTCCTGATAATCTTTCCTAGTTGACTCTAGCATGTGGAACAGACTTCTGACTTCATAACTTGCTGGGGAGGGGGGAGGCCGTGATTATAGTGACATAATAAACTGTATGTTGCCCGGTGCAACCGTACAATGCTTGTTATTCTTACGAGTGGATGCCCTTGAATGTCACATGCTTCATTTTCCAGTTGTGAAGTAAAATAAGGAGGGAGTGTAATAAAAAAAGGTATGTGTTACTAAGAATAAATATGTGATTCTATGAAATAGCAAAATAATATCTTGGGCCTTTAGTTCATTATTTTTGCATTAAAAAGAAAAAAAATATATATTCCTTGCTGTAGATTGAACAAAAACTGTTAAAACTGGGAAAAACATGATGGATTTTCAAGTTTAAGCTTCTAGATAGACAGAATATTGTAAATTTTCTAGAAAGAGAACTTTCTGTAATTTAGTAGATAGAAAGCAGCCTGTATTATAAGACACTTTACTATTATATTATATTATATTATATTATATTATATTACAGATTAAAATCTGTAATTTGGTTTTATGTAGGCCATCGTTACTACGAGAAGCAAATCATATATTCATAATGGCTTTACTGCTTGTATGAGTGGTGATACCCAACCATCCCTAAGCAACTTGGTTAAAGATATAATCCATGCAGACTATAGCAGGAAATAAATATGAATCGTCAGTCACTCCTCATATGGTCACTAGGCAAACTTCTCCACCAACTGTCTGACTTTCTTTGCTTTCTAATACTGCCTGTATCTTACTGGGCTGTTTTTGTTTTAAATGCAGATAGTGACGTTCCATGTGCAGATTCGGACAGTATTCTCTCGGCCACCTTAATGGAAACAAGGAATCAAGAAGGCTTAAATTATTTGGTACTCGTCAAAGACAGCAGCCAAGATAAAAGAATCATCGATTCTACTGAATTCAGTTAAGTTTGTTGAGAAAGCTCTGTAAAAGAAGGCATATGTAAAGAAAAACACTGGGCATTGTGCATACTCATAAAGACTTATTAAAAAAAATCTAAATTATTTAGACTACTAGAAAGTATCATAAGATAGCGATGTAGGAGACTAAGGAGATGATTACGTATCTTCAGATTTTCTAAACATTATGGTTTAGGGGTTTCACAGATCAGAGTTTAAGGGAATAAAACTTGTAATCAGATGATAAATGATTTTACATTTATGTTGATTAGCTTTACTCCAGCACATGTTCCTAATTTTTTTTAGTACATCTTAATACACATACGGTCCTACTTGAAAAGCAGTCCTGGCATGCAATTCTATCAACAGGACCCACTGGCTCATGAGAACAAACACAATTGAAATATATTTATTCTTCTTTAGAAAAAGAAAAAGAAAAAAAAAAAAAGGATTTTACGGACTGTAAAAATAGGTTAAGTTCTAAGTGTGGTTTTATGAACTCTAATTCAGAAAACAACTGAAGAAAGGGGGCTGAGTTTTTCACTGCTCGAATGGTTTGTTTTATTATTTAATTAACCAAAAAAATCTTTTCAATCATTTTATATGTTAAATTGCACAGCAATTGGTCTGTGACTCTAGATGAACCTCTTTTCTCACATTTTTTGTCCTTTTGCTTTTTACTCTAATCTCATATTAAACTGAGGCTTTGGACAAAGGGAAAAGATCTTCCCTGGTGTGTTTGGACATCAAATCAAAGTATATCATAACACAACAGAAAAATGAATGCTAAATAGAAGGCAACAATAAGGTTTGGAGAAAAATTCTTCAGGAATAGTAATCTGTCAGGAGTCTAGAATCATGCTTTTTTATGCAAGTGTGTGATCATGTGAGACACTGGCAGGAAGTAGAAATAGTATCTCTAAATTTTAGAGATGTTCCACCACAATGAAATTAGGATTCAAAAGTTTCTTAAATGGAGATACAGCAGAGAGGAACAGGGTAAAATCTTTTGGGGATTTTACTCAAGCAGGGTAAAATTAGAGTGCTTTGAATTAAGATCTTGTAAAATTCCAACACGGTCCATTTAAATGGACTGTAATTATATTTATCAATTCTCATAGTCATCTACAAAAAGACATACAAACAGGAATCGGTAGTAACAATTGCAGCACTTCTAGCACTTTTTTTTCCCTGAATTATGCTCGCCATACCATGAGTGACCAAAAAATAAATAAATAATGGTATAATATTTCCATCCTTGTCAAGTGTTGATTGATTGATTGATTATATAATCATTCCTTTCATTTTAATAGCTTAAACAGGAGCAGCATTTGCTAAACAGTACCACGTATTAGCCAGAAACCGGGAAGTTCTGCAGCCATCACACCTGGGTGATATCACATTCACTTGTAATTCCACTTAACAGGAAAATTGCTCCGTCAGCAAGTCACAAAGACTTTCAAAATGGATGTGACCTCCTACGATCTCCTTTTCTTTAGCAGAAATCTTGAATCCTGTCAAGAAGTTTGTCTTGACAGTGCCTTTCAAGGGCCTCTTGACTATGTCTACGGTATGATAACTCGAGTGGATTTAGTCTTCTGAGTAAGTCTGGGTTGGAAAAGAGTCATGCAAGAGCTGATCCAACATGGGGAAACTGGGTTGGTAGGTGGGCTGAGAATCAGTGGCACAGGGCAAGATTAATGTGATCGGAAGATACACAATATATATGTTCACTGTGTACACACACACATCATACACACACACAAAATACAGTGTATTTTACCTTCTCTAAGGCATGCAGTGAGAGCAGGTAAGGATATGCTATCCATATAATAAGTGAATTCCTCCTTACTTCCCTTGTTAGCCAGAGGAAGGCACCCAAATAAAAGGAGAAGAATCTTCCTGGGAAGATTCCTGCTGCAAAGCCTGGAGCAGTCAGCAAGTAATGTGTGAAGGCTGAATCATAAATGCACTGAGTGCAGCGATTGCTGTCAGCAAGTTGGAAAGGTTCTTAAATAAAAGCCTCATTCACAGACTGTTATAAAGTAGATGGGTGCAATCTTCATCTGCTGTAAATCAAGTTAAATATGTTAAGCTATGCTGATAAATAGCAGTGGAGAAACTGCCTCCCAGTGTTTAGCTTCTCAAGATTTGGCATGACTTCAGCATGCACTGACTTAGTCATTGTAAGAAAATTTTGGTTATTTCAGTGCAGTGTAAAACTGTGGCCTCACAACCATCAGCCATCCAGAGCTAATGCTTGGCATGGTGTTGAAAAATCCTGGTTCAAATAAGATTTAGAAGTGGAGAGAAATGCGAATAACAGTGATACTTTAAGTGTAATTAAGTCGATGTGAGCGAATGCAAAAGCAACATCCCAGCAATATGAGAAGTTAAGATTCAAGGGAAGATACTTTTAAACCTCAGCATCATGAGAGTGCTTTACCTTGCTATTAATGAAATTCTAGAAAAGAGTATGTGCAAGAAAAGTTGAAACTATAGCTCACACTCTTGCAAAGATTAAGTAGTAACCTTTTATATATCAAATCTTTGTTTTCGATATGAACGACTCATACACTTTTTTCTTTTACTGTCATATGGATCAGACTTGGGTTTATCAGAGCTTTTCAGAGCATTAGACACCTCCCTCTTCTGTTATTGGTTGCAAACTGGCATGTTGTGAGCCTCTGCATCATTGGCACACTTGAGTGGCCAAACTGTTGTCCCCTCTCCTGCCCCACGGAGCTCCAGACTGCTTTCTGTCCTGTGAATATTCCTCCTGTCATCCAGCATTTTGGGGGGAATATTATGCAAGGTTATTTGTATTGCACATTTTTATAAATTAATTCCTTTTTGAGAGGTGGAGATCTGAACTACACACAGTATTCAAGATGCTTTATACAGAGGCATAAGGGTGCTTTCTCATTTCGTCTCAGTTCCTCTCTTAATTGTCCCTTCTATTTTGTCTGCATTTTAATCTGAGTTCTGAGATTATATTTTTAAGGAATTCTTTATCATAACGTCATTTGTTATTTCTGAGTCAACATGACCATCTCGGAATGCACTCTTTTTATTTGTGAAGTTACGATTATAATTTTGACATGTTACTTCACTTTCTCTTTGAATCATAATATATTTGAATTTAATCTACTGTTTTATTTCCTGGTCACTCAGGTATGTGACCTTCTTCTGTATCTCCTCACATCTGGACTTCCTCCTCACTGTCTTGTTGTCCTGTCTCTCCCACTAAATGCCAACTGATTGTGCCAAATGATGCAAGTCCATCCTGTGATGTTCTCCTGGCAAATCCCTTTCCCTCCAAGAGCTGATCATTTACGTCTATGCTTTTTCTCTAATCTTTTAGCCAGTTACGTATCCAGGTGGGAAGATTTCCACAGATGGAAAATTTAGCTTCCTTAAAAATCCTTGGTGGAGGACTTTGTAGGAGGCCTTTTGGAAATCTAATTGGACTATTTCAGCTGGAGCATCCTTTTCCATGTTTGTGGATCAATTTGGAGAACTCCATTAGTCTGTGAGGCAGAAGTCTTTTCCCTTAGCTAGACTGACCATTAGCTAGATTGAACTGTATGAGATGATAGATTGATTTTGACTTTTTCAGAACCTAGTGGCTTTTCAGTTTTTAATCTCCCCTTGTTAGGTATTTGTCTTGTTAGGTTAATCAAGCGAGCCAAGGTTTGTATCTGGGCTCCATTCAGGGACTGTCTCCTCTCAGGATCTTCCTTACTCTTTGATGCCAGCACAGTCACTTGGTGAGATATCAGAGCCCCAATGGTTAACATGCCTCAGATGTGATACCACTGGCGATCTACTAGTGCCAGGCTCTCAATGACTGAATTTTGAACCATACTTGGACAAACAGAGACATCTAAATGGTTTTAGATGACTTGTCTAATCTCTCAAGTGCAAATTTGACATCCATATGAGTGGATAAAGAATATTTATTATTGCCTATGAATATTATTTACTAATGCATAATGTAGGTGCTATGGAAATTAAATAATAGCTGTAAAAAATTTTATAAAAGTGAAAGGCTGGAGTAGAATCAGTAGATATTATTTATTTACTGCAGTAACATTTGCAGTAGCAACATTAGTATGCTTTAAGGCATAGCACGTCTACAATATTCAGCCCCTACACCAGGCAACACCTGGGTTTTGCTTGTCATTGTTTCTTTGTAATAAATAGCACAGGACTAAAAAAGTGGAGCTTTTTTATTATTATTATTTCATATTTAAAATTCAGTTCTAGTTTACTCTGGGAGATTCTATCATCTGAAGCTTAACAAGTGCCAAGATTCAGGGAGCTTATACATGACCAGTGGAAAGGAGAAATGTCATGCTATCATACTGCCACCCCAGCTGCTTTCTAGAAGCATCTCACCTCCAAAGACTGTGATGGGGACAGGGGTGGCAAGAGCTGTGTGCACTGCAGCCACACTTCCCTGAGAAGCTCTAGCCAGAACCCTCCCTGGAGAGCAGGAGGTTCCTCACAACTCTGCAAAGCTGGTTTTCCTCGGCCTTCATGGCATGCTTAATAAGAAAACTCATAAAATCCACAGGGTGCTTCAAAATATGTCTCTCAACTCCGCTTTTCTGAGGGCAAGCCTCTCTTCTATACTCAGACTTACCTCTTCTCTGCACAGAGCTAGCCTTAGCTATTGCAGATACAAGAATAGTTGTCCGTGAAAGAGCCTCTGCAGATCTGTTAGTAATTAAACAGTTCTAAATCACCTAATAGTTGATTCTTTAAAGTATTTCCCACACGTGCATGTCTGGAGTGAGCTGCAGGAGCTTGCATGCTAAGGAGATTTTCCAGACTATCATGGCTCTATTTATAATGACACTTGGCCCTTCTAGCTGGCATTATGGTTTAACTCTAATAAATAATGAGAAACCCAGTGCTTCCAAGGCCAAGCAGCTATGCCAAAATATTGTCATTATTGTCAGTGACATGACTGATACTGTATAAGATAACCTTTTTTATAATGTGTTAACTTCTTCTTCAGATGACATCTTCAATTTGGAGGATATGAACGACTGGCTTTTACTACCTCTACTGTAAGACAGTGACCATCTATTTGGACATGAGTCCCTTTTGCAATGCTGTTGATAGAGCTGGCTCTTGTTTTTCCTCTTCTGTCTTGCTTGACAGTCCAAACCATTCAGTGTCTGTTAGGGATGGGACCACTCAAACACCTTTATTCCCCTATGTAGTATGATAAGCAGCAGCACTTACCTATTTGTCTGTGCTAAAGAAAATTCAGTGGAGTTTCAATGTTAATTTCTAGCATCAGAAACTCACTGCTCTGAATAATTTTCTGGTGTATTTCTCTTCAAGCACCCAATTTCTAGTACCCTCCAACGGGACTAACCTTGTGTAAATTCTCAGAAATTTCCAACCCCAAATATGTTAAGGTTTTTTTTTAAAACAGAAACAGAAGTTACAGAATTCTGGGAGTCCTAGAATTAACCTTTATAAGACTGAATATCTTCTGTCACATCTCCACATTTCTTTAATATGACATCATCATGACCCCTAAGGATGGTAACCAACTCGCACATCCAGCCCTATGCTCTTCAGGTGGGATGTTGCCACCTTTGTGCTTTCTAGTTTATTTGCTGACACTGCTGTCTTTGCTATCATGACAAAGATATTATTCTATACGTTTTAATTCTGCTGATGAAGGCACTAAGCGTATTCCAGAATTTTCCTCTACCTGAAACTATTCAAACAGATTTAGGGGAATGGCTCATGCGCACAAACATGTAGACACAGATGCCAGTCTTGCACCTTCTAGGCTTTTTTTGACTATCTGCATTCTATAGTTGCAGAGAAAAGAGTTTTGTAATTTGGGTAAAGCTTCGATAAGACTCGTTGTGCCAGAAATGCATATCCTGAAGCACATACTTTTTACTGACAAGGTGTCTGACTGGCAGAAGGTACAGATACAAGCATTTTTGATAGAATCCGCAAGAATCAATATAGCAGCTTAATGTTTGTAAGTCTGAGCACTGTGCTACTAAGAAAGATGGAGCTCACACCACCACATTGTAGTCAGGAGCTGTTAATTATGCTACACACAGAGAAGAGACCAGCAAGAGCTGTGCAGTTATTGTTACACCCACTGCTTTCACTTGCAGATTTTAACAATCCATTTGTCCATGTGGTCCTATACACTTCCTGCATTGTGTATAGGTATGTGACTCTAATTCATGAACATAGCTTGCCAAAACGTCAACGTGAAGCGTCTGACCTGGTACCAGTGTGCTACAGCGAGGATTTTGCCATTGACTGGCATTGGGTTGTGCAGGTGACCAGAGGCTAATTTCAGAAGGAAGGCAGGAGCAGGCGACGTACGCAGGCTTACTCCTGGTCTGAGGATGTCTTTCCCACATACTTGCTGCTGGAAAACAATAACAACTTGATAATTGTTTTTTTAAAATATATTTTAATATGCTACTTGGTTCCTGTTTGAGGGCAGGCAAGCTGAGGTTATTTTTCTGTCCTTTTCACACTGCCATTCCTTAAGGCTTTACACTGCAACAGTATGATGAGCTTAGACAAACAGCTCTGCTCTCCTGGTCTGCGCAGAGAGGTCAGGGAATGGGGAGCCATTAGATCCACAGTCAGATGTCAAACACGTCCCCTTGCCTCCTCTACCCGGAGGTGGCTCTCGGTTAGTGGCAGCGTCACCTGGTTAGACGCTGACATTTGTCTTCATGGTAGCAAGCTGAGACGGGACTACTGGTTCTGCTCCCTGCCAATATTCAATTTTAACATTAAATAATTAATAAAGGTGTCAAAAATGAGGAGGAAATGACACATTTAGAAATACTTTCAAAAGCCTTTGCACATTTATCTGTGTTGTGTTCTTGCAGCCCGGTGAAGGTAGGAGGAAAAGGGTTGGGCTTTGTTTCAGTCCCCTTGTCAGGCATGCAGGCATTGGTCGCACCAACACTAAAATCAAGGATTCCCACTCCTCACTTTTGGAGTGGGAATTTTTGATTCTAAGTTTTTCAGCACATTCCGTCAGGAAGCTTTGTGAAATACCTCGTTTCAAGATGGAAATTAATTCTCAGGGCAAAATGTCACCAAAAATCTTTTGTCATTCAGTTTTATATTATGTGAGTAAAATACAAGGAACTTTGTGAAAACAACATAGGAAAGTGGGGCAACCAAGTGGCTGGAGCTGAGACTGCCTCATTGGTACCCTGTTTGCACAACTGTGCTCTAGCTCAAATCATAGGCTCCTGAAGACTTTAAGAAATGCATATGTTTCTGGGTGTAAGAAAGAGAAACAAAAAATACGAGCAATAATGTGGCTTTTAGCAGACGGGGTTATCTGCAGTGCTGTTGAGCTGTGGCTGAAAATGTGTGACTTACTCTAAGGGCTATACAAATACAAGCATTTTACATTCCTGTGGTTTGTCCATTTTTAAAAATTACACGAATGGCAAAATTGGTAAGTAGCAAAGCAAAATTGTAAGGTGCTTTAGGAAATATGGTCCCGAGGAAGGTAAGCAAAAACACACCCAAGTGCCTTTTTCTACATGGGATTTGCATTTTCTTAGCAGAATAAACTCTCTGCCTTGACTCTCTGTGCGCTCACTGGAGGTCATGTCTAGTGACAACTGGGCGCTGTTCCTGGAGCCTCTCTTGCCTTTTTAGGTTATGAGGGTCTCTGTGTGTTTAGGATAATATGATTGACGGCTCCACTCCGGCCCCAATTAGCACCCTATAATTTATTAGCTTCTGCTTTCAGATTATGCGCTAACTTCACAAATATTTCAACCACGGAAACAGCAGCTATCAAGTGTCCCTTTCCTGATCCAGCTCAGCGCGGCTGCAGTTAAATACATGGAGGGAGCTGTGTAGGTCTGTCAAGAGAGAATAATCATTTGTGTCTGCGTGCGGCTGGCGCTGGCTGGCTTTAGGACTTCATTGGTGGAAAAAAATAGTAGTTGTTCCACTGCATCAGGTTGTAGGACTCGGTCCCTGCTGCAGGGCTGTGGGGTGGGGTGGGAAGCCTCTTCCTCTGGAGAGGGTCTGTGCTTGCCTGGTTCTGCTGCTTGCATGAACACTGATGCTCCACTTGCATGGGGGCAGCACTGACAGGAAATTCAGTGTCCCCCAAGCTCCATCCCTTTGCTTCCTCTTGCTGAAGCGCGAGGCTGCTGGAGCGGGTGCAGGTGAGAGCACACGGAGGAAGGAGAGGGGAGCGAGGTGAGGAGGCAGGCTGGGACCTGAACTCAGGGAGAGGGGGAAAGGGGTGAGGAAGTCAGGAATGGGGGAGAGGTCCGTCCATGAGGAATGAGGAGGGAGTTGCCCAGCACACCTGGGCCAGGTGGCACAGGACAGCTGATGGGCTGGCTGAAATCAGGCGTGCTGATTTTCTCTTCCTTTTTCTTCCCCCTTTTTCCTTTTTTTCTTTTTCCTTTTCTCCTTTTCTCCTTTTCTCCTTTCTACTTTCTTTTTTTTCCCTCCTTTTTTCCTTTTTTCTTTTTTCCTCTTCCTATTTCCTTTTCTCTTTTTCTTTTCCCTCCCTTTTTCTTTCTTCATTTTTTCCCTTCCTTTTCTTTCAATGCCCTATATTTCTCTTATTTCCCTATGAAAAATCCCCTCGGTCCTGCAAATAATCACACCGCACAGTCATCTCCTTCTCCCGCTGCAACTGCTCCTCTGGGTGGCAGGCCAGGGAAGCCGGCCAGGACGCAGCAATGCCCTGGAGAAGCTGGCTTGCCTTCCTGCCATCAAAAGGGCACGTTAATTACAACCCCTGCCCAGAAAAAGGTGCATGAGAACTGTCACTCAGACAGCCCTGATGCACCCAAAACCACCCGTAGCATTTTCATCCCTTCTAGGAAGGGACCAACCTTTAAGCCCTCGCTAGAGCTTGTCATGAACTTAAATAGGACTTCAAAGGGGAAAGTGAGAAGGGATGGCAGCCCCTCCTGACCCAAGGAGGAGACAGGGCAGATACATTTCTCCAGAGATGGGCAGCACACAGTCCGCGGGAGGCGCAGAGGATTATTCAGCCCCTGCTTCTCCTCCCCGCCTCCTCCTCCAGGGTCTCACATGGGAAAAAAAAACACTGGAAAAGACGGCAGGAAGTATGAAACAATATCTTAAAGCCAGCTGCATTAGGTCTACCTTGTGCCTTCCCTGTGCTTTGCTAAGCTTCAGTTATTTTCCACGTGAGGAAGAAACGTCTGCAGCGAATCTAGGCAGATTCACTCTACCAGCCCTTGCAAGCTGCTCGCGCTCGGGCCCGGCAGATGCTCTCCCTGCGCGCGCTGCCGCCGAGCCCCTCGCTCTGCCTCCTGCCCTGCTCGGCGAACACGCCGGGAGGCGCGTGGGCTTCCTGCTGCCGGGCTGCATCCTCTGTGGGCTCCCTCAGCACTGGCACCGGGGGCTTGTGCGGGTGCCGCCCTCACAGCGAGGCCCCGCGCGGAGCTGCGGGGTCGGGCTTTTATGGACCTGCTCTCCCCCTGAATGGCAAGCATGAGGCATGAAGGCATATACATATATATAAATAATATATGTATATATGCACTGCTCCTTTTGTGTTCGCAGCCTACCTGCAAACATTCATGGTTAAGCAGCTAACCTGGTGCTAGGGGGTGATCGCCCATGGGACAGCGCAGTAACCTACACGCAGCAAATCCCTGCAGGGTTAGCCAGAAAGAGGGCATGCAATTTTTCAGGTTGCAATCCCCCCGGAGCAGCAGCACTTTTTAAAAGCAGCTTCTAAAGCGTCTGATACCCCAAGCCATGGCCTTGACTTTGGGGTTTGCCTGCTTTCATGATACAACAATAAATGAGAACTTGGAGAGCAAGCGGTGATACCAGCAGTGACGTATGTTTCATAAATCCTCATGCCCCAAATGGTCACAGTCGAAAGGAAGTAAATGACTGGTTTTTGCTTACATGAATGTTTCCAAATATATTTTGGCTGTATTGTCCAGGCCTCCTCCTCAGGAATTGCAAAGGAGAGGGGCAAAAAAAGACAGGAAAAAAAAAAGGAAAAGAAACCATTGCAATGGAGGACAGCTAACACTAAAGCGAGAATTTTTTTAAAACTTTAAAAAAGTCTAAAAAACAGCAAGCAGGTGTTAACAAAACAATACAGTCACCCCCAAACCTCTGCAACAGTAAAGTGCTGTTTTTCATTACTTTTCCTCTGCAAAATGCTGCTGCCTTCTTAAGGGGAGCCTCCGATTGCTTTTGGTTTAACTGGCACTATAAATCCTGACGTCCTTCACTTGCCCTCTGCGGCTTGTTTGGGGGCTGTCTAACTGGAGACTAAGGCAGAAATTCTCCTGGGTATGTTTGGCTGAAAGAGTCACTGCAAGTCACCTGCTGCCTTCTGCATCAGAGGCTCTGGCTGGGGATGCTCTGCATACGCTGTATTCCAGAGCAGCTCCTTGCCAGCTCCTGTAATTTATTTCACTCATACCATTAAGATTCCTATTCTTTCCCATCACTGTGGTTAGCACAGACACCTAGGAGAGGCAAGTTAACTATTCATGGCTCCATCGCCAACATGGGGTTCACATTAGTGGCAAATCTTCTGTCCCGCATTGCGTCAGGACGTGACACACTCGCCCGTCACAGCACAAAAACGCAGGTTCTGCTGCGTCCCTTAGTGCAGGGCGGCTGCTTCTCCCAGTGCCCCATAGGCGACATTAGGGCTCTCCACTTGAACACACTGAACTTTGTCAGTCCTCAAAGACATTACATTTTGTTTAAAAACAAAACAAAAATAAACAAAACAAAACAAAACAAAACAAAACAAAACATGCTGCTGTTGAAATCAGATTCTTTGCAGATAAGAAGCCAGCTTTTAGATAATTGAGGGGAATTGCCATTTTTGCACTGTTGTCGTTAATTATTTATCACTCTAAAATAGCTAAGATGCTATCAAAATCCCATCTATACTTCTGCATATTTTTTTTGCATTTATTGCTATATTTTATTCTCCTTGAGGTTTTTTTTGCAGTTAGGATTTCTGTTCAATTCAAAGTAATAAAATAACTCACTTCCTCCCCACTACCAGTTTCCAGCTGAAGTTTCTAGCTTGCCTGATTCCTCTTGTTTAGTTTAAATTCCTCATAAAAGCACACAAGCTGAAAGAAGAAGATACTTTTAATGTAGTTTTCCTACATTTAAATAGATATCTTATTTCCCTCTTCAAAAAAAAAAATAAAAATAAAGTGACAAAATGACAGCAACACATAGACAAAGAGCAATATTAGAGGCAATCCAGACCTATAGTCCCTTATGTGCCTTTCTTTCTGGTGTTCCCCTCAAAGGCTGCCAGGTTGGGGTGGAGCATTTTCTTCACATTTCTCTCCCCTCCTCCTTCTTTAATGGGATTTTTCTTTCACAATAAAATGTTTCTTGTAAAAAAAAAAAAAAAAGATATATATCCAATGCAAATGTTGTGCCAAACTCTGAGAAGTGCCACCTTGGTTTTCATATTTCTGGAGTATGAACAGTTGTCCCTGGAACAGCTGCATTTCTGTAAGCCCAGGGCAGGTGGCCCAAGCTAGACACTTGCCAGTCATAACCACAAAGCTGAAAGATCTGGCCAGTTTTTTGATAGTCCAGAAATGTCCTGGTTTCCTCAACTTCTTCTTCTTTTACTTCCATAAAGTAAAAATCCAGTTGCTAAATAGTCTTCCCAAGTTGCTTTTAAGAAATAATTTTAACTGCCATAAAAAAATATTCACACCACTAAAAAAAAAAAAAAAACCACCACCAAAGATTTCCTCTGTCCCCTGTAAGAAGACCAGTGGTTTTGCATCACCATCTGCGATGTCATTTGACTCTGTTAAAGCAGTCTGACTGCAGTCCTGGGTGCCGAGTTTGTTTAAATAAAAGTTCAAAGTCTTTGGCTCTCCTCTTTCAACAGAAATATTTCCCTCTCCAAAATGAGTCTAAAGGAGCATCCTTGCATTGCTAGGTCGTTTTAAGTCCCGTTGTCTTTCCCCGAGTTGCAGGGCCACAGTGGGCTTGGAAAAGGGCAAGGGGGGTCTAGGAGGCAGCAGATCAGCTCAGAAGGGATCCACCACAGAAGGAGTAACGTCGAGCTGCAAACCAAGACCAGAAGCTGTTACAAACTGACCCGATTTCAGTTCTGACTGTCACCATGTCTAACAGGCAGAGATCTACAGGGGAGAGCCGGGGGAAGAGGAGTGAAGGACAGCTCTAAAACCAGTATAGATCCTTGCTTTTATCCTGAGGCTGTAAACCTGAGAACGGAGAGAGAAGGAAAAAAAAAAAGGGAAGAAGAAAAATAGGTATAGGCACTTAGGACAGAGGAAGACAAACTGTTACTGCTGCAGGAGGCCAGAAACTCCTCAGCACTGGAAGAGAGCAGCTCAGAGAGGAGCCCAAGCTGAAGCAGAGACGGATGCACGGACCTGTGTGCCAAGCGCGGGGCCGCCATGGGGAACCCCGTGCGGATGGAGTGGTCAAGCCGCAGCGTGGGGCAAAGTCCCCACGTGCAGCTTTCCTGCCTGGGAACTAACAACTGCCCTCCTCCCTGCGCCCCGTCACTCCCCGTCCGGCCCCACTGCGGCCCCCGCGCGGCGTCCTGGCGGGCAGGAGGTTCCAGCACCAGCCTGTGCTGGCTCTCTCCCCTCAAAGTGGCAGGAGGAAACAGCCCAGCGGCACCCTGGTGCCGGCACTTTCGCCCCTGGGTGAGCCCATGGAAGCCCTTGGGACGGCTCCGTCCTGCTCCCCGCTCCCACTCCTCAATGCAAGAGGGCCAGGACAAGACTCTGGCTTCCTCAGGGCATGGCTGAAACAGCCCGAGGGCACTGGGTGGGCTGGTGCTGCCTTGGCTTGTCCTTGCCTTTCTCCGAGACATCTCCCAAGAGGAGCACCACGGGCAGAGCTCCAGCGTCTCCCACGAGTGTCTGCCCTGCTTTACCCTCCCAAAGCAGCACCTGGCTCCCCTTCCACAAGGGCTCCCTCCCTCTCATCCACGCGGTGACTCAAGCGAGCAGGCGGCGGGCGGCTGAGGTCGCCCCCGTGGGCTCGGCCCTTACCCGCATCCACGTTGAGGCCGAGGCTCTGCGCCACGTCGCCCGCGGCGCTGGGGAAGGGCGCCGGCGTGCTCCAGGCGGCCGTGGCGGCGCCCGCCTCGCTCTTGGCCAGCTCGCAGGGCGGGCTGTCGGGCGCGGGCACGGCGGCGGGCGTGAGGCGGTGCGGGCGGACCGAGGCGGCGGGCACGAGCAGCGAGCCGTAGCGCGGGTCGAAGTGCGGCCCGTAGACCTCGTGCATGGCGGCGGGGCGGGGGTAGGCGCCGCTCTGCGCGCCCAGGTACGGGTGGTGGTGGTGGTGGTGGTGGTGGTGGTGGGCATGGTGCCAGGGCTCGGCGGCGCCCTGGTGCAGGTGGCCGTGCAGCGCGGCCGGCGCGTAGGGCTCGGCGGTGGCAAAGGGCAGCTCGCCGTGCGCGGCCGCCGCCAAGGGGCTGCCCAGCGTGCCGGGGACGGAGGAGGGCTGGTACGTGCTGTTCCAGAAGGACGGCGGGAAGCTGCGCTGGCTCATGGGGAAGGAGCCGTCTGCGGGGAGACCATGGGAGAGGAACATAAGCAGAGGCATGCACACCCTTGCCCAGCGCCCTGCCCCTCGCCAGCCCCTCACCCAAAACCAGGGCCTCGGAGTCCTCATATTCCCCAGGGAAATGCCAAGCACAAAGAAATGCTCTAGGCGATTAGAGATGCCTCCAGCTAGCTAAACACCCCACAGACCCAGCCCAGGGCTTCTCCAGGAACTTGCAGTAATTCACTCCATGTTTCTTTTGGTGAGGAGAAAAATTAAAAAAAAAAGAAAAAAAAAAAAAAGATATATCTAATGGGTGTCTCTTTTCCTTAACAGTGGAGACCAAGTTGAAAAAGTGCTGCCTCACAGTAGTTTCCAAGGTTGTTTGTGTCTTGTTTTTCTCATTTACACCCAGCCCCTCAGAGGATGCCTGATCCTGCAGGCTTGCTGCTCAGCAGTTTCAGAGAGGGCAGGAGGAAGGGTGAGATTTTTACTGGGGATCAGCTTGAATGTGCTGAACACCTGGGGGCAATTTTCCCATCTATTACACTGGACTTATGCCCATATCTCGGGTATATATTAGCATATATTTGGGGAGCATTTTGAAGCTCTGATTAGGGCTGGCAGGGCAAAGGCTACATTTTCCTAACCGCTTAAGCAGCAGGCAAGATGAAACAGTGAATATTAGTAGCGAGGATGGAGATGTTAAGTGTTATTGATCAGGAATGCTGTGCATGCTGGAGACAAATAAAAGCCGTGCTGGTAACACACATCTGCCCGGGAGGTCCGCCAGCTCCATGCCTCTGGCAATGCTCAGCAGAAAGGGAAGTGGTTCATTACGGGCACAGAAATCTCCTCTCCTGCCGGCAATTCCAGTGCCGAATATCTTTCACCCGTGAAATATTTCAAGTAGTATTTCAGCCTTCCCAACCACCGGCAGGAATCCGTGGGGAGGCGGGGAAATGCTGGGGCGGGTGCTGGGCTGGGCAGGGAGCCCCGACTGGGAGGGCCCCCGAGAATCCCAAAGTGCCGACGCTGGGCGGCTCATGGGGCAGAGGAGAAACTAGGGGGTATCTCACACTGGGAGCCCCTGGGGTGACCCCAAGAGTCAAGCAGCGGCGAAACCGGCTTGGCGGTTCCCGCTGCTCAGAGAAACCACCCTGGGGTTTCGGTGGAGCTCCATGCCGCTTTGCAGCCCCCGCGGCAAGGCCAGTGGCCCGCGCGTCCCCATGTGTTTCCCCGCGCTCACCCCGCCAGGATCCCGCGCTCACCCCGCCAGGATCCGGCGCTCCGCGCCGCCTTCGCGCTGCCCAGCGAGAAGCTGCTGGGCTGGCTGAGCGCCCGGCTGAAGTGCTCGTCCACCACGGCGCTGATGTCCCCGTGGAAGTAGGTGAAGAGGACGCAGCGCGAGCTGATGTACTCCGCCTCGGGGGGCCGCTCCTTCTCGGGGCTGCCCTCCTCCTCCTTGATGCTGGCCGCGGCGTGGCTGGAGAAGGAGCTGCTCGTGCTGGCGCTGCTGCCGCTCTCCGGCGCCTCTTGCATTTTGGAGTAAAAGGCGAGTTTCTGGCAGGAGGACAACAAAACAAAACAAAATAAAGTAAACAAAACCAAGGAGCGGTCCCCATGCCTCGAGGATGCTGGAGCCGTCTCGGCCCCAACGAGGGGGTTCCGGCAGCCACTCGTCCTCCTACCCCCCCATCGCTGCACCCCTCACCTACAGTGCGGGGAGGCCCCCACAGAGCGTCCTGCAAACTTCAGTGGTGAGGAGGAGGAAGGAGGGGGGTGGGGGGAAAGGGGCTGTCAGCTTCAAGCGCATCGCGGGGTGAAGAAACATTTCCTTGGCAAGCTCCAGGTATTTCCTACAAGATTAGCCTGTTTTTACTGGATTCGGTTGAGAGAGAGAGAGAAAAAAAGGGGGGGAGTAGAAAGAAAGAAAGAAAAAAAGAGAGTGCAGAAGTTTGCTGGATGTTTCCCATATTCTCCTCGTCAGCCTTAGCGTGTTCGCAGCAGCTGGGAGCCTCTTAGAAAGGAGCGACGGAGCGGAGCGGCGCTGGGCGCTGCGGGCCGGGCCAGGCCGGGCTGCGCCGGGCCGGGCCGGGCGGCGGGGGAAGCACCGAGGGGCGGGCGGGAAGCGCTCAGCGCCCGGGGCCAAGACACGCGACAGAATCAATAATGTCACTCCCTCATGACGAGCGCCTTTCCCCTTGGCTGCCGGCTCGACCATTGAGGTAATGGTCACCCCCCTAAATAATGTCACGGAGCACGGGGAGCGGGCAGAGGCAAGGTAGGGAGGACATCATTTGCTATTTGTAACAGGTATTCCGGGCCCCGCGCCAGGCGCCGGAGGTGGGTCACCGTGCCCCGTGTCACACGGGCTGCACCCGCCGCAGGGGCCGCCCGTGCAGCTCCTGCCTCTGTCGAGCCTCTTTTTCGTTTGCTCGGATATCCCCTTTTCCATTTCTGGAAGGATTAAGCAAGAGGAGGAGGAAAAGAGGGAAAAACGAAGCTAGAAAGTATTGTCCAGCAGGTGCAGCCTGCAGAAAACGACCCGCTATCTTGATGGGACTGCACCCCGAGGTGCAAAGTTCTCCACGGGCCTGATATGCCGCGAAACACCTCCGCCTCTGGCGATATAATTTTATCGAAATCCTGCGGTTAATCGACCGCCTTGATAACCTGGCCCATGCTGCAGCAGCTCGGCGCCTAGACCTCATTCGCAGCCACAAGCGGCCCGCGGGCGTTTCGAAAGCGGCCGCGGGCCCCGGGAGCATCCCCGGATGCCGCCGCTGCCCGCAGCCCTGCGCACCCCGCGGAGCAGCGCGGGCAGCAACTCCGCGGGGCTCCGGGCACCTTCGCACCGCCACTTCCAGAGGGGAGACCCGGGGCCTCCGCCGCGGTCCCCGTGCAGGGGCAAAACCTCACTCAGCGCGAAGCCAGGACCGGCCTCGCTCGTCCCCCCGGCGGCTGCAGGATGCCCCGCGGCCCCGCCGCGCCCTCCGCCTCGGAGGGAGAAAGAAAAAGTACCCCCGAACGGCACGGGAATGAGAAAAAAAAACAAAAAGGGCACCGAAGCCCCTGCTGAGGGTTCCAGGGCTGCTCCCGAAGCAGCGCGCAGCCCCTACCTCGCCGCCCGCGCACATACCCCGGGCGAGCAGCCGGCGAGCCCCGTGCCAAGGTGGGATGCAGCTCTGCCCCGCTCACCATCGCAGCCTCCCAGATCCACCCCCCGCACACACACCCTCCGCCCTCCCCTCCTCCTCTTCCCTTTCCCTTTAGGAAGGGCCCGGGCTGCTGCTCTCCAGGCGACACCCCTCCCACCCGCGTACCTGGTGGTAGGGGCTGTAGGCTGCCGCGAAGTACGGCTGGGGGGCAGCACCGTAGACCTGGTACATAACATCCAAGCAGCTCATGGCTGAGCGCGGCGGGACATAAATTCCGCTGTCATGAAGGCGCGCTGCGCTGCGCGGGGCTGCGCGGAGCTTGTGCTTCGCGGCGCGGGGCCGCCCTGGGGTTAAGAGGCCCCGCTCCGCGGTGGGAGGAGTGAGGGGGGCACTGCGACCAGGCGACACCCCCCTCGCGCTCCCTCCCTCCCTGCCCCGTCGCTACAGCGCGGCTCCCGCCCGGCGCTCCCGGGCCCCGCAGCAGCCCCACGGGGCCGCCGCGCAAGCGACCGCGGGGCTCGGTTAGAGCAAAGCGGGAAAGGGTGCGTGGCCTCCCGGCGGGGACGCGGCTCGGGAATGCCCAATAACGGCCCATTCCAGCGGCGGCGGCTCTTGCGTCTCAAACGGGACCCGGACCGACGCCGAAAAGATCGAGTTATCCCGCAGGGAAGCGCGCGGTAGCCCCCGGCTTGCGGTGCAGGACACGCAGCCATGGGTCGGTGGATGCATCTGAATTTTGACGACGAGGCATGGGAGGGAGAGGAGGTGGTAACATAGAGGTCTAAGTTCTCATTTCAGATCGTAATAAGGATCAGAAGAGATCCATGTGAAAATAGACCCATTTTGTTTTTAAGGGATATCTAATAAAGCCAACGAAAATACAGAAAAAGGAGGAAAGGAAAAGAAAGGAAAAGAAAGGAAAAGAAAGGGAGAAAGGGAGAAAGGAAGAAAGGAAGAAAGGAAGAAAGGAAGAAAGAAAGAAAGAAAGAAAGAAAGAAAGAAAGAAAGAAAGAGAAAGAAACAGAAAGAAAGAAAGAAAAGAAAGGAAGAGAAAGGAAGAGAGAAAAAAAAGAAAGGAAAGAAAGAAAGGTTGCTTTTCAAAAGTTGATTATTTATAAAATTATGGATAAAAAATCAAAATAATGAGCATTTCAGATTTTGAAGACATTGAATTTTTTAACTGATTTTTATCAGAAAACCTTCATACTTCTAAATTGAACATTTTGTTTCTCTAAGAATTATGCTATTTCTATTTGAAATTCTAGGAATTATTTCAAATGCTTGTCCTTGGCGAAAATAATTTTTCAGTACCTACTATGTATAGTTTTAAATCTTTCTGCCCTTGGTGCAGATTCATAATTCAAACTTTTATTGCCTCCCTCCATCAGTTCGCTAAACGTGTTCTTCACGCGGAACTTCCACGTGGATCTGAACAGGCGCACAGCTCAGCCCCGGTGCAGCTCCTTCCCGGGTCACGTCAGTGGCTGAGAAGTGAGCAAGGGAAAGAACGGTTAGTAATAGGACTTAAAATTAGAAAAAAAAAAAAAGCATCACTTTTTATACCATTTGTCTTTAAAAAAAAAAGCCATAATTTTTTCTACCATTTTTATTTCTTCTGAGTAGAAGTAGACGGGGAGAAGCAGCAAAATACAGACTAGGCTGGGGCCGACCTCCAAGACAGGGCAGTCTGCTAAGGAGCAGCCCCTCTGCTCCGTGCAGCGACAGACCGAAGGGCGTCACTTGGGAGCATGGGACCTCGCTTGTGCTGTGCTTGGTGTTCCTCCTCTCCCGAGAGGCAGGGCAGGCCGCCAGATGACCGTTGCCTTCTCCATGGTGGTGAGATCTGCGCGTGTTTCAGAGGTAACGGTATGCTGGGTGAAATGCCAGAAAAAAAAAAGGTTCATCTATCAGAAGACAAGTGCGCTGCTCACTGTAGCAGACACAGCGTAGCTCCCGCTGCCTATACAAGCTCCTCAGAAGCAGCTTCGTGCAACACCAAAGGGGCAATGCCTGACACTTGCCGAGGTGCAGCATTTGCTCCAGAGAAAGAAAGAAACCCAAGTTGTGGAAGCAATATGTACCGCTCTGTGCCATCATGTGACAAAACGTCTAGACTGTGCACCCTGGAATGACTCCGTCCTTGTGGGCTGGTTTTGGTGGATGTTCTTCACACTTAAGTGCGTGTTAGTGGAATTAGATCTGATGATGAGGGTTGGTGTGGACTCTTGTTCCCTTTCTAAACAGCTGCTTGACTGAAAACCTGGCTGATGCAAGGCACAAGCAAACACGAGTGCTTTAATGCGGAGCCGGACAAGCATTCATGAAGAAGGGCTGGGATTGTTTTGACTTTTCAGTGCACTCGGTGAAGTGAGTCCTTGTATAGGAAATTATCCGGGAAACGATCTATATTCACTAATGATCTCACTGTATATTTACAGTTATATAAAAATAGTTTTTCTTGGTTCTAACTAAAGAATTTTAGGTGGGTTGAGTCACATAAGGAGCTACAAAGACTTTGAAAAAGCAGCTGAGAAAATCCCGGAGAAAATCCCAGCAGCAGTGAAGGACAGGACGCTTCTAGGAAGGATATGGGTTAGAATTAGCAGTGCACTGTTAACAAACCACTGTGGGCCTTGTCCCCTGGTCGTACGCTGGTAAGGTTTCACAGCAGCAATGTGAAGAGAGAACCCTGTGTTGCAGCTTATTTTTAGGCATGAAGAATTATGGGTTCTGGTAATTATCAAACTGCAGAAAATCATAGGTTTATTTGAAAAAATAAATCTTACACAGCAATTCAGAGTTAAGTTCTAAGCACTCTTTTACAAAAGAAGAATCATGTATCACTCTGAATGGCTCAATGGACAAGTAAAAAAAGTCAGCAAACAAAACATTAAAATTCATAAAGACTGGGGCAAAAAACAAAAAGAAAACGTAACAGTCCAACTAGATGTTTTGCTCACCTTCCCTAGAAATAGCACGTCTGATGTCAACAGGATCACCCACTCTGCAAAAGTTTGACGAGAAAATCTCATGTTTAACTGAAGATTAAATATTTATAAGGTCAGAAGGGATCCATCTCATACTGAATCTTATAACATATACTACAATAATGCACACACATGATAATATACCTTGTTGCAAACTCACTAAAAAAATCTGTCGATTAAAGGCCACTATTTTCGGAAAGGTGTGTTCTGTTGGCTGGACGATATCATGAAACAGATGGAAAATTCAGCCTTTCCTGCAGCAATTTGTTGTGCTTAACAGTTTTCAATGTTTCTCACTTCTAGTTTGGGTTGGTCTGGCTTCAGCTTCCAGCTGTTGGTTCTTGTAATGACTTACTTCACTTAGCTAAAAAGCTCTTTCATATGTAATATTTTCTCCTATGAAACTTATTTTATTCCACATAATCACCTTTTTTCTTTTCTCCCTGCCAAAATACGCAGATCCAGCTCCTTTAGTTTCTAACGCAGTTTCCCCAGCCTCAGATAATTTCTGTAGCCCTTTTTCTTGTACCCTGTAAAATTTTTCAACTTGGATTAAAAATGTTGACACCAGAACTTGTTATTGATTTAATCTCTCTCTTGCCAAAGGTATACACAGAAGTAAAATCTCTTCTTAGCAACTTCTGTTTACATTGAAGGATTACTCTCTTTCTCCACAACAAAATTAAACACACGGAACTCCTGCTGCTTTGCCTTCTCACTGTGATCTCTACACTATTTCCGCAATCACTGGTATGAGTCCGTACAACTCGTGTTTTGCTGTGCTGAGGGGATGGCACACAGGGCTATTTCTGCTATTCCATGGCAAGGATGTTTCTTCCAAGCTCTTCCATGGATGGTGGAGATTGCAGGTAAGCAGGCTCATGGCTTCGGGTGATCCCGTGCAGCCCCATGATACTCGCTCGCGAGCCTTTGCGCAGTCATTCTTTCCACGACCCCTTCCGTCACCTGTGCTCCTTGTTCTCAGATGAACAGCGCTGCCAACAGTGCCGTTCACGTGCTGCTTATTTGAAAGTGCTAAGAGACTTTCCGAAAGACTAATGTCCCGTTTCACCATTCTTCCAGCCATTGTGTCATTGATGTGATTTTGTATCAACTTCCAGATAACTGCGGAATATGGAAGGATTCACAACTTAGCTACTAAGAACACTCCTTTGTAATAAGGATTTTCTTCTGACTCCAGTTTTAGGCATTGCTCCATGCTCCATTTTTATTATGTCCTGCCTCCTTTAAGAGACCACAATTTTGTTTTTCTCCAGGTTTCTTATTTCTGCACTTTTTCACTCTCTCTCAATCCTTCAAAAAGAACTCAGCACACTTTAAGTTTAATGCACTGCTTGTGAGTTTACTTGGGTCAAATTTGGCAGAAATAAACTAAGATCAATATTGCTGTTCTTCTTTCTTACCCTGTTAGTCTTTGTGCTCAGGCTCCCTAAAAGCTTTTCATTTTTTTCCCCCTCTTTTTCTTTTTAGAACTTGGCAACTGTTACCATGGTGTTCCCAAGGTGTTTGAGGTGCAGTCACTAGACCTGTATTGATGCAGAAGACTTCAGGCTCAAGAGCTGTTGGTCCAGTAGCTTTTATGGGCACTGAATTAACTGAAACTAAAGGTAAAAACCAATATGGTGAAATGGGATCAGAAGGTGTATTGACTTCCTCGTTCCCTTCACTGCTTTAAGGAATACAGGGTTATTTTTGTTGTTGTTGTTTTTTTTTTAAGATCAGAAATATTTTAATTTTGCCTATAAGGATATGCTTTTTTTTCCCCCCTCCTTTTTAAATGTTTTCTTCTTTCTCTTCCCCTGAGTCTCTAAATATTATCAGCCAGCGCTGGGCTGATCGCGCGCCCGTCGGGTCCGCGGCGCACGTTCGCGTGTGTGGCCCACAGCCCCCGCAGTGACAGCGCGCGCGGCAGCTGGAGCGCACGCGGTGGTTTCTCCCCAGCCACGTCCTCAGCGGGGAGCCGCGGGCTGGCGCGGGGCGCAGCATGTGGCGGGTGTCACTCAGGCGGCCGAGGCGGCGCCGGGCGCGCGCCCCTGCTCCGCCGCTGTCACCTGCGCCGCCGCTGCTGAGCGCCGCCGATGAAGAGACCATCGTCGCGCGGGGCGCGAAGGGAAAGCGCGAGCTGTGAGGAGGGCGTCGATTGACGGGTCTGAGGACAGGCCGGACACCTCGCGTGCAGGGCTCGTTCTTGCCCTGGGAAATCTTGTGGAGCTGTTCCCAGGAATCCACAGAGGAAAAGGGTGGGTTTGGGCCTCTGATATGGAGCTGTTGGCTCTTCTTGCAACCACGCACATCCTCCCTCTTTCGCAGGTGCATTCACCAAGGTGCTCTAGGAGTATCTTCATATTTGTGTTTTCATGTGCGTCAGATATACAAACACATATTTTCAGTGGTCTGCTGTGTAGAGAGAGGTGATTTTGGACCAAACAGCCCCTTCCAGCAACCCCTAAACTCATCAGCACAAAATAGACTCTTTTTTTTTCTGTTTTATTTTACATTTTTGACTACTGTCATGGCAAAGTAAAGCCAGGCTGTGTTCACTCAAGCTCTGTCAAAGCTGGTTAAGCAGCAGTCCCATCCATGCCATATGTGCTCTGTGCTCCACACGTAAACGTGTCGTGTGGATTCTCTGCAGTACTGAGCCTCAGGAATTGTAATGGGACACATTCATACTTATGTCTGCTCTGTTTTGAAAAAGAAATTGGTTTTATGTGAGTATGTGAATTGTTTTTATTCTTACAAATGTTTTCACCTCAGAAGTGATCTCCTTATCCCTTTACTAGAGAATATTTCAGAGAGAAGAAGGTAGATGGCAGTGACAAACTGCAGCTTAAGGACGTTAGTTTGATTTAGTTTCCTTGATTTAAGGAAAAAACATTATCAGTTTTTTAGTAAAGCGCAAACAGGTAAGGGACATAGTTTTTTTTTTTTCCTTTGCTGACACAGATTTTCACATAATAATGACAAGATGAGAATAAGATAGGAAAAAAAAGAAGTGAACCTGTGAAGCCCACTGGAGTGATGTAATATAAGACATAAAAGTTTCCCCTTATGAAAGGCTTCATCCGTAACTCAGAGAGGTAAATGGGAGGGAGTCTTTCTTTTTTCTTCAATATGCATTTGCCTAAACCTGGAGAAAATGCCATTATGAAATATCAACAGAAGATATTCTACAACAAATAAGTGTAAAATGAAGTAAAAGAAAATTCACAGCAAAATACTGGAGGTGGAGCCATGGTACAGGGAATTGTGTTCTCATCTCCTGGAATTGTCCCAAATAATGCAGTTCCTGAGTTGAGCATGAACAGGTGTGACTTCAGAAATATCCCCCTCTAGATATATCCTTATATGAAAATTTGCAGAGCCCCTATTTTAAACTTTTTGTGATTATATCCAAGAGATAACCCAGTCCTAATGACTGCAAAAGCAAACTCCATCTTTGGAAATGAAGTTGGAAAAACAATCAAGAAAGACAGGAGGATACCAAGAAAAGATTAAAGGTAGAAAAGAAGGTGTTGCTGTGTAAGGTAAGCATTTAATCTATGTGAGGGAGAAACAGAAAAACATGTCATTTGATTTTCATGATTTGTTGTATCCCAGTATTTGTTGTATCCCAACCCATGCACTGGAAACTCTGCCATACCTTCTCATTTTTATTTATGCTTATCTCCTTAAGGAGACGAAAATGATATGGAGGTGAATTATTTATAATAATTAGTGATGTCCCAGATGCTAGTGAGTAGATATATATCTTTGCCCAACCTCCCTCCTTATACACAAAAATGCTAGAATAGGTATAAAATTCCATAAAATAAACACACCACCAAAGTGAAATCATAATGTGCCTAAAGGGGGGGTCATGCGGTGGGATCTTCACGCATGACGGTCGTACACTGCTGTTGTGCACTTTTAGGAAGGATGTTTTCTCACTCTGAGGTATGAGCCACGAATTTAGAGAAAGTAAGTCATGTTATAGCTTCTTCTATGACAGTGCTTGCTTCCCTTAAAAAGACTCACATCCGTTAAGGTATCTCTGGTCTAATGAACTGATTTCATGGAGGTAGTACCATACCAAAAGCAGCTTTAGAAATGCAGGTCCAGTTCTGAAGGCTGAAACACCACAATATTCTAGCTGATTTTTAGAGGAGATAATGGAGAATGCAAGCTCACATGAGAAAAATATCCTGATTCAGGCAATCTCGTTAATTACCGTGACGTCATTCCTGTTGGATTTCTGCATTAGTCCATGCAGAAAGCACGTAGGACAATCCTAACCACAAGGGAACAGATATTGGAGATGCTGTTTCCGAGGGATGAATAGGCAGGAAGGGGCAGGAAAGCACCGTGCGGGGGGAGCCTGCCACCAGCTCCATGCCCCGGGGAGGAACGGGAGCACCGGGAATCCCTGGGTGCTCCTTGCTCTCCCGCCGCCCGCGTGCCCGAGCACAGCAGCCTGTCTTTCAGTATGCCGTGGCTTTCCAGCACGCGCGTGCCAAGCCCGACTTCAGTCTCTCGCCTTCCAGCACCGTGCAAACTGCACAGTCCTCGCATTCCCGCAGCGCGGGGCGCCCCGCTCCCGCCCTGGGCACAGCTTCCTCTGTGGAAACACCGCTCCCAGTGCTGCTGTTGAGCCCTTTTCCAGGTGAGCATCTCCTCATCTACTCAGCAAAACACGGCCGCGTGCTGTGGCCACGCTCCCCTTACCTGTGAGTGCTGAAAAATACGTTGTATCCTCCTTGTCCCTATGCTCTCTCTGCCCCCATATTCCTCAGATGCGGAATTGCAGCTGTTTTTTTTCCTCACAGACAGTTAGGGGTGTGTGCTCTACTCTTCCCTCAACTTTCAGAGGTTGCCAGTAAATGCTTTCTAATGTTATATTTGCACGTTATCCTAGTGGAGTGTTGAAAGGCAGTAGTCCATAAAAACATGACAGGGTTTGTCAGCTCGGTGTTCTCCAGTCTGCCCTGCCCAGAGAGTCCTTCGCGGGGTCATTTCCACCCTGAAAAAATCTGTGTTCTTCTCTCAAACCCAGCAGAGTCCTAAAACCTGCTGTCCAACCACACTATCCTGCACACTTCAGCTATTTGAGAAAAGCAAGACAACGCCTGCTTCACGAATCAAATCAGCGTTAATCTCCTAAATCGGTGATGCTGCCTCACAGCTTTTGGACTGATGAGAGAAAGCTGGCACCAGGGGAAAATCAAGTTTCCTTGGGTGTTCAGGACATCCTCAGCCTGCATTTTTTTAATCTATGTGGTTATGCACGTTTTGGTTAGAATGGTGCCTTTTTCTGCTAAGGAGAGCATGTAGTAAAGTATTGATTATACATCTGTATAAAACTCTATGGAGGAAAAATAACCGGTTATCTCCATCAAATTACTACAGATGCTCTTATTTTTAAGCCAAAACATTTTTTACTCAGCTATGCTTCTATATATTTACCAAACATTCTCAAATGTAACAAATTGCAAGTTTCTCTATCAGTACAAAGATTCAATCCTTTTGTTTACCAGCTGGAATCTGAAAGACTAATAAAAATATTTAGAATAAATTTGAAAATAACGACCAAACATATAGTCTTTCACACTGAAAAGCTACAAATGTTATGGAATTTCTGGTTTAACTGTTTGTCTGTCTTCCTATCTAGTAGCCTATTATTCAAATTTCTCACAATTATTGGATACCCAAAAAGAGACTATTAGAAGAGGGTTTCATGAGAAAGGATGAGCTCCTAATATCTACAAGTTGAGCCTTCTGATCTATAAGACAGGGCAGGGTGAGCTCTAAACTGGGGATTTGGAAGAGCACTTCAGCTCCCCAGAGCTCAGCAGCCTGTGGTGCAGGACGCATCACTTTTGCAGACAAGATTTGCATTCCGTCTCTTCTCTTTACGGGACTCCTAGAATTTGCTTTTGCCATTTGGCCAGACACTTATCCCAAATCAAAACTCTCAATTGCACACAGCTCCACTGAGTCCCCTTTTTTCCCCTTTAAAGGAAACATGGAAAGCCACCTGTTGTGAACATTGACATCTCTGCAAACCCTATGCAGATTCATTAGCGTTCAGCTATATAATATGCATTACAGATGATGACCATTTCATTTGGGTGTATTTGACAGGTCTGACAGAGTGTTCCTTGATGGTATTGCTTCCTAATGCTTGCCCTTCTCTCATGGTGTGAACTTTTACCTTATGCTCTCCTCTGCCAGAGTTGTCCTTTCTGCACATCTTTTTTTTAATCTCAAGCCACCTAAAGTTTCAGCTGCTCTTTTTCCTGTAGGGTTCCCTCAATAGTTTTTTGCCACATCTGCAGCATCTTGCTGCCTCTCTGCCCTCAATAGATGCATTTCCGGGTTTGGATTGGGACATTTTCCTAGAAACTTGCACCCTCCTATCAGCCCTGCCAGTGCGAGCGGCATTCCTAGCGTGGATGGCCAGCTGGCTGCTACAGCCTTCTTTGACACCATGCTATGTAAACTTACTCAGGGCAGGTCTTGTTGATGTGTGAAAAATGCTTCTGACAGGCTGTTCCCACCTGCACTGAGGTTCCCAGTTCCACGTGCATGCTGACCCACAGTGAACAACAGTTAGGAAAACAAGAAAATGCTTTGCAATGAGCAGGACTTTTAGGGAAGGGGCAAGGGAAGGAGCAGAGGAGCAGTGCTGGCTAGCAGAAGTACATTTAATCGGCATGAGCACCGTGGGCCAATACCAGTGCAGTGAGAAAAAGCCTGCAGAAACGCTCGTTATATTCACAACTCTTTCCAAAAACTCTCCCCGCGTTTTGTTTACACGCATTGAATGCTGTCCACCGACCAACCCATGAATGATATACACACGTTTGGCTTAACTGGTCGAACGGGGCTTGCGCCTGCCCCGAGTGGGAGAGCCCCGCTGCGTTAGCTGTCGGGGATATCCCCCCCGAGTCAATACCTCACTGTGACAAATGGGCAGGAAGCAGAGCCGTTTCCTGTGAAGAAGACAATAAGACTGCTTAAAAAGTTTAATTCGGTATGGACTTTCCAAAGAAAACATTAACTGTAAAAAAGAAAAGTGTATGTGTATGCGTATACCTATGTGTATTGTTATATATACATGTATGTATGTGTTATTTCTCATTATCCGGGGATGGAAATGGTCGGCAACCAACATTTTTTTTTTCCCCTGAAAAATCCCCAAACTAGGGAAAAGGACAATTTTCTTTAAAAGAGATCTAGTATTTGGTGGAAGAAATGCCTCAGCATAAAAATGTGGCCAGCCAAGTAATTAATGCTTCTCTGAAACCAGAAGAAGCCAGAAACAGTTCCTCCTTTCTCTCTACTTCCACCCCGGGAGGCCATGGAAAATGGCTGTTCCCAGAGAGCATCCGCAAGGGAATGCTTCCTCCCCCTCCACATTCGCTGGCCGACTGCAGCTGCTGCGGCACCACGGGCCCTACCGTGGGTTATGAACCGGTGACTGGAGGCATTGGGCCAACCTGTGGGAAAGAAACAACAGCAATCAGAGAAGAGCTGAACAGCGTTCACGTCCACATAGCAGTGCTTGGTGTCCATATAAAACCGACCGGACTTTGGAGGAAAGCTGGTCTCCGTTTTCTACAGAGCAAATCAAACCTCCGCAACACCAAAACTGTACTCGCAGGCTCCCTGTTAACTGTGGGTGTTCTTTTAAAGTCCAAGGAGACTGGTGTTAGGAATATTTACAGCTGTTCAGGAGGAGTCTGGATTTTAAAATGCTCTTAAGCTATTGGTGGCACATTTTTTTCATTCCTTTTTCCCTGTTTCTTTCTTTCTTTTTTTTTTTGCCTACCCCTATGGCAGATTGGAATATTTCTGTTTTTCCCTGGGTCCAATTTTTGAGAAAATAGGGAAAAATACTGAGCAAACAGAAAAATATTTTGCAAAAAAATAATGCAACTCCATTTCACCACTGGAAAACTGTTTCACTGGCCAGCTTCACCCTCTGTTGGAAGATGGCATTTGTTAGTGAGTGAAGGTGAGAAAAAAAGTTTGCAGGGCACATGTCACATCATAGGAACATCATGTTTACCTAAAAACAAACTGTTGATCAAGTTACATACAGGGCATTTTTAGGAAAAATGGGATTTTATTAGGATAGGGATAATTTAAAATTCACAGATTGAGAGGTCATCTGCTATAAAAATAGTTGGAAGCCACCTCCCCTTTCTACACACTCCTGGGTCTGCCTATTTCTCTCTGAGTGTGGTATGAACAGATCCCTGTGCAGGGCCTAGGATGACCCTCTAAGAACTGTTCCCCTGGCTAAGCTTGCAGGAGAAAGCAAGTCTGGATTATAACTGCTCATAGGTTTTGGTAGTACTCTTGATTTTCCTTAAGTCCTTCTTATGGCAGGAAAATCACCACCAGCTCCAAAGAATATCTTCATATCCCTTTTGCAAGCTTCCCAAGTGCAAAGAGGTCTTTGGGTAAAGGAGTTATTCCAGTGACTTAGCACAGTATTTCCAAATACTCTCATGTCAACTGGGAGTTGTGAAGAAAAGATTGTCAGATTTTGGTGGAGACAGACCTGCCAAGGATGGATAGGCGTATAGAACATGGGCCATAATCGGGTTTCTTTATGAGGTTTAAAGAACCTGATGATAAGAGGATTTATGTTTATTTTATTAACATATTTTTCAAATCACAAGTGTAAAATAACCATTATCTGAACTTGTCTTGTAATGACCAAGTTCGGGAGGAGAACTTCTTTAATGAGGATGAGGATGGCACAGGCTGCCCAGAGAGGCTGTGGAGTCTCCTTCTCTGGAGATCTTCCAAACCCACCTGGATGCCACCCTGAGCCCCGTGCTCTAGGGGTCCCTGCTGGAGCAGGGGGTTGGACTAGGTGATCTCTAGAGGTCTCTTCCAACCTCCACCATCCTGTGAGTCTGTGAGGTTGAAAAACTGAAGGCCTTTGTCTCTGCCCTGTTTCTGCCACTTGTTGCTTTAATTCTAGGCACCATGTGCTTATTTACAAAACTCCTGGTTGTGATGGTCTAAAGCTAGCCAGTTAGCAGAAGGCAGTCCCATAGCTCTGGATTTGCACTGAGTGACCAGAATCTGGTCCACCAACTTCCAAAAGGCTATTTTTAAATAAAAATGTTTGAAGCAAGATATAAAAATAGGGATCCCTGTAAAATGCTTTTTTAAAGATGGGCTTGTATACATTGGTTTCATGTTATATAATGGCATGTCAGACATGCTCTGCCTCGATCCGATTGCTGAGCCCTTTTCACTCAATGCCGTACAAAGTGAACACAATCCTGAACTGGTAACAACTCCATGCTTTGCATGGACAAAATATTTTGGAGGACATTGAGAGGCTGGAATCAAAACAAATATAGGGAGAATAAGAAAGAGGTAATGTGTAAAAGAGTTTTTCACGCACGTCCAAATTATGCCAGACAAGATGATGTGTGAGAAAAATAGCACAACGCTGGGGGAAAAGAAAATGAAGTTTAGCGAGGTGGACAAAGAGCCAGCTCAGATGAGCCTGGCTGAACAGCAGTTACTCGACTGTAAAAAACGGACATGGCAAATGTGCCGCATTTGCTAAAGACCCCATGAACCTCCAGGGAAAAGTGGAGCGTTCACGGAGTAGCTCCACCAGCGGTGAGAAAGGTTCATTATTATTAGTCATATGCTGAGGATGTCAAGGAATTTGGAGGCTGCACTCTTTGCATTTTTAGAGGTTATTAATGAAATAGCGTAGCAAGGTGAATTACATTAAAATATTTTTCTAACCATTCCAGAAATTGTGGTCCAAGTTGGCATGAGGCTGGCAAGCGGTGAACTTTTGACCGAAGCTCGGATTGCCGGGAGACACATCCTCCTCGTTAGTTTCGGGTGACAGTCAACTGCACCGCAGCGCTCCGGCCGGGTGTGCAGGGGCCGCTCGGGGAGGACGAGTTAGCGCCGCATTTTCACAGGGGCAAGAAATTCCACCCCGCTCAAATGTGTTTTGGCCCGCCGCCCGGCTCCTTGTCAAACACATGACCAGTGCTCGGCTCCCTATTTCTGGCCTGAATCTGGATCCCGGGGATAAGCAGCCCCCTTCGTGGTTAAAATTAGGCAGCCGAGCTGTGACAGCACATGCTGACGCTCCGATGCAGGGCAGACATATTTCAAAACCAAAAAAGAGCAAGACGCACCACAGTTTAATGTCAGAGCCACGTGTGATTCATCAGTTTGGGCTCCTATAATTCAGAGGGCAGCTGATCTGCACGGAAAGGACTCAGCAGATTAGATTAGATTAAGCCATTCATTTCTTCCTGGTAGAAACCCCTAGCACCGTCTTCTCACCTGGACGTGATGTGGTTTTATGATGGCTGGGCTCTCCTTACCTGAGAAAAATGAATCATGGCATTCAGTTTCTATAAGGCCGTGCTTTGGCTGGGAAAATTAAATTGAAGATGGAACAGCAGCAGATTAGCTGGTTAGAAAATAAAAATTTTGGTGTGCTCAGTAGTCAAGCTCTTCCATTGGCAAGAATGAGTCAATCCAAAGACTTGTGCAAGGATGACTTTCTGGGATGCAGCACTCTCACAGAGTGCTTGTACATTTGTTTCCTCTCATACAACACCCACCTCTCCCTGCTTGATCTTCAACACTAGTGATGGCTGCCTGTTTTTAGCGATGTCCCACACAAGGTACCCAGGCCTTTCCTACTTCTCCTTGGCTGTCTTCTTCAATGGCCTTTTGGAATCCATTACAAACGACCACTGCCTGTCCTTGAGGTCCCTTCCTCAACTCTTTCTGTATGTTGATAGACATCTAAAAAATCAGGGAATTTCAAGCTGGGTGAGTTGGCTATTGTGTTGGTTGATGTTTAATTATGATTAGTTATGATGAGTCAAAGAAGTGAATGCACACTTCTATGTAGGCACTGTATCTTTCCTCATCACCACTAACCTCTCTGTTGCACAGTGATGACTCAGAACAGAGGAGTCTGATGGAGGTGTCCCACACGGTGGGGCTCAAGCTAATCTGCTCTATCACATAATGAGCCCTTCCAATGCACAAATTCCCATTCAAACATGGTCATGTCAGACATGTAAAATTTTGAATTGTATAATGCTTTTCAAAAGTTAAATGAAATATTATATTCTCCCCTTCCCCTCTCCTTCCTTTCCACTTCCTCCTTCCTTCTCCCTTCCCCTTCCCCTTTCCCCATTTACTTCTCCTTCCTCTTCCCTTGGTAAATCTGAAACAGCTCTCTGCAAAGGCAGGCAGCCTTCCAGATGAGGGTTTTTATAGAGCAAAGCAGCTCAGAGATATTCACCTGGGATACTGGGGAGGTGTCTCATCTGATCTCTGCCAATAGCATAAAGAAATAACTTATTTCAAGCTGCTTAAAAATGCACTGGTTAAAACTAAGACCTTAGCTTTATCCTGAGAAAAATGTGGTAAGAAACGCAGGCTTAAGTAACAAATTCATTGTAGAAAATTCTGCTAGGGAGCCTGCCTGAGATACATGGCTCTAAAAGAAATTTCTAAGAGGTCTCCAGCACAAAGCAGCATACTTGAAGTTAATAAGAAATACACTTACTAAACAACAGAGCAGTAAGAAATGTGCCTATGTGCCTGCTATTCTTTGGCAAATGTCTGCTGCTATTAACAGTCTGGTATTTTAAACACTTCCAGTCTAATGAAAGCTTTGGAGCCAGAGGAAATACATCTGTGGAGCTGTGCGCACGCAGGCATGGACAGAGATGGACAGATTGCTCATGGACAGATTGCTCTCTGCGGGTATGAGCGATTCTGCAGAGGCTGAGAAACACCTGGCAGGCACTCCAGATGTGCCAAGGGGGCTACTCTTTGGGTCAGAGGAGTTACAGTAGATGCCCCTGCACAGCATTCACCATCCTGCTGCTGCATGCAGAGGACCATGAGCTGTGGCTATAGTAGTGCTGGCCCTTAGCCCAAGGCAGGGGTGCTCGGGCTATGTAAGCAGAGCCAGAAGCATGGGGGACTGGAGCGTCAGCTTGAAGCTGAAGATGGTAAAATGATAAATCGCTTTTCTTGGATGATCTGGGCTATTTCAGCCTACTGTTACCAGGAGCCACAGACTGCTGGTTGTGACTGTCAGCCTCTGCATTCAGCAGTAGTGGTGCATGTGTGCATTTTAATGCATTGCTATTGCAGTGTTTAATCTACACAGTACATGCAAGAAACAGCGCAAAATATTATTTGGACAGAGGCTAATTAAGAAACATCAGCGTTTCAGGTCCGGCCCAATAACCACCTCCCTTTTCTTTCCTCTTTTTCAGTGTTCTTCACCCTTAGTTAGCAAGGTCCCATCTGGCTTTTCTGCTGTGCTCGGGTGTCTGCTCTGCCCCAGCCACAATATGCCAGTGAATTCCCTGCACTTGCTGGGTGCCAGGAGCTGCCACTCAAGAGAGACGATCAAGAAAATTCCATGCAAGGCAGAGTTGACCTGTCCAACTGGCAAGGGGGTTGTCACCAAGGGTAACAGGGTTAGAAAAGCTGCCCATTTTAGACCTGGTTAGTGATTATATCCTCATTAGTGAGGTGCTAACTCTTAAGATTTAAATCTTTTGCTTGATATCTTTCAGTAAAGTTGAACAAAATGTTTTGATAGCAGAATCCGGAGTTACTATCATTAATTGTAATACCCCTGCTTAAACAATGAAAGGTCTAAACTGTTCTCTGAGTGCATTAAAGCAGACAGTATTGCTTTTGTTCCCTCAAAATTTGAGCTCTTCTGCAACAAAAGTGATATGTTTTTCCTTTAGCATAAATTTAAATGTTGACCTTCTAAGCACTGCTCAATGGCTTCTGATTGGTTGGAAAGATATGCTATTACAAGAGGTACTTCAGGTTCCTCTCTCCAGGTAAAGTACCTTAAGATCCTGAACAGTTCACTAAATCATCCACAGTTTCCTCAGAATATAATTCTCTAGTTCTGTATTTAATATAAAATAAAATTATTTAATTTCATCACCATTGTCATCCTGTTTAATCAGAAAGAAAAACCTTTGACCTGAGACAATGCGATAGCAAAGACATAGAGAGATCATGAAGACCAGAAAATTAACTCCTCCCTCAAATATTCAAGCATTTACATAATTCAACTGAATAGCAAACTAATTTCAAATAGATAGGGTTTAATTGGATGGGAGGGTTCTCTGTTCAACTTTTTTGAGTCTGATCTTCCTGCTCTTGGTCTCTCCTTCCCCATTCACTATCACCTGTTGATGTGAATGTTGTTGGCCCAACTGCTCTTATTCCTTCCACCTCTGAGTTGCCTATTGCTCCTTTTTTTTTGCTTCAGGCTTTCTATAATAAGAGTTTAATGGAGACTGTCAATTAATTAAACAGTAAGTGGATTGTGGCTTTCATGAAAAAAAAAAAAAGTTCATTACCTTTATAAAAGATATTTGCATTTGTGTAGACCGCTGAATTGTTGTGAAGGAGCTCTTGCAGACGTGAAGAGCCTGTGGTCTGCGTCTGGTCACACAGAACTATTCATCTCTGTCTCCACAGTAGTGACAAATGTCATCTATATACAGAAGCTACTCACATATCTCCTTTGGCTGACATTATTGATGCTTGTTTTTCTGGATACATGCATTGACTAATTGCACCTGCCAAAATTTAGAGTCAGATCAAAAAATAAAGCTGATAGTGTCTAACAGACAATCTGAATTTCCAGAGCCCCTGAGAATATGAAAGAATTATTTCTATTGGTTTGATATGGCTTTCATAATATATTAGAATATTCTAAAAATGTGCTTGCTCTGTACTGTATTCCCCAAAATTTGCAAATAACAGCAACCTTCTCTGAAAACAGCTCTTCCCTACACCTTTCCTAGCAAAACAATCTAGTAGATCGGAAAGTAGAAAACCAAGAGGTTTTATTTGACATCTTACTGCATGCTCTGAATTATTATCACAGTTTATTTCCTATCTAAGTCTCACAGAAGCTGAAGTCCCATAGATCATCCTTGGCCTTGCCCACTCAATAAAGAACTGCTTTTAAGATGTGGCTGAGTCAGGCTTCCTCTTTCTCAAGACTTAGAATTCCTCTGTGTGATCAGAACTGGTGATGAGCCTTTTTGTGCTTCTTCTTCCAATCTGCCCTTCTTCCCCAACATTAATGACACTTTTTTGGTTCCTGAGTGTTTTTTTTCCAAAACAATCTCCAGAGACAGAAAAGCAAGAAGTACTTCCAAACGGATTAATAAAATATGCCCAGTAACTCCCTTCCAAGCTTTTTCCTTGGTTAATGAAAACCAACCTGTGGGTAAGAAATGTGGGATACCAGACTAACGTGGTTTTCTTGTGTGACTATTAGAGCAGGGAACCTTTGATACTAGAGAGCAGACAGGCATGAAGAATTGATAAGAGGATTGAATGAAGAATTGATAAGTTCCAAATTCTAGTAGTCTGAGTATCACCAGGTCCTTGTCTGTGCTTTCTCACAGGGGCCACTTTGTTTCTTCTCCTCTTTTCCTTTAAGTTGCACATGTGTGCCCATACATTCATATGCACTTCCTTTCATAGTAGCTTTGCATTTGATTAATTTTCCTCTATTACTGAAGCTATCTGAATAATTTTTTTTAGACTCCATTCATTTCCTATCCCATTCCTTATTCTAGGTTTCAAATACATTTTCAAAATGTGAGTGATATTCTCCAGGTTCTTCCTCATCTGGCATTCAAAAATACTAAATTTTCCTCACAAAAGCAGCATACCCTTCATATGCCGCAAGCCATGTCTCTTGCTATGAACATCCAAGCATTACCTACATGTTTTCAACTCATGTAACTGCCTTTCTAGAGCAACTACAAGCACTTAGCCATTTTGCTGACACAGACATAATTAATTAGTGCTCACCTGACCCAGTTTAGAACACATTCACTTGACATTTAATAACTTGTTATCCAACACCTTGTTTATGTCCTCCTAGGCATCCTGTGTATTCTAAGCATCCTGTGTAACTAAGACCACGTGCATGTCACGTTCATATAGTCCTAACTTCTAACATTTTCACTTCCAGTCCCACGGGGATGCTACCATGCCCATTCTTCCTCCACCCCCAGCCACTACTTGCGTACACTAAACATGACTTCTGAGTCACTGAACATCACCTTCTTATTGCCAGCCCTTCACTGCAATACAGTGCATCTGATGAGATGCTTGAGAGTTAGTATTTTGAGTAGCTCTTGTCTCTCTTCTCCAGACTGCAATGAGTAAGGGGCAGATAAGTATCGGGTAGACATGGGAGCAATGATGTGGCTGTCCTGGCCCCCACATTACTTCTGATCCATGGGATGTCTACATTTAGCCATCTCCAGTAAGAGGTGAATGGTCAGTCTCTGATTAGCAACGGACATTGTCTGGAAAAAAAAAATATAAAAAAAACAGAAAAAACAAGGAAATCTTCTCTCTCCAAAGAAGCTGCACCTAGCTTGCAGGTTTACAAGTACTGCTCGTAAACTTAGGAGTTGTGAAGATGGGAAGACTTTATCCATTGCTCCTTTTCCCTTGCAACAGCATTTGGAGCACTGTTGCAGGAATCTGAGTAGGACCAGCACTGCAGTGGGAAAACAGGAGACATAGGTGACAGGAAGGCCCATGTGACTTCCCATAGCTGTTTCTGGTGCTCTTCTTGGTCCTCCAGGGAGAGGACCTCCAGAGTTTGTTGACTCTGTGACTATATTTCTTGTGACTCTTTTCTGGCAGGGAGCCCAGGGATCACACTGCCTTCCTAACTGAACTTATGGAGCAAGAGGGCTCTGTCCCCCTCATTCATGATGGGTTTGTCTCTGAAACACTGTCTTAGTGCTCATCCATCAAAGACCACCACTGAAGAATTACCACCATATTTTGGGTGGGCTATAGCTTTATTTTCAAATTCTAGACTCTTTTTGGTAATTCTTTTTTCCTCTTATCTGTCTGGAAAATTAAACACCTAAATACACAGGTACTGCAAATTTGTACTTTATCTTGTTTTTTCATTGAGGCTCATCTAGACTTTTCACAGCACCAAGGCTTCCAGCCAAGGAGAGGAACTGCAGTCCAAGCTGGTGCACATAATTCCACGCTTACTCTAACAACACCTTTGTTTTTCAAACATATGCTGTAAGCTGGCAGATATGATTTAGCTACCCTCCGTTAAGCACCTGACACAGGCTTGCAGCCTGGAAAAAGTAACCTCATGGTAGGCTTTGTGGATTGCCTAAGAACCTGATATTCTTCAACTCCCTCTGCCACCATCCTAATAAGATCTCATGTCACTGACATAAATTTACTGCCATATAAAGAGGGAGTATGGAACAAGAACTGTGCACGGCCAAGGTGTGAATGTCGGGCTGCCACAAAGGTCTGCAACGGGAAAGTGAAGCTAGGGAGCGGTTCTGTACCTGTCCTTGCATGGGAACGGCGGAGGGCTCTGCCTTCTCATTCATCACAACAAGACTTTCATATGGGGATTATGGCCTTGCTGACAAGGAAATATAATAGTAGGAAATTATCTGATGTATTTTGATATGTCTAAATGATATCTAGCAGGTGGGAACATGAAGAAAAGCTTCTATCTGCAAAAACAAAAGCCCTGTGTTTATTTACCCATAGGCTGAACACTCTCTGACTCTCAGCATGCAGGATCATAAGCACCACCCTTTGAACAGTCCTTACTTTTCTTCTAGCTACGGACGGTGTGTTATACCCTATGGACTTGATATCCAGGGTATAGCAAGAACTAATGGCCAGGGTTTCCCTAAAGATCTCAAAATGAGAGTTGTCATAAATGAAAATCTTCCCTAGATGCTGTACCTATAATTTCAGCTGAAAGGTTTCTTTTCCTCAATAAATGGCATTTTCTATTCTTGTTTTATATTAGCAACATTTTATTCTTTACATTCTACAACAATAATAAGTAGAACAGGTGCACCAAGGTGAGGGCTGAGAAAGCAAAGTTATTTTGCTGAGCAAAGGACAAAATAGTTGATCAGTTAAAGAGGGGGAGCCTGGGGAATGTGTTAGAGGAACACTATAGACAGATGAGAATAGAGATGAGAGATCATGAGGCAAAAACATGAGGAAAGAAAGGAGGATATTTCTGGTTCGCACTGGAAAAGTCAAAGACAATGTCTGTTGTACCCTCAGGGAGTGTGGAAGCTGCCTTTGGAAATAATGACACATGAAATGATATATATTAGTTAATTTAAAGCTGTTATACGAGGGGTTGCAGCATGGTTCCTCACATGTACAGCATGTTTCAAGGGTGAATGTTGGACTGCAGTCATGTTTCTTTATCGTTCCCAGCCCTCTTTTCCCTTTCAGCTTCTGATTAAAGGTAGCACAGAGAGGAATACACAAACGGTTATTTTCAGGTCTCAAAGTGAACAGCTCCTTGAGCATGTTTTGGCTACAACAGATTCATTAGTGTCATCTACAGTAGACTTTTCAATTGAGCAGTGTGCTTACTGTTCATGGTGCTGAGTGCTGATATATCACGGGAGAATGCAAGGTAAGAACACCAATTCATCAAGCAGATATTTTGGCATACAAAGAACTTGCATCTTTCCTTGTTTAACCGACTAAGTGGTGGTGTCACTGAGTTTCATTGTGTACACCACCTCACTTTGTAGATCCCAAAGAGAAAATTTTCTTATTCTGATCTGCCTGAATATGTGGCAGAAGTGAGGTCTACCAGATATGGCGGAACCAAGCTACAGCTTCCTGCTCAGAGTACAAAATAATTCAGGTAAATCTGGGAAACTTGTCAGTGACTGCTTTATGACAGGAAGAGTGCTTTATGCTGCATATTCATGAAATCTTGCTATTAAATAGTTGGCCATGTTGTGTATTACCACAAAAGAGTCTTCTCTGACCTGTGGACTAATGATGCTGGTAATATCAACAGTAAATTGTAGCAAGTTCAGTTGATTGAGGTCTCTTTTCCACCAAGGTCATGTACATTCTTTGAATATTTTTCACACAGGCATAGTTGAAACTCATCATTATAAAGTGAATGTTTTCTTGTCCAAACTAGATTTTCACCCTACCTTAAAACTTGAACACCTTAACCTTTAATCAAATGAGGCTTGAAGGTCAGGTTGATTAGAAAACAAAATCAATCTGTTTGTTTGAGCAACTGGACAGCAGACCTCCACATAAGAAATGATGTCATCAACCTGGTGATGCAGTGCTTTGATGGTGAAACCAACTCTTCACAGCAATAGAAGCATGCTGGGGTTTCAGCCATCTTCCCACAATTCTGTAACTATATTCTCAGCAGAACACTCTCCACTCAGTAGACTTGGTATCTGATGCAAATAAGTTACGTGAAAACGACCAGTGCTCAGAGTCAAGACCTAGTTGCGGGGAAACAAGCTGGACCTCTTCTCAGGAATGAGATATATAAACGACACAAATTACTCATGATTGATGCTCTGTTGACTTCTGCCTCAGAATTCCCAATTAAGTGCCAGATCTCTGAAATTTCTTCACATCACTGGAGTCCTAGTTGCCAGCCTAATTTTTTATTGTTATAATTTTGTGAAAACTTGATTTTTTATTTTAATATTAAAGTGATGGAAATGAAAAACTCCTCATGCTTCACCTAATTAACAAGAGATTACAAATATCTCAGACTTTGCAAGCAAGTATACCTGACATGAATTGTCCCATCCTAACCGTAATTTTCTCTGTGCAGCCTGGGACGTATACAACATAAATCCTTTCTTATAACAGTCATGGTAGAGGCTGAAACAACCTAATGACAGACTGCAGACCTGCTTCTCCAGGGGTGACTGCTCTCTCCCCACTCAGACTGCAAGATCCTGCTATCACATCAGAATTTGCTAATCTTGAATACTGCAGGTATTGCAGAACATGGCAGGTTCATCACGTTTTCAAGACATAAAATCCACAACCATATCCTTACTCGATTATGGGCATAAAGCAGACCACGCTGTGGTAACGCTCACCTAGTGAGCCACAACTGCTCATGTTTCCAACGTGCACCCAATGCAATACGAGCGTGCGCTTCACCGCGAAAGTGAAACTAGAGGGAATGCAGCTTAAAGAGGTGAAGTGACATCACCCCGCTCGCCTACGGAATTAGAAGTTTACGCATTGTCCCTTTGGGTCTCAGCTGACCTGATTTGGATTTTAACCAGCAAGTAAACAAGCCCTGTTAACAATACTGCTCAGCCCCGGCTACCTCAAGCAGGATTCCACCATGCTTACAGCCCAGCCGTATTTCAGATCATCACCGCCCTCCCCAGACAGTCATCTAAAAACAGACCTTTCCCACTTGCCACGTGCATAAGTCTGGTAAGCAAAAGTGCAAGGAGAAATCCTGCAGAAACGGGGGGAAGGCAGCTGCCCCGGGTGCGAAGGCAGCTGCGATGGGCTCTGCTCCAGAGCCAGGCTGCGGAGCAGCGTGGCATTTGCGCAGGCACTGCACCTCTTTCATGGCATCAGCCTGCTGGTGGTGACAGAGCCATCTGTCCTGTCTTTTTTGCCCTTTCCTGTCTGCCATTAATTTTCCACAAAGGCTCCAGGCGACAGTTCCCTCATAGTGACCATACTTGGAAACAAGGTGTATGACAGGCCGGGGGAGAACGTATCCCAGCTCCAGGACCCCCCGTGCTACCGCTTGGGGAAAAAGGCAGCCGAGGGCTTGTAAAGCGACGCAGGCGAGGCGGAGAGCGAGCGGCTCCGCTGACAGGAGGACTGGGTGGGCACGCGGGCCCCACGTCGCGCGCTCCCCCCACACCGGCTGCGGGCTGTAAACAAGGCAGTGTTCCTGCGGCAGCTGCGTGGCCCCGAGGAGAGGGGCCTGTCGCTGTCCTGCAAAAAGCTGCCCCCTTACAGGGGCGCCTGTCCGAGCCCCCAGCCCTCGCTCTTCGCTTGAACCACTTGTGGCTGCCCTCGCTTGCCCAATGGGCCCTCTGGGGCAATGCGCATGTCTAAAGGCATTTTGCAGAGCTTGAGCTATAAAGGAGTAGGATCACAGGCCTGACGTTGCCCTCAGAAAGGAACAACCATTGGTGTGATCTCAACTGCGACATACACAGAAATGAGTATGGTTTGCTTTATGTTCACATGGGTGCTATTCTTAGCAGCAGGCAAGCCTACACTTGTTTTACAGAGCTTGCTTACACAAATTCCATTTCAGGGATATTCGTGCTAAAATTCACTTCTGCCCTCCATACCAATTCCCGTGTTCACCGGTAGCCTGTTCAGGGCTCTTATGGTGTGGCGGCAGGCAAAGCAAGTAACCCCTGCTGCAGGTTTGCTCTCTCATCTCTCAGGCCACAAGGAGGATGTGCCCATTAGAGGGGTTTTGTTTTGGTATCTTAAAAGCAATGGGCATGCACACACGCAAACTGAGTGGTGTGGGGTGAGCCATGTGTTTGCAGCAGAGACGTGTGGCCCTTTTTTTGGTTACTAGGGGAAGTTGCTCCATAGCATAGGCTGGCTCCTGTGAAAGATCCAGTTCCCGCTATTGCTAAAACTCTGCTTATGTCAAAAGGCTGAGTCTCAGAGTCTTTGCTGATCTACGTACTCCACACATACCCCCTACTTTATCTACAAATACATTGATTTTAAGAAAGAAAAGTCTTACTGGCTTCTGAAGAGTTTAACTGCCTGCCTTGTTGTGTGTGACATCCATAGAAAGGGGAAGAACTGGCTGTTCAGTTAAACCCAGTGGCTGACTTGATTCAAAAGAAAGGAGAATTTTTCCGGAGAACCTGATTTTTTGTCAAGCTTGAGCAGCTAACCTGACCTGGACATTAAAATCTGTGGGTTCTCTGGGGCTGGACTGCTTTTGTTGATCATCAATCAGGACCTTCAATGTCTTTGCTGATCATATAGAAGTTAGGCCGAGACTCGAGCACCTGATGTAAAAACACAACGTGCCATCTTTGAAAGGTGCAATGTACTCCCCAAGGCTGGGTAGAAAGAAAATTGGCTTCTTGCTGTCTGTCAGCAGCAACAAAGCTCTTCACTTATGTTCTTAGCACACAGCCCTCAGTTGTGTGTATATCTAGTACAAGTTCGTTGCCACCTAATACTGGGCAGAGGGAGACACAAATGTGAAAGGGATCATCTACACATATGTAACAGATATGATGTGTTAGATGAGTTTTTATGTGCCAGTTGTGTTACAGTAAATGTCAAATAACAGAATGACATTAGCGGGTAGCTTAAATAGAGGACATTTCCTACACATTTTGGTAGCTTTGAAAATGCTGCTTGTCTGATAGCTATGTTCAGTCCTGTGCAATATCACCAACTGTAACATAAAAAAAAAAAAGGCATCTAACTATTTTTAAACAATAATCAATAATAGGCATTTCCCTGGCCTTCCATCCTTTTCCTTCCTCCTACTCTCAGGGCCCCGTAGGATAAAAGCTGTCTCTTCTCAATTTCACATGATGTTAGTTACCCTGGAGATGTGCAAGAGGTCTGGTAGGAAAATAGGGCTTGCAGACAAAGTCTGTGCTTAATAAAGCCAGGCATATATATTTCCTATGTGCAGCAAGTATGTTTTAATGTTACATGACTGTCTGAAACTTGACATGGTACAAACAAGTGCTTAAAATAGTTTATTTGTTCATCGGTTTATTTCAGGTATTTTTAAATGCTTCAAGGTGGCTACTAGATGGAGTTCCACTGGATTCTAGAGTGCAAGAAATGCAGAGTTTCTGGAAGTTTTGAGACCCTTGGAAATAACAGTCCTTCCCAAACTTCATCAGATTTTCCTGCAGTTGTTTCTTTTCTAATAACTGAAGCTTGAAACGTCAATATGGTCTTGTTAATTGCTTATCAAAACTAATTTTTATTTGTTTTCAGAATGTGAAAGTAACTGTTTAGTTAGAACAGTGTGAATAGTGTTCAATTGCTTGTAAAAAAGAGAAACTTTAGAGGTTAAAATAACAACTTCTATCTGCTAGTCTTACCTCTTCCTAAAACCATGGCCAGCTCTGATACCACTTCAGAGCAAGCTGGAAGATACAGTGTTTTCCTTCCTAGCAAAGGGAATTTTGAGCTTGGGACATGACACAGGAAGTTAAAACTAACCTGCTGTGTATAAAGCTGCCATGAACCTTCTTTAAATAGGACAAGGGAGCAGGGACTGTCCAAAAAGGCATATGGAAAAGTGTAACTGTAGGCCTTCACTTGGAGTGAACCATCTTGGTCACCTAAAAAGAACATAAATATCCCAAACCAAGCAGATTTTTTGTATGATTCTTGACAAATGTAGGAAGTGAATATTCACAGGAGAGCTCTAAACCACGCTCTCTGTAGAGCATAACCCTTGGATTTACTCTGCACCAAAAATGCCCAGTGAAACCAAAGACGTGAGGAATGCGTGTGGGATCAAGTGGGATAGCACTCCCCATTCAGGAAATTGCAAGAGACTTTGTATGGACTTTTACCTAAAAGATGTTACACGTGAAAGAGTTTTGGATTCATAAAGCCACACAAGAGGGAAGAGCCACAGAAGAGGGAAAGCCAAAGAAATATTCATCATCCTCTCACTGGCCCTCTCAATATTTACAAGGATCAAATAGTAGAGTCTCAAATGTAATACTCTGAAGCACAGCTTCCAAGAAATGACATTATTGGGACTGAGCCATTAGGTGAGCCATTGAAATTCAAGAGTGATTTTACAGCTATGAAAGCCTTTTGCCAACATCCTGGCTCTTCTGCCCATGCAGAACTTTTTTTTTTTTCTTTTTTTTTCAAACTGAGAAGCTGTAATTATTTGTTCCTTAATTATTTTTAGTTAAGCGCTCTGCCCAAAAGCTGGATGCTCATGTAGGGAACCCGTTGCTTGGCTGTGTATTATAGGGCTCTCCTTCCTTTAGTTGGACAACAACAGCAGATAAGCATAGCTGGAGTGAAAACACTCATGAGTCTGAGAGTGCAGGATTCTTTACACAGAATGATAGATGCAGTATCTTTGCATCTAATCCAGATTGAACAGCCTGTGATCATATCGCATTTAGTACCTGAGCTGGTCATTCAGTTGGAGAAGATTTAAGGTGCCTTTTTGACTTGCAGCACCTAGAGATTGTAATATGTAGCACAGGTAACACATGCCAGTTTAGGAGTGAGAAAATCTTGTGTAAGGGGAGGGATTTGACAGGAGGCCTGGAAAGAGATTTAGAGATCCTGGACAGATATAGTGATGCACAAATAGAAGTTCATGAGGACATTGCTTTATGGTTATGTAATGGAATTGGTAGCTGTCTATAATTGTCCAACAGAGCTACTTAAATGAACTGAGTAACTAATTGAACATGTCTCATGTTATAAACTTTTCTTTTTTTTTCATCTGGGCTTTTTCTGTGTGATCACTGTAATGTCGTCATGGCTAATTTTAGCTTCTACTTTCCCCTTGAAAATATTTACCAACACTGTGCTTTCAGTCTGTTGTAGTAACAGGAAGTTGGGGCTGGGGCTGGAGAATATCTTTCCAAGCTGAATGTACTTCTGTCAATGAGATCAAATTATAAGTAGCTGCGCTAATCTGCCTATCATCAGAAATAGCCAAAGAAAAATGCACAAATGTAAACATAAAAGGGGACTCTCATAATTTGCATACTTGTCATAGTTCACCATAAATCAGCCTAAATGCCAGCAGACTTGTTCATTTTCACACAATTTGGAAGCTTGTGTTGCTTGTTGACATCTTATCTTCTCCCAAGATACTGTATATTAGTAAAGTTAATTGGGTAATCATTTGCATCACTGTGAGTATAAGTAAATAATTTCAGCTATTTCTACCTAGGCTTCTGTTTACGGTCCGAGTGTGCCAAGCATTCAGACTAAATGAAAATATACCCTCTAGTAACCATGTGTGGCATCCCCCATAACAAGCTGCAGAAACTCTCCAAAGCATCGCTGTAATGTTGTGGGGAATCCCGAGAATCTTAGGCTTAACTCACCATGCCCGCGAGCCTCTTGCTGCTGTGACAGGGCCGCCGGCGGGGACTCGACCGAGCAGTCTTCGCTAGAGCACCAGCATCTGTTGATTTTAGGGACAAGGGGCAGGTCTACAAGCAATGACCTAGTGGTGGCCGGGAATGACTGTGAGGCCACGGGCGTTCAGCTGGATCAAGGGAACTGCAGTGTTATCTAGTAGCTGATGTTTTGCTGCTTTTGACTGTTCTCATGTATTTTATGTCTGTGACCAGGTTTTCCCTAATGGTGGGGAAGGTGGACTGTAAACAGAAATTCTTCCTCATCTTTGCCCTCGAGAGAATTAAAGATTTGCTGTGAATAAAACTTTGGCTGTGGTTTTAGCAATATGACTTTGTGGAGGTGGAAATGAAGCTAGTATTCCTGGATTTTTGCTTTAATTTGTGTTGAAGACTTTTTAGGTGATTTAGGGGCAAATTATCAAGTTTCCAGGATCAGAAACACAGGACCAGGAACACAGGACCAGGCTTTTTGCAGCTGGTATCTCAAAATTAGTTAGGGGTTGTTTGCTATCTGCAGGCTACCTGCATGGTGTGCTATATCTGCCTCTTTCCCTGTGCAAAACCTTACTTTGTTTGTGAAAGTGCCTCAAGTTTTCCTTTGGGAAGCTGATGCCTCTGTGTCAAAAGGAAAGACTCTTGGCACTGATTCGTGACACACTGACCCATTTGTGTGACTTGCTCCAGAAATCTTTCCCTTCATGCCTCCCTCACCCACTCTGAGGAAGCAGAATCTGCACTCAGTAGTGCATTTCTCTATTCATTTTGGTCCTGGGCCTTTCTGCCATGACTCCTGTCATCAAGGATATCAATTAGTGCTGGGGATTTTTGCACTGCACAAGCACCTGGTTTGAGACCACCAGCTCATTTTCCTTGTTGTGAGAGGCAGCAGCTAACAGTGGCTGAGGGAGGTCTTGCTCAGAACAAGGATTTATGAGGAGAAGGCTTGAGACAAAAACAGTTCATTCTCTGCCAGATCGTGCCAACCTGTCTGCTTTCCACAACTTTGGTCAACTCTTTTTTTCAGTTAGACAGACTAAATCCCATCTTTTCTACTTATTAGGTCACCAGAAGTAATGACAACTAATTGTTTCTTCACAAAATTCTCTTTAAAGAGCAGCTTCTGTAGATTTAAAATGTTAAATTATAACTAAGAACCGTATGCTAATGTGTCCTTGGGTTCATCTGTCATTAAGGAGTGGGTTTATTGAGTAGGAAGGGACCCATAGACTTAGTTAAATGTTTCTGGGAAGGTGATTTTAGAAAACAGACAGCAGCTTCATGCCATAAATTTATAACATTCATGATGCCAAAGAAAAAGGCTAATAACATATTCATGTAGAGAAATAATAGCAATTTCCAATAAATGTTACCTTATGTCCAAGGCATGCTCCTTTTTAAAAAAATTTTTTCCTACTAATTTCCTCAATAAAGTTCTATTGGAATATTAATCTATTTTACATACGGATAGTCTTATTGTGTGGACGCTGTAGTACTTTCCATTTTAGCATTTTTTAATGTGATTTTTAATTTTATATATATGTTTTATATGCAATTCATAAATGAGTTTTTCCTCAGAAGAGCAGGACTGCATGAAGCATGTGGGGGAGGGAGATAAGTGTAACATTTAATGGGAAGTGCATTCAAACCCTCTAGCAACTGGAACTAATGGGGAAAGACAGGGTTGTGAAATATGAACCTACAAGGTCTCCACTGAGAGATATCCATTCCACTTTGTCCTTCCAACCCTTTCTTCCCAGAGATTTTGGGTACTTTTCTTTATATCTGTTTAAATATTTACAAACACAAGTAGTACCACTGTGATTTCTTTCTGAAGATATTATAATCCAAGAAATTTTCCTTCCAGATATGTGGAATGTTTCAGGCAATACTTTAAGCTATTGACTTTCTGAGGTAGCATTTTGCTTCCTGTCTCCTTCTTGTACAAAAATGCAATCAATGGGTCTGTGAATTTGATCTGATTCCCACGACTAACACAGTGATATTTTTATGGTTCCTTGATTAATTGAGTCCTTAATAGTAGAAGTTAATTGCTTTAGACTTCATAACTGTTCACTCCAAACCCTAGTTTTTAGAGATAAAGCAGATATTAAGAGGTTAATGGCCTCTCAGATGGAGTTCTGTAAGGAAGGACAAAACAGATTATTCTAGCTGATAAAAGAAACAGTATTTTAATTAAGGAATGAATCTGCAGATGAAATACTGCAGGTTTCTCTGTTTGATTCTGAACTGTAAATATTTCATCAATTAGAGATATTTCTGTGTATTTTTCCCTCTTAGATTCAAATTTTGAGTCTAATGTAATAAACTCTTTGTAATAATTTGAAATATACATTTTTGCTTTGCTAGCAGAATAACTTTGTTTCAAGCCAGCGTGAACTCTCATTGCAACAGTGCCAGACTAATTTGGGTTAGTTAGTTAGTTAGTTGCCCTGCAACTCCAGAAAAAAAAAAAAAAAGGGATGGAGAGTGGGAGACCTTATATAGGAAAACTTCTACAGAATAGCTTCAGGTAATAGGCGGGAAGAAGGAATTCTCCTGACAGACATAAAGAAAATCTTTTGACTTCAAAATGCTAAAGGAATGGAGAAATAACAGACTCGTCCTTTGGTCTTAACATAAAGACCTGCAAATGATAAGGAAAAGTGCAGTCTGCTGGCAGGCCAGAAAGATTTAGTCAACTGGATCCTGTGCTTGACTCTCAATAATGAGACATTCCAAACAACTTGCTTTGCACGGATCAATTTTATTATTTTCACATCCCCTCAGCTGGGTGAAAGATGGCTAACATGGTAGTCTCCTAGTCCTAGTTTGGTGTAGAGCATCTTTGATATTTGCTTGTGCCTGTACTCTTTTAATAATATGTGAGCTGAAAACATCCTTGATTGCAAGAGTTAGGGGAAAAGAGTAGACAAAAAGTATTGTAGACCAGCAAAGGAATTGTAGTGATTAAAATAACTTCTGTAAAATTGATGCCTAGTGGTCGAGCTGCTTCAATGGTTACAAGAGAAAATGAGGAATTTGGTATAGTGGGAATTCTTGAGTGGAAACGAAGGGCACTGCAGACTGAGCTGGGTGAGCTCAGCATTTATAGCTGGAGTGCCAAAGAGAACCCTTGCAACTTGCACTAGTGAGAAAAACAGCCTTAGTGTTACATTCACTGCACTAATGACAAGAGATTTAAGATAAAGGGGGTTTTCTTGAAATCATGAACAGTAATGTTTTAGTTTCTCCCTGATGTGCTCAGCTAATTAGAAATGGAGCAGAAGAATGAGTATCAAATGCTATACATCATACAACAAGCTTTAATCAGCATGCCCACAGAATGTAAATATTATATCCATCTATTGTTAGAAATTAGCATATAATATATAGCTGTAGAATAATTCAGACCATTATTTTCTTGTCAAAATCTTTAAGCTATTCTAGTGTTTCCATAAGCAAGATTTTCGCTTCTTGAGCACCTTCACTTGAAATTACAGTGCCCTTCCATAATCAAAGCTTTTCCTCTCTGAGTAGAGAACGTGTGTTATTCCTACAGATACAGTGAGGTAGAATCCCGCTTTTATGCAAAATATATTGTAATCTTAATGATGGCATTAGGACCATGATAAAAGGCTTTATGTGACTAGAACAATGGGCATGCTACATGGAATTAATTATTGAAAAGTGAAACATAGGGTGATGTCAGCCTGGAAATATTTAATCAAGATGTCTGCTGGTAGGTTACCTTCAAACATCTAACCTACTTAACCTGTAATATAATGAGAATATCTGTAGAGCTGCAAGTAGCCTCCCAGCAACTCTAGCTATTCAGATATTGTTGTTTAGCTAGTCTGGTGCAAAACTCTAAATTCTGAAGCTCTCACCTGCTTAGATGTATTACAATTGACTTGTAATTATCATCAAATGTAGAAATGAGTTGATATTTGTATACCTTTTCAGTGAGTTTGTTCAGAACTTGCTTTGGGCTGCTTAACTCAGCAGTCCAAACCAAATTTCACCCTGTGATTTAACATTTTCCTGCCAGCTCTCTCTCTAGGCATGAGATAAGAAAGAGTTGCCCTACAGTAGTGAGTGGCAGCAGTGCTAAGTTCAGTACTCAGCTTAATGACTCTGAGAGCGAATTACAGAATTATGCCTCAGGGGACTTTTAGGGAAAAAAATGCATTACTAGCTATAAAAGCAGCATAACATTTCAATAATTGTACATATTGCTTTTGCCTGAGGTTTGGTTGGTAGTACCAGACCAAGTAGATGTAATTAGCAGGTGGTTGAAAATTATTTATGGAAATCACTTTTCAGACCATTGACACCGAATGTCAATGATATATAGTCATTGATAGACAGAGAGAGATCTGAGACCTTGTCTGTAGTGTCTGTAGGTCATGCTTAACTCTATTTCTTGTTACAGGGTCAAAAATTGTTGACAAAACTTTTTTCAGATAAACAACTGAAACCCGCCTTAGTTTTCTAAGCAGAGCAGAGAAGTAATATGTGAAGATGAGAAAAAAAAGAAAAAAAAAGGACTGAAACTGCAAAAGTACGTACAAAGTGCAAAGTACATACTGACTTGACCAAAACAGAGGCTTACAGGCATCTCAGAGCTTCCGTGGTCATCGCCACTAATATTCTGTGGCAACCTGCTGTACAACTTTGACATTTGGGGATCGTATTCTTACCTGGTAATTTTTTTCCTCAATTTTGATAGGTAACTATCTAAAATAGTTATTAGGCTGGTCACTATAATTCTAAATTATATTGTAACAGGGAACTCACCAAAGAGGGGTGACCAATGTGGAACAAATGCCCAGGCACTGTGTCTTTCTCAAGCCTAATCTGTAATGCACTGATTAAGAAGGGATCTATTCTATTGGAAAGGTGTTTACTGTCAAAATGCATGTAATAGGATATGGATAATTAGGATGGCCATATGACTGGAGAAGAAGCAGGGAAGGAGCTCCTAATTCTATTTGAGGCTAATTAGGTGGCCTGTCACTTTAATAAGATGTTTGGACTCACAGAATCTGCTTTGTTGAGGCTTTTTTCTTCTTTAATTGGCCTGTCAATTATAATTTGTCATGAAATGGTGCAAACTGCTTACAGCCTGTTTTCAGCCTGTCTCAGAAAGAGGAAAGTTATCTTTCTTTTTTTTCTTTTCTTTTTCTTTTCTTCCTTTCTTTTTCTTTTTCTTCCTTTCTTTTTCTTCCTTTCTTTTTCTTCCTTTCTTTTTCTTCCTTTCTTTTTCTTCCTTTCTTTTTCTTTTCTTTTTTTTTTTTAAGAAAATAGCATTAAAGTACATATGATATGTTTTATTTTTGGCTCATTTGAACTGTTCTTACCATTCACTTTAATACCTTAGAGACCAAGCTACTGTTCCAGAACTGCAAAGGTAGGACTTATAGTCAGTCACAAGTGAGCTGCAATGGAAAAACTAAGTGTGAGTTGAATGCAGTGCCCTGGATGTGGTGCTACTCTGCCCTGGGAGGATGGACTGGGAATGCTAAAATTGAATGACTGAAGCAGCGGAATAGGTGCTCCCTTGGAACAAGTCGTTTTTGGCATCATTAAGGGTTAGCTGAGGAACTGAAAATTAGAAAGTATGTTTTGGGGGAGGTATGGAAATAAGTAAGCGTGAAATAGCAATCTCTTGACCTCTGGTAACCTGATGTCTTGATTTAAGCAACTGTTTTACAGGGTTGATAAACGACTTGATGCCAGCGATACTGGACTTTTTATGGTAGTTCGCTAGTTACCCACATGAGGGATAGTTACCGTATGACAAAACATTAGCAGCTGACTCAAAGGGACTCTTGGTCCAAGCAAAATCAAGTGTTAAGTGTTTTCTGTGTTAGCATTAGTTTTTTTCTCTGTTTTCCTAACAGAAGAAAAGCAGTTCTGCTAATGCACGGGTGCTGTGTTCCTCTGCTGAGGGACAGTTTTCCTTTGGGAAGCAAGAACCAAGAAGAATTTGCTGTGAACTTATATCGCTGATAAAACCAACAGAGTTAACCAGTACTTCGGTTACTCCTGTTTGCTCTTCATGTTCCTGGGTATGCAGCTACATTTCTTCCCTCTATAATGAATGAAAGAGCTGGAGAGGACGAGAGCAGCAATGGGTGTCCTTGAACTGCATCTGGATTTAACCGGGTGCAGCAAATCCAGGAGTTAGGTGTGTGAGTGTGAGGAGGTGAGGTTGTCAAAACTTAGGTTGTTACTGACATCTCATAGAACTATTTGAAACTATTTGAGTATTCTGACTAAACAAAATCCTGTTGCTGTCCCCCTATATATTGCTCCAAAATGTGCTGATTTCAGGAGGTATGATGCATCTTTTACAGAACAGCACTTGCATGAAGGCACACATCCCTGTCACAGATTTCAGTGAAGGGGAAAACAATCTTCCTTAATTTTTAAGGGTTTTTTTTTCCTCCAAAGCTTGCATCAGCTGTGGAAATAGTCATTCCTTCTCTGCAGTTCCTCTCTCTTTTTTTTTTCTCCTAACACCAAATTATATTAACACACATTCAACACCTTTTTTCCTCCATTAAGATGTCTGTATATTTATGGCCCTCTGTAAAAATCTTCATTTTTGATTTAATTCTTTTCCTCTCAGAGGCATTGAAAGATAGCCCATTATTCTGGCGATACAACTTGCAGTGTGATTTGGGCAGGAGAATTATAAAAGCTAAATAAAATTATGACTCAAAACGCCACCCGTTCGTCAGTGCCTTGAATAGGAATGTTTGCACTCTTGCTTTTACTATAAATTGGTACCTCATGGCTTCTTTGTATAAGAGAGTGAGCCAGTCTAGCAGGATGACCTATTTATTTTTAAAGCCCGCTTATGTCAATGCTCTCTGTCCTGTGACCGTGTTGGCCACCATTATTTCAGGGTGAGGTCAGTTGTCTTCTTTGCTCGGGCTGCTGGCCAGCTTCTCAACACCTGCCTTGAAAGTGACAGCTCTATGGGTGTCCTCATAAATTACAAATCATGTGCCTCCGTCCTGATGCCTTGGGACAGGCACAAAGTTAGAAACTGTCCTGTAACCCTAGCCCCGGGGCTGCTGCATGGGACAGCTGGGCAGGAGGCAGCGAGACGCAGCAGCGGGGGGCCAGCGGGGCCGCGGCGCGGGCCGGGGCGCTGCAGCCTCTGCGCCTGCCCGTGCCGGCGCCCGGCATCGCGCCCGGGTGCAGCACCCGGCGTGGTTTTCCCCATGGGAAAAAAGTGAAGGGACTAAGCAGTGGGCAAGGACCATCGCTTGGTGTGAGCATCTCTTGCTGGATGCCCGAGGAGGGTGGAGCGGGCATGCGTGGGGAGTGGTGCGGTGTGCGTGGTCCTTGCTGTCCTTTGCCACCTCCCAGCTCCTCAGTTATACCCCGGCATTTAATTGCATACGGCCCCTAGTTCACTGCCCGCCACGCTCCGAATCAAGCCTGAAAAGCTGCAGTTCCTGCTGCCTGCGTATATCCCGTAGCTGCGTTATCAGCACAGAGGTGGGGGAGCAGCACCTGCAGCCCAGCGTGGGCAACCTCCTGAATATTTCAATGCCATGGTCCTCTTTCAGCACCATTACTGTGGGGTTACCATTATCGTGCTGTGCCCAGCATGTGAGCTCCCTGCAGGGAAAAACGAGACAAGCAGTGAGTGGAGCAGAGGCTGGTCAGGCATCCTTCTCAGCCCATCTGGGTGCTGCCTCCAGAGTGCAAGCACAGTCACTTACCCAGCTACTAGGGGACCCTTAACTGCATGACTAGACTACAGCAAAGCAGAATCTGGTATAGATATATGTGTATATATACACGTGTGTGTGTGTGTTTGTAAATATATATATATGTGTGTATATATACATATATATGTATATACTTAACAGCTCATGAAGTGCCAGAGATTAGTAGCTTGCCTTCTTCTAGTGGGCATCCTCTATGTCCCTTTGATTGCTCGGGGAGATGTACTTTTCCTGCTGAAGCTGATGCTCTGGCCCACTCACCAGTGAGGGAAAACTACAGCTGAGGTGCTGATCAGAGCTGCCCTTAAGCGTGGGACACTGTGCTGTCTTATTTTTGATTTGTAGATTCATGTGAAAATGAGTGGTGCTTCCTTATCATTGTGCTTCTGGATATTGACTGCTAAGGGAAAGGCTGAGCTTGGAAGGACAGCAGGTTGTAAAACAAGTTTCTTTGCACTAAGAAACAAAGAGTTTATGTCCCTTTTTTTCTAGGCCACAGATTAGGTCTCAGTTTGGCTCATAGGGAGTGGGAGAATGAGACCTCAGAGATGATTTGCTCTAAGTTTTGTACCTTCTGGTGCTACAATTCCTGTATCAGATTTAGTGTTCTTTGGTATAGTTTTCACCCAGGATCTGAGTTTTCCTATGAGCTTCCAAGTTGGCCGTGGTGTATCCTTCTTTTCTTTCTTTCTTTTAGAGGATGGTATCTTCTCAGAACAAAATGTCTGTGACTTCTGGAAAACTCAGGGTGGATTCTGCAGGGATTTCCTGACCCAGTTTTCTTCCCTGCATTTCCTGGAGGTGTTGCCACCAGGGTAATGAAGAAGTGCCTCAGAAAAAAAAAAGCACATCATAGCAAAGGAGCTGTTAATCAGAATGACATGAGTTAGTGCCTTGGAGCAGTTATGAGCCAGCGCCCCTGCAGTCCAGGCTAAACACTTTAGTGATAACATCCCAATCCCATTCGGAATTCCCAAACAGGATTTAAAAATAAATGCATAAGCGTGTGCTGCAGCTACTGGTAGTTCCGGAGCACGTACTTTGGCACCTAAGGAACAAGTCTCTTGCCATGCCTGTTCCTTGGGCTCATTTCAGTCGTTCTTCAAGTTCTCTATCCACTTCTCTTTGCCTGGTTAGCAATTGCCAATGCGGTGGATCCAACCCCCGTTTTTCCATTTGGCAACAGCAAGAGCAACAAGAAGAAAATGGGCGTATTTGGTTGCTTCCTTAAAAGATCTTCTGCCTTAGAAATGTCTGTCACCCCACTTCTGCATCAGTGTCATTATAGGCAGGTGGAATGATCCAGTCAAAACTGCAGTTTCAAAAACCTTGGTCTTGGTAATAGGGACACACAGGCGCACCCAAAAACAACTTTAAAAGACTTCAGGTGGTGTCTTCAGCAGGAACAGGAAAGGAAATCTGAATCTGAGAGAAATACATCCAGGTTATTTCCTGCTGAAAACAAATTGGTCTCTGGAATGAGGCTTTGACATTTGAACCTGATGAAATTAAATGGTGCACGCACCTGTCAGGAAGAAAAAGAGTATGAAGGGTTGAAGCTTACCCTAAAGTCTGAATAGCCAATTCCTTCCCTGTCTAATTCCAACTCTCTTCTCCTAATATCTCCTTCTTGCTCTTTCAGGGAAAGGCTAGACAGGACTTGTCACCTTTCGTGTCTTTGGCTTGGAGGTAATACCATTAACTAAACCCAGGAATGGCACGGTGGAAGATCCAAAGTTGGATAGGACACATATGTATGAGCAGAAGCTGAGTGTGTATGGATTTAAAAGTCTAGATTCTAAAATTTTATTGATAAAGTTTAACTTTAGGCCTTTCATCTTCTCTAGCCTTCAGTGCTGCAAGAACCTCTGTACACAGGGCAAAGCAAAGAGCATTTTGCAGTTGCCTTTCTTTGCAATAAAAAAAAAGGAAGCAGCAATTCAGGGTTTGTGAAATGACTCATGTTAGCAAAGGATGCAGGAGTATGAAGCAGAGGTGGCTCTGGGGGAAGACTGCTCCATGCCCAGCCAAGTGTGGAGTACGTTGCTGCACTGGTGGCATCTTCCTCCTTTCCTTCCTCGCTCCTTGTTTACCCTGGCACCTTCCTTGGCAGAAGGCAGGACATGGACAGGAGGTCCAGAGCCTCCTCTGCTGTGGGGCCTGTGGTGAGAGCAGCTCCTGGCCCTCTGCCAGGGCACTTGTGGGCATGGCAGGAGGCTTTTGGAGGTTAGAAAGGCATTTGTTGGCCCAACAGCTGCTGCTGGGCGGGAGCAGGATGCCAGGCTGCTTGGGGGCCATGGACCCTGGAGCGTGGCCCCACATTGTGGATCAGTGGGGAGGCAAGACAGAGGCACTGCAGGAGAGCTTGTCCCACGCTGTGGCATTTGGGAGAGGGAAAAGAGAGAAGTAGTACTCTGTGACCTTAGCAATAAAAATTAACAGCTATTCTTCAGCGGAGAAGATAAATGCTTAGTATTTGTTCTGTGTCACAGCTTTGCTTTCTTTCTCTCTTCTACTGGAATGGAAGGGGTTCACAACATAAATAGTAAAGCGTGAAAAAAGAAACACCTCATGGTTCCCAGACGTTGAGGTAATGATGCTACTGCTGCAGTGACTCTGTCTTTGGCATCTATGATGGACACTAGCAGAGAGTTTACAACAAAGCAAAGGGTTATCCCAGCTCACAAACAATTCACCTCAGCTTCAGTAAACTTAAATGTTTGGTGATTCTGCAGAAAATCAGGCTAAGATTGTCCTGGGGAAAGTAAGATGGTCCTCTTCACATCGGACTCATGGCCTCTACAGCAGCATTGGGCAATAGTAGTGTGGAAATTAAGAATAACTACACTAAAATAATTTGAAGGGAAAAAAATATGTTAGTTGTTGAAGAAGGAAGAGGTTAAGATGTTTCTAAAGACAAGACCAAACAATTCAGGCAAAGCAGGACTCAAAGAGCTAATAAATGTGCTTTTTTTGATTGTTTTGAACGAATCTTTTGCCCTGATTCAACATGTTATGAAATCAGTGGAAAATCCTGGCCTTTAATTTATTCAAAATTACACTTTTCTCCAACAGGCATATTACCTAGTGTATCTAGAATATGACAGGATATCAAATAACCACCCATTTTATTCTTGTTCTGTGGCATACCTATGTCTACAAAGACCTGCTTCTCCTTGAAGACAAGAGTGTCTGCTTCCTTTCCCAACATTTCTTCTTATTTGCTTTGACCATTAGTGACTGGGCCTGAGATTGTGTCAACTTTATCTTTTAAAACCGACAGTATTATTGGGATATAGATAAAAAGAACTGCATGTGGAAATACCCACAGTTCAATACTATGTCCCTTGTAGTGCAGAATGAAACAAATACAAAAGTGGTAGCTGCATGAATCCTGGTATTTGCTGCACAAAAATATCTTTTGTCTGACTGAACCTATATTTGCTCTTCTTTACTGTGTTCAGAGTACGGTTATGTTTGAATTTGTGTTGTTGGTAACGTAATTAATGCTGAACACAAACCAAAACGTTTGTCTTTCTCCTGAAGAATTTTTAATCTGAGGTCTTGACCCTGGCTACGCTCCTGAACATGTATAATTTCATGCAGACTAGCAGAAGACATCACTTGTCTGTAAAACTGTATACTCAAGTGTAGGTCTATATATGTGTGTGTATGTCAGGAAAAGTCTTGACAAAACTTTCTATGATTCATGATCATTTTAACTTTTTGTTTTTTTCATTTCTCTTTAGGGTTACTTGGCATGATTTGCCTGGGAAGAGTTGTGACAAAAGGAGATTAAGAACAAAAAATCTCTGGAAGATTTGGAGCATACAATGGGAGCATTTTGGGAGCTCACTTCAGAATGTGAACAAGCGTTTAAGAATTCTGTGTACTGTGAGGTGAGCATTTTGTTGAATTAGGGCCTTACACATTTTCTAGACTATTTGTATCCATCATGGGAAGACTTCTGAACCAAAAATTGCAAATAAATATATGTTCTTTCTGAGGAAAAAAATATGCAGAAAACATACAAATAAACCAGATTAATTTTATATCTTAAATGCCAAAGCCTTAAAAGATCCCAATTAATAACTTGTTTTATGCTTTTCAAAGGAGACAAATAGTTGATATTTTGTAGGAGCCTATGCTCAGGAGGAAGGAATTCATAAAGGCTGGATTCTGTAACCGTGTATGTACAGAGGGAGTCTGGGAGAGCAGAGCAGGGTGTTCATAGCTGTGCCCATGGTGTGTTAAGCATGTCCACTGCACATTTTTGTTGTGTGCAGGTGAATGTCAGAGTAAACCATATCACCCTGGTCCATCAGCATAAATATATATAAAAACTTTATTTTGTAACTGTTTTTGCATTAAAATATTTTAAGTGTTATTTTCAGTAATTTCCTTTATAATTTCACTCACAGGTAGTCACTTCCCTCACTCTCCCACCAAAATAGGTATTACCTGGTGCTGCACTTACGTATTTTGTGAGAAGAGTTAGATTCGTGGCGGCTCCTGAAGCCTGTCAGGAGTCCTTCTTCTGCTGGCGATAGAAAAGCAGTGTCATGTTCTTGAACGAGAGAGACAGAAAGTCTGATAGTAAAGTGGGACCCATTTTTGGACATAATATGGGATCACAAATTTTCAGAAAGACATGTGTCATTGCATTGTATTACTGATGTTTTAATACATTTGAAGAGATGTGCAACTGCCAACAGCAACAGGGTATCTTTCAGTTGTTGAACTCTCGTGAAAAATAGGCACTTTTTTGCAATTCTACAAATAGAGCTGAACAATGAAAGAATTCCCAAATGTGTTTCAAAATATTTTTGCCTGTTGAATCACTGCTTAGGCTTTATTATGAGCTTTGAAATGACATTAAGCCATTATGCTCAAAGCATTTGGTATTCATATCTTACCTGAAGCTAGTGATAAAAACACCTTTCATCCCCATAAAGGCTAAAGGACTGCTTTAAACATCATGGAAGTAAATTCAGCATCTCTTGATGTCAATCTGGTTATATGTGGGTAGAGCAGAGCTATATACATTTACTATATACAATGCCTAATGAATTTCAAGGCGAGAAGAATTCAAAACCAGCACTTTCAGAAAGCTTTCTTTCTTTTAGCTTATTCCTCTGATCTTGAAATCAGAGGAAAGTAAGCTTGAAAGTAAGTTTTCTCCTTTAGGAATTTTAAAGTAATGGTCAATAGCTTGTATTGAGATATCCTCATTGGTATTTAGAACTCTGTGTTCTCGAAGGCTTCATTACAGGGGAAATTCAATGCCTGTGTAATTTCACATGAGGTATTTTTTTCTGGTTTATGTAGTGGAGGAATATTAGTTCACAACTTCCATACACATGTCTCACTGTGCTGAGAATAGCAAAACATTTTGCGGGCTTCTCCTGCTGTCATTTTGCCCTGGAGTGCTGTTGAACAGCATATAATTTTAGGAATAACGACTAATAAAAGGAAGGGCATATTGCTGATTGGAGGATATCTGTCTTTAAGCACATCTAAAGCCACCTTATAAACTTCAGTGGAGCTGACCTAGTTATCTCCAAAGGTGAACATTTCCCCATTTAGCTGGAGGGGAATAAGGAGCTATTGTCTGTTTCCATGTTACACCAACTTATTCACCAAGATCTGGGTGCAGAAATGAGCTGGAGTATCTGCTGCAAAGGAAGGCTGCATGCTGCACTTGCAAGGCTCCAGCTGCACGCACACTGTCAGGACTCCAGGTAACAGGGCCCATTGATGCAGATTCTCTCTCCCCAAATTTGCTAAGCATTTAATGTCAGTGAAGTTCTCTTGGTGACCAGGCTGGTATTGCCCTTCCTACGCAACCTGTTAGGGTGAGCGTGCTATTATTCTGTACTCAATTAACTACTAAGGAGACAGGGGAAATATGTGCCCAGAGGAGAAAATCAAGCCATCTTTATTTGTTGGCTAATCAAAATCCAATGGCTTTTGAAGACAGTGTGAAATGATCATTAATTAGGAGGGATATCTAAATTTGGAGTTCAAAGAACCCTGTACAAGCCAAGGGGAAAAAAAGGTCTGGAGGACAAAACAAATTGTTCCCTATGGTTGCTTGTGAATAGAAATCTATCTTCAGACTCAAGTCAGAGTTGAACCATCTTCTGCGGAGAATATTTTGCTGGAGATATGTCCATTTATTAAAACAGCAGATGATTTGCATTGCAAAGTAATCCAACTTGCTGTTAAAAAACATGGAAAGTGTGAGGAAAAGAGAATTACAAATATTCAGAAACAAAATACATTTTTCTTAGATCTGACTTCAACCACTACATAAAGTTTAGCCTGAAATTCTTCTGGAAGAGCATGTGGAGAACTCCATGTGATAATTTCCTGGAATTTCTGCATTGAAACAGATAAGAGCTGCATGATGACATCTGTGAATTGATGCAACCTTTTGCTTGCAAGCTGATCAGATTGTGATGTTAAGCAAAGATCCATGCTAAGGACCACTTAATAAAGGACTCAAAGCTAGGACAATCAGTTAAATTTGGGAAGAAGAAGCAGAAGAAATGTTTTGTGGATCACAAAACTATTAATTCCTGGTCAGAATCACTGTCTTATTTCTACGTATCATGCTAAAAGGTATGTACACATACTGTGTGTATGAAAACAACATCTGTTTTTCCAAGAAGTTTATGAAAAACGTATCCACTAATCTTATCTACTCTTATCTACTAATTCTCTTGCCCACTAATATTAAAATGTCATACTTTGCACTTTCTCCTCGCAAATGACTTGATTGGTTCATTAAAACCAGAAATGAGGAAATATTGGTAGGACAAATAACATTTTAAGGCACACTCATTTTAAAGAACACCTCTTCAAATTATATTCACCAAAGCTACATTGTCAGTAGCTTCTGTAATCATAGATTCTGTAATCTATGCTTCCTTTTCATTTATAAAGCTCAAAAAAATTCTGGGGACTCCTTCCATCCTACTCAACCTGTGTTGTTTGTATAGGGAAGTTTAGGAAGAGGGGAGGAAGTCTTGGTGCTCCATTAGCCAAAACAAGGGAGTTTTGGCGCAGACATCCCTAAAGCCAGATACACACTTCATGATGTTTCCCTTCCCGCACAACGCGACTGCTCATGGCTGTCATAAATCCTGCAGCAACTTGCATTGCAGCAGTGATGTATATCAGTGTGAACCAAGACTAAATGTTTGGGAAAGGGTTATTTGGACTCTCATATATATCAAGTGACTTTGGTGTCCCAGTAAAAAAGTTTTAGCAGCATATGGCCAAAAAAAAAAGGTTGAAAGTTCATACAAAGTACAGTGAGATCCTGGGTGAGACCCACTGGTGTTAAGTGTCTTCAGATCAAATAACTCTCCAGAGCTGCCATTCAGACATGTCTATATGTTCATAGCCTTTTCACAAGGAACCATCTGCTCACAAATGTAGTTGAATTGATTTGTGTAAATATATTTCTTCCATTCTATAGAATCACAGCTCCATAGAATAATTTATTTTGGAAGGCACTTCTGGAGGACATCCAGTCCAAAACCCTGCTCAGGGCTGTGTCAGACTGTGGTCACCACACTCCAAGGAGCCCCTGGTCCAGGCAGCACCCTCACAAAAGTATTCCAGATGTGGCCTCACAAAAGCTGAGTAGAAGGGAATAAGCACTTCCCTTGAACTACTCATTAAACTCATGCTAATGTGGCCTATTATTTGCTTAGCCCTCATCAATGCAATGATTATTATTGTCCTGCAGCTAATTCTTTGAGATACTTCTCCAATCTTTTGTTTTGGAAGTATGCAAATGGCCCTTGCAAACCCATCCCGGTTAAATGAGTGTCTTATCTGTGCCCATTTTCCACTATTTATATAAAATGGCAATAGTGGGGTATATTTAGGGATGCAACTTGCATTGTGCTTCCTGGTTTTAATTACCAAAGCGCTAAGCAGATGTGTAAAACACTTGATAATAACATACATGTTAAAGACTTGCTGGAGCATTTATTAGAATATTTCTTTTTTCCTTTAACATGTCAATGTATATAAGGAGGCTGGTTTTCTCATTCCTTTTAAACAGATTCCTTTTAAACACCAGGCTTTGATTTTGTAGTTTCTTTTTATCTTCCTCTAGCTTAAAAAGCTGCTGGAAAAGAATAAAAAGAAGATAGAATAGCAAAGAAAGGACAAAAGGAAGATATCAATAAGAAGCACCAATGACTATTCTCTAAGCAGTTTCCAAGCAACTTTTAATGGAAGGTCAGGCACAAGCGAGATAAAGGGAGGAAAAAACAAGGCATTATTTCATACAATAAAGTGACTGTGAATGCTACCAGTTACAGAGGAAATAGATTGGCCGGCCTGAGCGCTTATTTACGTTTTTCTGTGAATACAAATGAAAATCCTATATAACAAGCACTATCAAATTTGAGCGGGAATGTTAATTCCAGCAATAGGTTTGCATTACTCCTCCAAGAGGCTTTCAGCACTAAGTATAAGATGTTGACTCTGGTAATAATAACAGTTCTGTTAGGCTTCTTCAACTGCCTCTGTCTGAAGATCTAAACAGGCTTTTTGGCTTTAATTAATCAAGCCTTATATTTGCAGTTTCATGTAGATTGGCCATGAGTTATGCAGATGGGTAACTGAGTCATAAAGAGTACATAACTGTAAATTGCTGGGCCCACCTTTAGCCATCCTAATGCGGAGACTGCAATGGTTCTGGGTGTGTCTACAGTCAAGAATAGCCAATGATAGGTACAGCCAACCCTCACTACACGGGACTTCCATCTTCCTGGGCCAATTCATTGTGGAAAGAGACAAAGGCTCTATGTGGAGTGCATGTTTCTTATTGATACATGTAATTTATATATGATGTCTAGTTCTTTCTTTATCTTCTTGTATAGGGAGCCAACATCTGGCAGCCTTGGGTAGTTTGCAGTCCAAATTTTCTTGTTAACCTGAATGCCAGGCTAGGCAGACTGAATGCATCCCTTTGATCCCAAAGTCATACAGCATGAGGCATCTCTTTGTGCTGTGCGATCTGTGTCGTATCATGAAACAAAAAATTTAAACTTGCTCTTTCCATCCTAGCACTAAAAGAGGTAATACCATCAGGCTGCAAGAGCTTTTTTGTTACCCTGGGGTGAGGTACGCATGCATGTGCAAGAGAAGCGTTGTGATGAATTGCTCCAGCTGAGATACGAGTCTTTCAGAAGCAGCTCCTTGTGCAGGCGGCTATGTAGCTGCTGGGAAATGCTGAGGCTGCTCTTCTTGCCCTGGGTCTCTGCTTGCCAGATGCAGATGGTCAGTAATCCTGTTTGCTGTGATTAGCTCATTGGGTTCTGAAAAGGGGAATATCCAGAGTACCGTCCTGGGAATACATGAAAGCTAGTGGCTAAAAATTCCTGAACTTAAAGTGTCGGATTTGAGTAGCCTGCATGTTAGATGTCCTCAGTACAACTGGTGAAGAAAAATTATTTATAGATATTAAAATGGTAGTCCAACCTCTAAACACAATTCCACCTGCTAAAGATGTGCTAAGGTTTTACTTTTGATTTCCAGTCATGTACATAAGAAGAGTTTCTGGAGACCACAAAAAAAAAATCTAAAAATTCATTTCTTTCTTAGAAAATATTGTTTGTAATATTCTTCCTCTGTTTTGAATGTTAGATTCAGGCAGGATTTGAAGAAGTAGTTTTGCTCTAAAATCTCTTTCTTTTTTTCTGAAAATGTGTTATGAATGAAATTGCATTTTGGGACAAAGGTAGCTGATGAATGAGAATATTATTTTCTGACGACATGCACTTACAGAAGAATTGTTATGTCAGGTAATCTTTTGTAGAATTTGCTCAGCACATGTGTGAAAAAATGCTTTAAAAATCAGCAGTCTTTTAACACTTCTTCTACTAGACATGATACTATGAAAAAAATCTCACCCATCTCCAAATTGTTATATTTACACGAGAACTGCATGAGTCTCGAGCTTCTGCCTGCAAAAACAACCAAGGAGACCTAACTACATCCCAGTCTAACATACTGATCTTTAACAGCTTGATGCAGAAGAGAGATTTTCACAGGACTTGTTCAGCTGTGGATGTGGCAAAAAATTATCATGGGTGCAATACTATCTTCCTCTGGTGCAGCTGTGCCTGTAGTAATCTTTGAAATAAGACGTTAACCAGAGTAACTTGCTGCATCCACAGATGGATATGGGCAGCAGTGGTTGAGTTGCCTTCTCCTGATGCACTTGGCCAGCCTTATGACCCAGACCAAGTTTCTGGGCTGAGGTAAGAGATACAGCTGCCAACTTCTGAGCCAGAAAGTTTCTACCGTAGTGTTATCTGCCATTGTTTTTAGTTAGGCTGTTCTTTTATCCCCTGAAGAAGGCTGACACCATCTCTGAGTGCATGGGGTTTGCCACAGCTAATCTGCTGAGAACAGCTGAGTTGGTAGGGCAGCCTCAGCCTCTGCTGACTACTTCCAGGGGGTGTCTCGTCTGAGACAAAGAGCTAAAAGAAAACAGAGGTGTCTGTTTACAAAGATCTTGCTTTCTTTCCTTGCTTTAATTTAGAAGGACTGTGAAAACCTCTGCACTTATGATGAGGAGACAATATCTTGTGGGAATTACATTTACTTTAAGACAAACAAAATAGATTGTGGAAGTTATTTATCAAGATTTAATCAAGCACTGCAGGAGAAAATACTTCTCATGTTTGCTTACTCTACTTTTACATGACTTTATAATGTATCTTTTATTTTCTCCTTTTTCTGCTTTTAGTTTTGAGTGAGTTACTTTGAGAATTACTTGATTTTTTTTCAGTCTAATGACCCTCACAGCAATCAGCAGCTAGTCCTCTTAGTGGGACCACTGTGGTTATTTCATAGAACCCCTTGCTGCCTTGTTTTTGAGGCCAATTTAAAACTCTCATCTCAATCTCCATGAAAAAATCTTTTGGATATTTTAGAAATTATTTCAACTGGAGCAGAACTTGTTTTGAGCCAATAAATCTAATGCTGCCTAATAAAACTCCTTGTAGCTAAGGGAAAAACATGACTGGTTAAAATCTCTGAGTGGAATTAACTACGAGGAGGAATGAGTTTAAGCCCAATCTGAGTTATTTTTGGAGCAGCTGAAAACATTTTGTAAACAATCTTCCTACATTAACCAAAAGTAAGAAATTACAGCAATAATAACAGGAAATTTGGGGCTTTCAGCTGGTTCTTCACAACGGGCTTTTAAGGAAACTTTAGCAATGAGACAAGAAGCAATGTATCATTGTGGCTATAAAGACAAAGGAGTACAGGTAGGAGCAAAGAGATCTACAATAGTTTTCTAACTGTTGTTTTCAGGGAAGTGATCTCTGAGATAGAACATTTGAGGATGAATTGTTTAAAGTAGGACTGGAAACACTAGTAACTTACAGATCTACTTTCTTATTCCTGTCTACCTTGTTCGTATCTACCTAAGGCCCAAACTTATCCTCTGTCTTATAGTGCTTAATGGATATCTTGTCACTTCAAGAATTACCTAGCTAAACATTGACTCCTAGTTTTTAACCTCCTGCAGCTTCTTTTCCTCTTGTTATGAATGTCTTGGATGCATACCATCCTTTGGTCAGGAGCTCTTCTTATTTGCATTTCCCCCTGTTTATTTTTCTTTTTGGTGGGGCTGTGAATGGGAATCACCTTACACCAAGCAACCTCTGGGCTGCCATCTCTGCCCTGACACAAGTCCCAGGTTCTTCCTCTCTTATGTTGCTTTTTCTTTTTTGTCAGTGCAGGGTAGAAGCACCAGCTTTTGGGTGGTTTAGTTTTCATGGGGAGGTAGCAGTTTGGATTGGAGCTCAGTTAAGCTGCTACAGGACAGGACCTTAAATGATTTTTTCCCCCCTGCCTAACTTCTTCATGATATGGTCTTTTCTGTTCACCATACAGCTCTCCTTGAAGCGTATTTATTTCTCCTGCTCTGAGAGCAGCAGAGTCCATTTTCTCCTCTTGTCACATTCCCCAAATAAACCTTTTCTATGCAGCTTCCACCAGCTTTCTCCCTTTCTGTTAAGTGCTTAATATTCACTCACTTTCAGCATGTCAGCTCTCATCTCCAGCTGTACGCTGTCAGCTCCTATCACATACTCACTCATGTAGCTACGTACATTAGGGCTTCTGCAAACACATCCTGTTATTCTGTCTAGAGACTCCCATGTCAACCAGCAATGGCTAACTGTGTTCCCTGGTCCATATCTCATACAATTTTCTGGTTTTTTTTGTTTATGTTGGTGCAACATCTAACATCTCTCAGTTGGGAGGGGGAGGGAAAGGGGCAGCACTACTCCATCTTACTACAGCATCTTTATGCCCTTAAGATGTGTGAATTGACAATATGCTGATTCAGTTTGTGATAAGCTATGATCACAATGACGGAAATAAATGTAAAGCAAATTAAAAAAAAATAAATGGTATGGTATGAAGTGATCAATATGAAGAGATCAAGAATTATACGGTTCCACAGATGAAGTTGGCCAGAAAGCCAGACTTTGAATAGGATATGAGGAACAGATCTCTAGATGACCGATATCTCTAGCTGGAGAGAGATCTTTGAAAATGTTTTCATTTTTCTGTCGTTTAAGGCCTGATTTTGAGATTGTTTTGAATTTATCCATTTCTGTATTTGTTCCTAAAGGAACCTGGAATATTTTGAAAATCTGACTGCAAATAGGTAAACTAAATGCCTGAACATGTCAATCAGGGTGCATCTGCTACAGCAAAAAAATTATTGGAGATGATTGATTGAATTTGCTTGGGAGCCTTGCAGATTAGGACTTTCAAAACAAAACTAAACAAATAAAGCTAAATAAAAAAGACTTCAGACCAACAGTCCTTTTTGGCTTGGCAGGCTTCAATGTGGGCTGGAAAAACCTGATTTTTTTTTGCTCTGATGTTTATGTTTTTGTGAAGCTATGTTGTATATAATACGATGATATGTTGTATATTGTACAATGACATGTTACCGTGGATGTAGCACTAAATATAGCGTGAGAAAATGTGTTCTATTTAAAGTGATCATGCAAGGGTGTGTGGTTGGGGCTATACTTGCTGTATGTGCAGTGCCCTATTTAGAATCAGACATATAGGATGGATTTAGTGTACTAGCAGTACGCATTCAAACTGAAGACTTATATGGACATGGGGACAGTTTTAAATGGAGTATATAATATATAAATGGAACGCTGAATTTGTGAAATGTACACAATACTAGCAATGTTTGCTCGAGTAACAAAAAGAACATCCTTGGGTTGATTATATTTTCCATCTCATCTTAGTAGTCAATATTAAATGTTGCCAAGATCTGGCAATATATGTCAAGTTGGTTGCTTTTTGCCCCCATGCACAAGTCCAGCGAAGTGACTCCTCAGGGCACAGGAGGTGTTCATGCTGCAGTCTGTAGGTGTGGGACTAGCGCTGCTCAGCAAGTCCCACTAGAAGACATGACTTAATGAAGCAAGACATGGACTCTGATGAGAAAAAATAATGACACCTGCCTCCATTTGAACACTTTATTTTACCTTACTGTATTTTTTTTCCCCAAAATTTCCATGTGACCAGATATAGAAGCTGAGAATTTACTTTTTTCATTTATGACTAGTTTTGGCTTTTGCACAAACTTCTTCCATACTGTATTACTTCAGTTTTTCTTTGACATTATCTCCAGTGCATACAGCTCTGCCATATAAACCTCCTTTGCTAAGAATTTAAATTTGGTCACAGGCTGTTGATTTTGAACACTGAGCTCTTTGACCTAGGCACAAGATTTACAGATACATCTTGGTGACCAAGAAAGGATGTTTTGAGAAGTTTCATTTCCCTTTAGCAGTAAAAGTAAATGACTTGGTTGATTTCTCCCAAGCTAAATACTTTTTGCTTACCTGGGAAGCTCAAGCATCACCAAATCAGAATTTGAAAGCTTTTCACAACTCTGACTTCATCTCTGTGTATTTCTGAAACAAATTTTACAAAGTAATTGTGCACATGACTTGAGACTTTTAAAACTCTAATTGGCAAATACATATCCAGTAAGAAATTTATAACGTTGAGAGCTCAGATAAATATCCAGCAACAGAATTTTGCTCTAAATTGCTTTCAGAGATTATAAATATCTTCTTGCCTTCCAGTAACTTCAAAGATAGTGCAGGGATATATCATCTATCTTGTGCAAAAAAAGCTTTCCAGCATCTTTTCTGTGGTCGCAAGCTTCCATTCCAACATACTTTGATTTCTAACACAGAAATACAACAGCTTGTATTGCTGCTGCCTGCATGTCCTACTGCTTCTCTTGATGGTCAGGAGAGACCTGCCACGTGATTGTGGCCATCATGCCCTGTGGGACTCATCCTGAATACCCTTGGCCACGGCATTTGGAGGCTGGGTCAAGGTCCAGCTTGCCCACTGCTGTGATGTGAGGAGTAGGTGATGGTGCAGGAGTGCAACACACCCCATCCCCCTCCAGAAGTGTGGAGGAATGTGTTTTTCTTTTCCTGACCTTGATAGTTTATTTATGAAATATACTGTAGATGATGTAGAGTGTAGGGATTGTAACATTGACACAATTCATATTTTTCAGAAGACTGAAGTTAGGACAGCTTGAAGACAACGTTTTCAAAAGAAGTCTATTCAGAGTTGAAACCAGCCTGTCAAAAGATCTGCTCAGGGCTGGATTTTCGGTATTAACTTCACAAAAGCACTAAACATATATTTTTGAAAAACTGGTCCCAGATGTGCTAAGTAACATGTAATCAGGCTCAGCCTTTTTGAAACTCCAGCATTCAGACATCACAGGAAACTTGAGGCAAAGCTTGGAGTGGGACCCAGGCCTCGTTTCCAGGTTTCTCTGGTCCAATATGAGCATTCCTGTTTACTCAAAAGAAGTCATGTTGTGTTCAGCTGAAAGTGCAAGGGAAAAAATAGTCAACACAAAGTTACCAAATTTGGCAAAAATGCTGGATAAAACTACTAGCTCCTCTCATGAGATTTAATGACTGCTAGCAGTCAAGGTGGCGCTTGTTTGCAACATTGTTGAAATTGTTTTATTTTGTCAAAACAAAAACATTTATTCAAGAAGATGGAGAGTTTTGTGGAAGAGTTGAAAATCTTTCTAATACAGATGTAGGAAGTAAATTGTTCCACCTACTGTACCACATAACTGGTCTGGCCAAGAAAGTTTCTGGTTGTCATAGACATAAAAAATTCTCATATTGCCTCTTTTTTTTTTTTGCAGAGTGTCTTGATGTGGCTCTAGGACACAAGGCGACAGTCACATACAGGTCAACAAGACTCAGTACCTAGAGTACTCAGAACCTCCCAGCCCTGCTCTCAACTAAGCAAACCCAGTCACAAGGGTAGTAAGAGATGATCCAAACCTGGATGATCTCTGTCACAGACACTTCTGAAAACACAGTGAGTTTGAAATGTCTTTTCTGGCTCAGCCCTGGGGGGATTGCAAGGACTATTGCTTGGAAATGGCTTGGGTCCTCACTGCTGGGCTCACTAAGTGAATTCCCAAAGTCTGGGACATGATCTCTCCCGAAATTTTCTCCAGAATTAGTTTTTGGCTTACTGCAAATCTGGACCTCATGACACGAGTGAGCTCTACTCTTGTGAAAGCATTTTTTTTTCTTTTGCAGTAGAGCATGATTTGGCATTTTTATTCTGTTGGCCTGTCACCTTCTGCACCAAAGAGCAGAATTTTCATGGGGGACCCAGTGAATGAAGCTCTGAATAGAAAACACTATTGTTCCGTTAAAAAAAATACAGGGGCTAATTGCATGATTTAACATTTGAAAACTTCACATTCCTCCTCTGATTTGGAGAGAAAAAGGGCCTATTATCATTTCCAGGCCAGATGTTTTAGTTTATTGAGCCTGTTTGATCCCTGCACCTGTCTGAGACCAGCAGTTGCTGGATTAGTGTAAGGAGCTGAATTAAAAAATCTGGACAACTGTTACTGAACAAGCGAATGGTGTGAAAATGAGCAGGCTTTTGGTATAAAGGATTTACTGTTTGTGACACAAGGCAGTACACATCATTTACAGTGCAAAATGAGCACGCAGTGTTCACTCTGCATGTCCATGTGCTGGAATATACATTACAAAGTGACAATTACAGGAACTTCCAGTGAGGGAAAGAAAGGGAGGGGGGGAGTGAGGGAAGCAAGGGACACATTACACCATCCATCTGTGGGACAGCCGTTCAGTACAAGGAATTATGTATTATTTCTGGTGGATTATGCCGATTATAAAAAGAAGAATTTGGTTCCTGCCCCCACAGAGAACATTACTGTGCATCCTGTAGGAAGCAATGGCTTTTCACTTGCCCCTATCCTGGGTTGTGACTCTTTGCAGTGCTCCCTGCTCCCTCACACTAACCATTGGATAGGTGTTTTTTCCCTTTCCTCCTATTTGCTGTCCTCCCTCGGACTGCAATGTAGTGTCCAGGAAGCTGGAAAGGTGTTTAACAAAATATCTTGTGAAAAAGAAAACAACCTCCTGAATCATGCTTGCATTGTATCTGCAATTCACTGGCATCTGCACGTGTGGATATCACTTTTTCGATTTTATATTGCCCCCAATTTACTGTTTATATAACAGAACCTGAAGATTAGAGGTAGAAATAGGTGTGAAGGTGACAGCTAAGTGAAGATAAATAGTTCTCTGCTATGTGAAAGGATTCTTGGGTCATACACTCTACTCCATACATCCCCCTACAGCCTTGCCTATACACTTCCTTGCAGATTATAGTTTACCTACCCTTATGCACCTTTTGAAGGGGGAAAAAAAAACCCAAAAAACCAAATACACAGCACAAAGTTGTTCCTATTTCTGGAAATATTGTGCCTAATAAGTGTGAATAAGTGTGCCGAATAAGTGTGAATGTTAGTCCCGTTTTATAGATGGAGGCACAGCAAAGTCAAGTCACTAGCCCAGCATTTCACAGATGGATTTTTGGTAAGGTAAAAAACCAACACATCATGTGAGACAACTCAGAGATTTAAGTGCAAGTTCATGTGCATAAGAAAATTCTTTTGTGTGTAAATGCAAAGGTGGGCTTGGTCTGTGTTCATTAGAAACCCTTTTTATGACTAGATGGAAGATAACTTATGAGATTGGTTCAGAGACTGATGTGGCAGAGTCAGGACTTTGTTTTACTGCTAATTTTGTCAACATAGGCTCCTAAACCCCATGATTTCCAATGGACTAGTGCCTAAAAACCTGTAAAGCTCTGGCCTGTGGTCAATTGTGACACCTAGAAAGCAAGAATAGCACATCCCAAAATGTCCCATGTTGATTCAGTTGGACAACTGCTTCTCTTAATACTTCACACACATACAGCTAATAAAATGACTCAAACTTAATAATGTCAGAGACCATTTCAGCATCTTGCTATGAAGTCTTTGAAGAATAAGGAAAAACATTTAATTTTTCAATTAAGTTAAACAACTTAACAAAATACTATTGATGTTTTACAGAGATATAGTTAGGAATTGTAGTTAGAAAATGCAGGAATTATGATTTTTTTGTGCAGCATTTTATTTTGCTTTTGAGGTAATACTATTTTCAAAGCTGTCTTGCATTTGTACATGCTTGTATATTGTTTTTCTGCTGGAAAAATGGCGTTCTCCTTTGAGCTCTCTTAAAAACCTATGTATTTTTGTCATGATAGCCATGGTAAAGGAATCATATATCTGAATGAAATGTGGCTTACTAAATTTAACTTAGGTTCAACTGTCTTAATTGGTTTTTGGATATCCAAGGAGTTACTGAGACTGTTTCTTGATTTATTCAAAAATCCAATTCAAGTGCCATGTTAGGTAAAATTCAGTTCTCATTTCTCTCCTAATTTCAGTTCTATGATGGCTCCATCCCTTCATATAATAGCTCTTTTGGGATTTTGATTTTTAGTAGCCCAATAGGAGACTTTCCTCTTTGGTGTTGCCAGGAGATTGTGCATACAGTTGTCACGGTATAAAGGGAGGACTCTACCAGTCTGGTACTTCCAAAATCACCTTTTATTTCCTCAAAGTAACTTATCAACAATGTTATCTGCTTCTGAACTCATCCAGAGCATATCAGTCATGTGAAATATGCTTTTGTGTTTTGACACCAACTTGCAAACATGCTAATGAGTGTTTCTTCAACCATGAGACAGTATATAAGTTGATTTAACTTCCCTGATACCAAACTAGCATTAATGGGTAACACTGATATGCAGTTCATTTTTTCTGAGCTCCTGGAAATAACCAGCACAGACTTTCTCCTTTTTGAATCAAACCTTTGTGCTCAACTCCTTTTAAGAAGCAGCTGCTGACCATATACAATGCAAACCATTTGCACTAGAGATTCTGCTGATGAAAGTGATGATTCTAGAGGTCCCTGGCTGTTTGTACTACAGCAAGAAGGGGTCAGGTGCTCATTGACTGGGAGCTGGTGCATGTGCTTGAGAAAAGTCATGACTGGTCCTGTTGACGGCTGTGACTAAGTCATGTCTGCTGCTCTATCCACCGACGTTGCTTATGTCCCTGTTCCCACTTAAACAACAACAAATGCAGTAGAAAACTGTTTTTGTTCACTGTGATTGTCCACTTCTGCAGCAAAAGGTGAAGAGGGCTCAGGTAGAGCAAAGTTCCCAAGTTTAGGCTGCTTAAGTCAGATGCTTCCTAGAAAAGAGTTTTGTAAGTATAATATTCTTGCATATCCATCCAGAGGACTCCTCCTATGGGTTCTGCAAAGCTACTGTGAAACCTATAGCACCTTGGTCAACATGAAGCAATTTTATCTTGAAAGTGCCTGTGCAGTTTTCCTCAAAGCACAGAGTCCTCTGGGGGACAGCTCAGCGACACAGGACTTTGGAAGCTAAGGAGGTGTCACCAGCAAGACATCAGTAGACAAAACAATTCATCTGCCCTGTCTTAGTTTCACTCAACCCTGTGTTATGCGCCAGACCTCAATGAAAATACTTTGCTTTTGTTGCTCTGTAAAGAATCCAAGCATAGAAGAAACGGGAGCTGCAGACACTCCTTTCCCTGTGTAGAGGAAGGATTAAAAGGTGCCAGTTTTGACATTTGACATTTTTAACATTCCTACGCTCTCTGTTTTTGGGGGAGGGAGCTACAATGTGTGAACTAAGCCCAAGCTACAAACCTGCAAGCCGAAGACCCACTGTGTCACTTTGCACTTGCAATTTAAATTCACAGTAATTTTTTCAACACAGTGTTAAGAAACAGGTAAATAGACTAATGCCCAAGTCCCCTTCTTTATGAGGTCATTCTGTGAAAAAAAATTACCTGGATCCTGGTGGTGGGAAGTAGACAGGAAGCAGGAGATGCCTTCCCAAGGTGGGAAGGGGGTGTTGGAGTGTCTCACACTGTACCTTGGTGTAAGTTTTTAGTCCAAGACTAAAACAGAACAAAGACCATCTTTTCTAGGTGTTAGTGGTGTCTTGGAAAGGGGAAAATTCATGACTCCACTTACCTCTATTTAGATGATACATACTGGGAGTTAGCATGTATGTTCTTTCTGAGGGCAGAGTGCTTGAATATAATGATCCTGTGAATTGACTGCATAGCGTAACACAGAAATATTCAGGATGAGGTTAACTGACATTAATTCCATCATTATATGCCAGAGTTGTTGTTCGTCTAATGTTGTCCGTTAAGGGAATTCTATCCCATGTTAATAATGGTTTCTGAGTTAGTAAGAAATGCTAAATACAGAGGAGCATTACTTCACTGAACTCTTAGAACACAAGTTCAGCTATAGGCGAGTGGATTATAGATTTACTAGATTTGCCCCTGAAGCAAATACTTGCCTATCTAATTATGAGAGAAACCATCTTTGGGATATTTTGTTGATGCTGATATATGAAATCCTAAGAGGAACTTGAACTTGTCAGTTGTGAAAAAGGCTGCATATGAGGCTCTGAAATCCATGCATGAAAATGCTACTCCACATTGAGTAGTGTGTAATAAGCAGTGCTTGCTTCATGAAAAATGGATTTTAAGCCCATAATTGCCCGAATTTTTCAGTCTAGTGTAACATGAAGACCACCCAGTAGGGCTAAATGGAGTTGTGTACCTTGTGTAATGGATGACCAACCCACAAAGTCAGGATTTAAAATTATTTGATTTTAGTTCAGACAACTGGAAGCCATTTTTGCAAACATTTAGTGTTGGCCTGAAATGAAAATAGTGGAGAACATAAATGAAACTGTTTTTATGCAAAATACTTCTGTATTGGATCAAACAGTCTTCAGAGGAAAAAAATAACAAGCACTTATATCATTATGTATTGAAAAAAAAACAGAAACAGGAGATGCTAAAACATCTTTTTTTTTTAGTACATTTTTTGCTTATATTGGATGATTTTGGAATTTCCTAATGATTTAGATATTGCAAATCTGCCTTTTTATGAAAAAAAATATGTGAATGTTGCAGTCTTTTTACACGATTCATCCTAGATCAACCTTTTTAAACTCATAAACTGAAGCTTCAAACGCAACAGAAAAGTACTGACCGCTGCCTACAGTCCTGAATGGACATGTTGAAACCCCCCTGGTACCTTTGGTGTGAATCCTTAGCATGCCTGTTTTCACAGCACCAGGTGGAGAGCTGAAGCACAAGAACATTCTAGCTCAGGTCCACAAAAGCACCTAGAGTAAACCAAAGAAGTATGAGTAAACCATTAAAGCTCACTTCAGAGAAACTAAGGTCAGGAATATTCTTGGTACCTGTGGCTGAGGCTCTGCTGTTCAACAGAGGCTAGAAGGTTAATGGTGTTGCAGGGAGAGCAAGCTCTTGCTTTGCAGTCTGTTGAGGGAGCCCTTCAATAGGGGTTCTGTGCTCTGCCATTTGGCCTCCAAGTGCATATCCATTTTTCTGTAACAGTATTGTAGGAAGGAATTGGAGATCAGAGCAAATCTCACTTCTCTCTTACTTTTATTCTCTAGCAAGTGCATTCATCTGGTTACTGAGTCATGCTCCTGCTTGCATGATCTTGGTTTTGCAGACCCTTTGCCCATCTCGCTGAACAGTGACGGTTTCCCAAGGACGATGGGGGCCGACTTGCTCTTGAAGAGCCTGCAGCCAATGTGCTGAGGGATTGAACCTTTCCAGGCTGGGACTTGGGTCTCTCACTCCCTGGTATAATGCTCTGGAGTGTTGTTCAGATGGGTTGCATGCTTCCACTTAGAAAGATGCACCCAAACCCAGGTGAAGAGGTTGGACTATAAAACTCTGAGCTGTGGGAAAGCCCTTAAGCCTGGGAAGATGGCAGAAATTGAGAGAGAAGTTTCTCATGAATATGGTCTGCTGCCCACCAGACTGCTTTGGTCTCATGGGGCACCTGGGGAAACTGGTCTCCAGGACCAGATACCAATGGCTGAGGCCCCCTTATAAAGCTGACCTTAAGTGACTTGCTTGCTGGCAATTTCTCATAACTTTTCAATAAAAGGTAATGACCGCCCTACTGAAACAAAAGACCAACAATAGCACAGATGAATGACTCTATATAGCTTTCGTAAATCAAGGTAACTTTCATTACTGTCCAGAAAGGAAAAAAATGGACACACATGCTCAGCGTGGGTTACTTGTACAGTGAATAACATAGCAGAATCAATTTTGACCAAAAAACATATTTTAAAGTAGAAGGGACAACAAACAGCCTCTGTCATGACAGAGCAGATGCCATTAACTAAAAAGCAACACAGAAAGCACTTTTGAGGCTGGCTCACCAAGTGTAATGTAACATTTACTTGCCACAAGCCAGAGGTCAATGTCTCTTCCCTTCCAGCAAATGTCTGGCTATAAGGAAAACTAAGGGCCAGTGTTCTTCCTTTGAACAGAGCTTCCATTAGCAGAAATACCTCTGGTTAAGTGGATTTTGTGTTGAAGCACATAGCCACTGTGCTTAAGAGGTTCAGATCTTTTAAAACAAAAATAAACCCTTTTAAGCCAAAAATCTGCTGAACTTAAACATTTTAAACAGACAGAAACTTTCAAAAAAGTTTGTGGCCTCATCACATGATCAAGCTTTGCTTTTTAAGCTTTGGTCTGCAGATGAAAAACACATCTTTCTCTCTGGGTTTATATTCACTTCATGATGAAGTAACTGCTCCTTATTTACACTTAAAACTGAAGTAAGGAACCTGTTCTCTGCTATATGACTTATTGGATGTCGGTAAGTAAGGAGGTTGATTACTGCAGCTCCATTTTGGAAAAACAACCAGCAGAAGAGCCCAGCCCTGGATCTATCAGGACGTATGTTGGTTTCAGTCCTTCAAGCATAGAGAGAGTGAATTAGTGGTGGCTGTCCTTGACCTTGTTGATCCTTAGCAAAGGTCTGCTAGAGCTGCCAAGCCAGATTTTTCCATTAATCTGCACACTCAGTCACATTTTGTGCTGAAACAAAAATGATATTAAGCACTAGGAAATAAAACAGCAGTGTATTGCATACCCTTGCAAATGATAAAATTTCCTTTAGGTAAATAGACAACCGTATGTATTGTCTGAAATATCTGCTTATATAAATCTATCTCTGAAAATTTATATCAAGATTTTATTTTGTAACCTGATGCAGAAGTCGATAAGGTTTCACAGAGCTTACATACAATTGAAGTGAAAGATTTCCTCCCTTTTATTTTCTATTGTTTTGGTGGAGACTTGTCACTCAAGAGGCTATTTTGTCACCAAACCAGAATTGAAGGACCCTGAAAAGCTCTTGAAAAATGATTCTTAAAGATGATTGCAGTCACTTTTGTCCGTATATGTTTTTTAGAAGAAGTAGCTGTTAATTAAAAATACAAACACAAAGTTAAGATGTTCTAAAGCAGAAAATGGCAAGTATTTTTTTTCACAGCAACATCATATGCTGCTTAGAAGAATTAGAAGAAAGTGTGTAAATGTCTTTTATAATGTTTATGGAAGCTCTTCTTTTGTATACTAAGGTGCATATTTATGACAAAAAACATAGTAGAAATCAGAGTGATCCTAAGCCAAGGTAAAGGTACTTCTTAAATTGTAAATAGATGTATTAGAAAATATACCAGTGCAGTTGTACTTTGCTTCAGTCTTTCCTTTGAGAAGAAATGCTATTCATGTTTTAGTGTTTTGATATAGTCACCCTCATTGGGAGGTATTCAGTGTTCTTTGTATGGAAAACCATCTAACAGGAGCTACTCAGCTCTTTATGAATAGAAATTCAATTTCTTAAGTATAATAGAGCTGTTCATTGGGTCTGTCCTTGTGTTCTACTGTTGAAATTCAAAATATATGTTCATAAATAAAAAGTGGCATTATTCAGTCCTCATCCAAAAGGATACAAACATAAACATTTCTTTATGAATGAGATGGTAAATATATACAAAAAAGAGGCGAGAGCTTTTGTAATGTAGTATAACTAGGTACAACAAATAATATGCAGTCTATAATATAACAGGTCTAAAAAACGCATTAGGAACGGAAATGGTAATTTTCTCTGATATGATACTGAATATTTGATGAGTGCTGCCATCAAAATGGGTCAAAAATTTCTGATCTGGAAAGATAGAATTAAACTAAAAAAATGGTTTGTACATTTTATCAGTACCTTTTCATGGTTTTAAACCAAGCAATTATGAGCTGACTGCTTGCAAAGCTTCTGGTCTTTCTCAAGAGGTGTGTGGGAAGCTTATCATGGGAATCAGACAGTGGGGCAGAGAGAGTTTAGCTGTATGCAATGAAAGGAAGCTTTTTCTGTAACTTCTTTGACTGTAATGAGGATGGACCTAGCTGCTAAAATAGGGCTACTATAAACATCTTATTGTCAATAAATATTTTTCTGCGGGGGGAGGGTGGAGAAGGCCCATTGTTTTGGGTTTATGGATAGAAACACAGCCAAAGGAAGCTGGGTGAAATGCTAAGATGCTTCTGAAAACACAGGCTCTTCCAATGGACACTTAATGACAAGATATTCCTGAGCTTCATGGAGATCTTGGGGTGTGCTGCAACGATGGGCTCATCGCACTAAAAATCTGCATCCGTGAACTGCTTTTGCTCGCACAACTCCTGTTTATCACCAGGCCTTTTGAAGCCAAATGGTGGTCCTAGTGGTTATCTCTTGCTGCTGTTGAGGAGCATTGGGCGTCACCAAGCCTCAGGGCTGCCAGCACAGCTCTGCAATAACCAAACTGCTTTCAACAGGAGCCAGGAAATCGGCTGTGCCTGATCTTCAGCGGGCAGAGCTGTTCTCACTTCATGGGGTGGCACACATACTGGTCTAAGGAAAGCAAGGACGGAGGCTATTCCTGCCGAAGCCTAGCTGTCCGTCTGCACTGCCCATCAGCGGGGCCACCAAGTTCATGCGTGTGGAGTTCAGCCCTGCTTGCATAGGTGAAATGGTAGCAAACAGCACTACTTCTCAGTGGAGACCCATGTCTGCTAGTGCACATTGGTGCCTTTGTTTCACTGTAGATTGTCTCCTGCCTGTAGGAAGCAGCATTTACGACCTACATTTGGAAGAAGCAGTGATCACCATGAGCTGCTAGCTGTGCATAAGTCCTGTGCCTGTTCACTCCCAGTAGGTTTGTCAGATCTATCTGGGCTAACAAGAGCACTAGAGCAGAGGAAAATGTCTGAAAGGGAATAAAGATGAGAATAAAAGATTTCTTTCTTAAAGCAATCTGGGCTGTGCACTGCAAAACCAAGGGAGCAGAAGCTGGTTGTAATGAGGGCCTATACCAAATCAGCTCTCCGTGGAGAATGTGGAAAGGTACAAGATGGATAGTTAGGAGGCAGCTCTCTGTCCCCCCTTTTCTTCGGAGCAGGGCACTGCTAAGAATTTCACTCAAGCCTGTGCATTTTAGAAACAGGGGAAGAGCTGCAAGAACTTCAAGCCAGATAAGTTCATATACCTGTTTTTTCAGATACCTCTCCCTCTCATTCACAGGAATATGCCAGGATCTTAGCAGACACTTGGGCCTATTGGAAAATCAATTCCTGAATTTCTAAGTCTGAATATCACTGAGAGCTGATTTGGACTGGGTTCCTGAAGCTTTTGGAAATAAGACCTTGACTCTTTTACACAAGATTTTTCTCACTGAAATGAACAGGAATAGGCATTCAAAAATACTTAATATATATGTTATAATATATTTGCAGAGCTATACCTCTTCTCCCTGTATTTAGAAAGGTTGACTTAGAAATGTAATGCAAAGTAGAAGCACTTCATTAATCTTTGCTTTCTGAAACTCTCTTTATTAATATTATTTTTTTTTCTTGCTCTCTCTGCTCTCTTGTGATATAGACCTGGTTTGTTCATTCATTCTTTTCTCACAGAGCAATCTGAGCTGTCTTCAGTGTTATGTTCCTTCCTGCGTCAAGAAACCTCTATCATGCCCAGTTTGCACTCTTTGCTTTCACTACACATTGTGTCAGCATTCCGGGCTGCAGTTAACAGTAATTAAATGGACAAAAAACCTTGAAATCTACCAATGGTAGTGTCTGAAATGCAGGAGCTGACAATTTGTGCTGCTGCTTCTATTTGACTTGCCTGCTACTTGTTCTGTTTGGAAAATTAAATGAGATGTACTTCCTTCAAATCTCTACTCAAATGCAAAATTTATCTTTTCTTGATCAAAACAGCTTAACTATTCTCAGTCTGCAACATAGCTCTTCAGGATTATGGAACAATTTTTAAAATCTCTGGATTTCTCTGGAATTCTGGACTGGAGTCTTTTCTCTTCCACTTGGGTGATGCTGCTGAGATGTACACCTCAGCATGTGCTTTGATTGAGTTCAGTTACTTGGAGTTTAGACGTGACTTTAACTCTTTTTAGTGCTGATTCTCTCTTTGCAGAGAGTTATTAGCTGCTATATCAAAACTGCTCAGTTGTGAAAACAAGTATGTGAAGACAAGGTCTGATGTAAGTCCTCCCCCAAAGGTATATTGCAGGTTTTTATGAAAGTTGGCAAATTTGGTGCACATCCTTAAAAAACATTTTAGCCCACTTTGCAAGGAACATAAGATTTATGCAAGTGAACTCTGTCTGGAGTGTGTGTGTGTGACTGTCTGCATAGTACTGCCCACTACAAAACATTTGAAGACTGAACAGAGACCTCTATGATATCAAATCCTTAAGTCTTATGAAAACAGTCAGATAACTTTAGTAGACACACCAGTATCAGTACTTTCCTCGCAGGGAAATGTTGTAATTTGAGCTCAGACAGACTACTGAGTATTAGAAAATCCATGCAAGAGAAACACAGAGAACTGCTGCTGCTCATGAGGTTACCCACTTAAAATTCCAGTTCCTCATCTGCTTCTGCTTGTACAGTTGCATTGGCTGGCTTTGACCCCTTCTACTCGCACTGCACGTTTTGCCTTCTAACAAGCTCTCCTTCGCTTCCCTCTCCCGTCCCCTGAAAAATGCATGGAAGAACTGCTCTGACTGGACTAGTTATGAATGTAGCTGCTTATCCAAGGGTGACTGAGGGCTTAAAAACCTTCAGCAAGATGATTACAAACATGTCCGTTTTGCTTAAGCTGTTCTTAACTTGTTTGACTCTGATCTCACCATTCACCTCAGTGCATAAGTGTTAGTTCTCTGCTGCAGCTCGTTTGCAGCTGGTTGAGCAGTTCCTTTCATGTGGGTATGGTCTGTTCCAGGGTTGCACTTTAACAGAGCACGTGGTGGAGAGGCAGCCTGTGCCACTGAGCCTTGGCACCAGGAGTGGGCAAACCTTTCAAAGATAATCTGTAGGTTCATGGAGCAACAGTGGGTCTGAGCCCTGAAGGATCAGCTAATTACATCTGAAATTGAGTAGGGAATAGTACTTGAGTAGTGAAAGTCCTAGGAAACTCTGAGGACTAGTGAGAGAAGATGACATTAAGCCTTATCAAGGAGATAACAGGAAAGGTAGTGACAGTCCAAAGATTGCCTAGTCAATGGCGTCACCAGGTAATTTAAGCTTTATCGAAATGAAAGTCCTCTTTTTAGTTCTTCTGCCCTTCCAAACCACCAAAGTTCACTCTTTGATAGACAGTGCAAGTGTAAGAGTCTCTCCCAAAAAACATGATTTCAAATCCAGAAATCAGCTTGTGTTCATTTCTTGTCTGAAACCAGGCTCCTACCACAGTCAACCTTCTTAGCTTGCACACTGTAGTGTTATCACCCCCAAGAGAGCAAACACACAGATCAAGCAGATAACCAGCGCTGTCCTTGGCTGGGTCTTTGGATGCCACACGGTTGTGGAAGGGAGGATGTAAAAGGTGATACTGGTGGAAGGCTTTGAGCCAGAATCACTGTAGCAGGACTTCCTACGCCGATCAGAAAGGCAGATAAGAGTGAAACCCTAGCTAGAGCGCCTCGTCTCAAAAGCATGATTTAATGGATTCTGAATGATCATGTATCTGTCTAATGCTTTTAGCCTTTGGCAGGGGAAAAAAAAAAATAAAGGAGGTTTGGGTTTTAGGACTGCTCCTAAAACTAATGTGAAGCAAATAAACTGACTGAGGAGAAAACTCATTCTCTTGAAAAAACAAAGAAAATAATAGAGTCAGAAAGCAATTTATTCATATGTTTAGCAAATAAATGTTATACCTGGAAAAAGGTATTTTTCCACTTTGTTTTAGGAAGAACTGAATAACTGAAATTAGGTCCTTTTTTTAATTTCCTCTTTAGGCTTTACTCAGGATGGTGCTGTATTACCGTGATGTAATGCCTAAACATTGCATAGTTTAGGCAACTGGAAGTTATGCTTTGTCATAATATTGATACCACAATGCTCAGACATGTGGATGGGTGGACAGAAGACAAAACAAATACGAGAACCTACGCTTTAACAAACAGAGACGTGAGGGGTGTACTAAAGTTTGCTTAGGTGATTTTGTGCTGACTTCAATGCAACCTAAATAGCACTTTTTGTTTCCCCACTTATTTTCTAACTATGATTAAAAAAATCAGTCCCAGGTTAGAAAGCATCCCACTGGGAAACTTGCTCTAAAGTTGAAACTTCCCATTGCAGCCACTGAAGAGAAGAGAAATGATGCTGCCTTGTATGGGATTGGAGGGAAGCATTCATTGAGATCTTCCTGAAACTAACACCAGGAAAGAGGGAAATGTGAATAGGTATGCATTTCCCTTAGTGACCGGTGAGCTATTCTTTCTTTTCTCCTCAGCCAGCAGCATGTAGCAGTTTCACATGAGCGTAATTTAGGGGATCCCAAGTCATTTTGAGTAAACAGAGTACAAGAGTGTAATTTAAACAATATTATCGTCTAGAGACTTATACCACAAACTGTAGTTCACATTTTGTAGAAAGCCAAAGGCTAGCCCTTGCAGGAGGTGTTGATCTCACACTGTGCCCCTTTTTTTCCCGCTGCCTTCTCTTTCAGTCAAGAAGCCTCAAATAACGATTTTGCCTTTGCCCTGGGTTAGTGAACATGGTTCCCTTGCTCCTCTCGCCATTAGGGTCTTTTGTGTCTTATTTACGTGGTCCCTAATCTCTCTGCCCTTTGTTGAGCGTTGCACACCCTGCTGCAGCTGTCCTGCATGAGTTTATTCTATCTCACTAAATATACGTGTGGATGAGACTCTCCAAATGCTTGTGTTCTGCTTAGATGTTATCAGAAAGACATAGCAGTCTTGACCTTTCACATAACTTAGCTAGTCATGAATGGTGGCAAGCCTTGTCCCCCAGCCACATAAATTTCATGCCTGTTACATCAGCTGCTCTGGTGCAGAAGAACATTTTATCTCTCTTACTTTTGACATCTTAATTTGGTTACAGGGCTTTCCTAGAAGGTGTTCTTTGTATATTTTCATCCCAGCATTTGACTGCTGGTGAGTATTAGATAGCAGAGAATGGCCCTGGCAATTTCATTTGTAGAACATGAGCTAATTAGCGCTTGTAATGGGTTTAATGGATTGTGCCAGAGTCTTACAGAAACAATGCTTCTTATCTAGCTAGTAATAATTGGCAACACAAATTAGTAGTTTCCGTGCTCACTTGTAATTGCATTAGATCAGCTGAGGTCTAAGCTTGAGCAGTACCTATGTGAATCTACTTATGAAAGCTGTTATAACTCCCATTTTATTCTGTCTCTTCTGTATTCGTATGAATTTGTGTGTGTCCCTCTGACTCTACCTACGTGTTGCTGCCACTGTGTGTGTATAGTTCCTATTTCACTTTAGTGCTGTTGAGCGTTCACAGTGAGATCCTGAGGGATGACATAGCGTTGTGGTGAAGGGTTACCTTCTCTTTCTTAATCCCTTGTTATGCAGTGTTACATGTATTAGATGGTTTGCATGTTAGATGTTAATTAAAGGAGAGCAGATGGAACCTGTCAACATCAGAAAGGCCGTGTGTTAGGGTTTCTGAGCCAGCCAAAGCAGCCCACTGATTTTCATGGAAGGCAGAATGCTGAATGAAACTCTTCAGTGTCAATGGATGATCAAAAGTGCAATTTCCTTTTGCTTTAGCATGCAGTGCAATTGCTTAATATTACAGCAAATGTAAGGTAGTTAAGAATACCAGACTTGTTGAGCAGCAGCTGCCGCTTGTATCAGTATATCCTTGATGAAATAGCTGTGATATTGAATATGGAAAGTGCTGTGCAAAAAACTAACACTTTTCATTTTATTTATTATTGTTTTTGATCTTGAGCAGCAATATCCTTCCCTGAACAGACATTTATTTCGATGCAGCAAAGAAACATTAGTCTATTTTTTTTTCTACTGCAGTAGTAGTATTTCCCCACTGGTGCTTCAGAATTTATGTGTATTTTTAAATAAAGTCCTCATTGTGTTTTCCCAGTTTCTCAGCATGTAAGGTAAATGAAAGAGTGGTCTCTGAAGCTGCTAGTGTACATTACAATTTCTGGTGGCATCAGATATAGTTTTCAAATGCCTTGATGTTTATTTTAATGAATATATATTATAGATATTACCAGTTGTGCTAATGACTGCTACAAGGTTTTGGCACATTCAAGTTTCAGGTATGCTAAACTCTCTTCTGTTCTACTCCCACCAGATAGAGGAATATTAGATGTCCGTATTCTCACCTTGGCAACTTACTGTTTTTTTAATTATAGTGATTAATTCATCTCTCTCTGTCAGAGAGTTATTGAATTTATCTCCAAGGGACAGTGTGGCAAATAGCTCTATTTCTTATTTGTTTTCGTTGAAACTGTAGGAGCTTTGCTACTATCATAAAATGTCTTAGAGAACTTAGGGGATTATGGACAGATGTACTAGGATTTGTTCGTTCCAGAACAGACATACATGTAGGAATAGATCCATCTTTAATATAATTAGTTAGAATTTTTAATCATAAAGTGTTGGTCTGACTAAAGAGGGTCTGCTTGTCTACCAGCTTGCATGGCCAAGTCCTGAGCCGGATAGGCTGAAGTCAGAGGCAGCATTTCCATCGACTTCATCTCAGAGCCTGAACTCTAAGTTGTTACCGAGAATGTGACACCAGCTAAATGCTTCTCATTCTCAGTTATGTTGCCTTCATTTCTTAGCAAGAGTTTCACACAAATTTTCATTTGGTACATGGATAGATCAGAAAAATTGTTTCCCTCTGCTACCAAGATTAATATGTAATGACATCTATCCAAAGAATGCTTAAGCATTCACACTTCAAAGAAACTGACCTTTAAGCCACACTTAGTGAAAGTAAGCTAAAATGGGTATTGCATTCTTGTTACCAAGGACAGTTATAATCATCTTCTTAATTGTCCTTGACAATCTTAACATTAAAGATCTTGGCATTAATTAACTATATAATGTCCCTTGCTTGATGAAAACAAGCCTTGCTGGCACAATAGGCATTGTATTCTCCAGGCATTCTTTGCAGGGCTTGTATCTATAGCATGAGTTGTTCAAGCTACTAATGTTGCCTGGATGACATGCAGACATTTGGAGCACTTAATTGTCTGAGAAGTGAGCTGAATGAAGGCAGTGGTGATGCTGTATAATATGTTCCAAAACAGTGTTTCTTAAGGGAGCTTTTATGCCAAGATTAGTATCAGTGTTTAATTGACAGCCTCTCCACTTAGTTAATTACTTGGGCTATTGTGGAAGAAAGAGAGAAAAGGACACAGGCGTTTGTGATGTGAATCACTACCAATAGAAAAAATATGTGAGTGCGGTCAAGACCAACAGGGAAAATACTCAGCCTTATCTTTTTGCTGCTGTAGTTTCTTTTCTTTTAGCATTTTCAAAGGAAAACCTGAATCGACACAAAGACATCGGTGATTCAAAGGTGGCCATGTTCAATGCTTTTATATTTTAGATGAGTGTTAGGAAAAATTGAAAGTTGAAGGCTGAAAGCTCAATCTATGAAGCATGTGTCAAAACACAGTCAAACAGAGATTGCATATAATTCTGTATTTGCACACACACAAAATATGTGTAATTAACAATACCAGCCCACTCATATAGATTAGAACCGTCATGTACAATGAAGACTTGAAAGACCTCTCTTAAAACACCATTCATGGAGGAACTGTACATGTGCTCAGACTTCAGAAAGAATCTTGAGTAAAATGGACAGAGTTGAGTTTTGAATGTGGTCTCTCCCTCTTCATGCCCTAATGCTGGGGAGGTGGTTATCTTTGTGAATGTACAGAAGAGCTTTCAAATCCAAATGTGAAAATATGGTAGTTGTGTTGAGAATGCTTTTCAGAAGTTACAGTTGCTGCATTCATCTTGGTGTCCTATCCTCAACCTCATGGATGCTCATGCAATACCCACCTGTGGCTGGGTCACTGGCAGACACAAGCCAAAGGCTGCACAGCTGCTGAGGGGAAGCAGTTTCTAGGGTGGTCCCAAAAGGGGCTGAATCCTCTAATCCTAGGAAGAAGGAAATTCTCCTCTGCCCTGTATTCTCATGATGGGTGAAATCCTATAAACTGAGGTTGCCAGCAAATCTATAACAATGGCAGAAATTTTCATGGAAAGAAAACAAAAATCTGCCTATCTCTAAGCAGAGTGATAGCAGGCAAGATGAGAAGTCCTCCCTCCACAGAAGAGTGCTTATCCCCTTACTGGTTCTTAACTCTTCCATAAGCTGTTTCCTACCAAACTGTTGTGCATCAGCACAACTCCACAAAGGGCTCACTCAGGGAGACGGGAGGTTCTGTGAGACTTCATTTGCCTGTGCCATCACGTCTCAGCACTGATCAGTAACGAAAGCACAATGAAACTTTGTGAGCACAAAATCTAAAATTGCTCTGGCCCAACTCCTAATGTTTGGGGGTCCAGTGCTGACCTGTCAGAGCACAGAGACCTTAACAGATTTTTTCAGCATTAGTAGTACTCTGAAAACAAAATGATAGTCATGAGTAATTTTAACTGGACGCTCTTGCAGGCAGGCCAGTAATATGATAAATAACAGCTCAGTGCTGCTAGACTCTTTCTATTTCCAATGACCAGTATCATGTTAATAACATTTTCAATTCCCAGTACCACGTTATAACAAGTAGTTTTGGGGTGCATTTTCAATATGAACTTGTGACACAAGCCACTGTGGAGTAGTAGTGGAAGGGGACAGATTTCCTCTTTGGTCGAGGTCGTGTGTCGTCTCACCAGTCCCCACACCAAGCAGGTCTGGCTGCAAGTCCCCTGCTCTGACTGTAAGAGGACAATGAAGAGGATAAAATCAGTTGATGTACAAATCAATGTGGCTTGCTGAATGACTGCTGCTCACTTGAGCTCATGGGTAGTATGGGAAGGAGGATCAAAGACAGCAAAACTGGACATTCTGGGAGCAGCTGACATCTAGAATGGCCTAAACCCATTGTGAATCTGGGCATTCGTGGTGTGTGTGGTGCATTTGAGTGCAGAGAGGCCTGGCCAGAAGGAGTATACAGGTGGTAAAGAACTGTGGTTAATTTTGATCAGAAAACAGGAAAAAAAAATGTGATTCAATGTGCCTGTTCAGCTCTATTTGTCCATTGGCATTTCAAACCAATGTCAAGTTTCCTTATTCATGACTTTTAATATGGAAACTACATTTCTCGTGAAAATGAACAGACCCTTATTGCATACTGTCTCCCTGAAAGACCTTGTCTACCTCCAAGGGAGCTGCAAACAGGTGCTAGGCAGTGGGAAACTAAACCTCATTTTATGGCTGCCAGGGAGTCTGAAGTGGATGCAGAAATCTGCAGCTGTACCTTGTGAATCTCTGAAATGTGCATGGGCCATAAAGCACCAGCCCATAGAATGCTTCTACCCAGAGCATGAGTTTCCTCTCTTCCTCCCTGTCCCCGCTGAAGGAAGAAATCCGTTTATTAGGTTGAAGGCAAATCTTTCCTCTCTGGATCTGTTCTGGCCTTTTCCTTTTTTTTGCTGTCAGGAGATGACTCGTGTTAATGCAGGGGTTCCCTTCTCTCTTGCCTTTCCATTTTTTCACGGGGGAGTAGTGAATGCTACTGAATGTGTTGGGCTAAGTTGAATAGATGAGAACACTTTGATGACAGTGAATTTTGACAGTAGAATCAAAAGATCACTTCAAAGCTTCTGTATTTTTTACAATGACTGCTCCTTTTGGAAGGCGTCACATGTCATAAAAATATATCAAAGAGATGAGTTTTGGCTGATAGGCTGAAATTAAAAAGATGAGCTTATATAGACATATTTTTAGATGATTGTACCTGAGCTGTTGGACTCAGCATGGCCAGCCCTATATCTTACTGGACATTAAGTTTGTTCAGATAATTTGTGATACTGCAGTATATGAAAAATATGCACTTCCCACCTCACATTATTAGCCTTGTAAAAGCTGAAAAGTACAAATATCTACAAAGTACTTTAGAAATACAAGCACTCGGGAAACAAATGACCTTTGAAAGTGTGCGTCTGGAATAAGAGCGGGTTGTCTTCTGGGACTGGTCATGATTAGGGATCCAAACTCTGCTTACTTGTTGCCCCTCTAGAAACAACCATAGACACAGCCTAATCCCATATTGAAATATTTTATATGTGAGAGTCAACAACTACTGTTAGATCTAACTGTTGTCTTAAATGAAATGAATCTCTAAAAAGAAAACTGAACAACTCATGACTCTCAAGAGAAACATGATAGGAAGATAAGCATGGGCAATTAGATAGTGTCTTCACCAAATAATCTGCCTCTCTGTTTAATCCTTCTATAAGCACTGACTAACCCTTTGACCTTATTTTTAAGTTCTCCTTTCTCCATTTTGCTGAAGTTTCCTTTTCATTTTCTCTGGCAACTTACTACAGCCTTAGAGCAACTTAGAAAATTAATTCAAGGAAAAGACCAGACTGGAAAACAATGCTTTATAGAAAAGTACATCTGTTAGTCTCTAGAATAGCTCTCACGGATAGCTTAATTGAATAGCATATTTCAAGCAGGACCAGTCATAAGTCAAGAACAATTCAGAAATTGTTGGAAGAAGATAGATAATCTTAGGAGTTTTTGTTTTTTATCTTGTCTAGCCCTGTTAACAGGCCTATGTCAGCTGAAGTGATTGGCCATGACATGGTTACGCTTGCATTGTTAGCGCTGGATGCCAAAGCTAGTTTCCCCGTGGAAGAAAACTGAGTGGTTTGAGGAATATGTGGGGATGGACTTGTCGGTTGGAATATGTGTTTTTTGGCTTGCTACCTGCAACTCTAAGCAGGGCAACATAGCTACATATTTAGCACACTTGTTCTGAAGCCACGAAACCGAGACATTTTTAAAATGAAATCCTAAAAATTGCTGAATATGATCAAGTCTCTACAAGAGTACTGGAACAGCTTTTTTTTTTTTTTTTTCTGAATTATTTAAATTGCTCTTCCATAAAATGCTGAAGATATTAATAAAAATCATTTATCATCATCAGGTAAAATATACACAATGTCTTTATTTTAGTTTCAGTTTTTACATATCATAAGATCTTTGAACAGTGTGATGCAGGCCAGCTCTTTGGCAGTGTTTCCTGCTAAATGGGACTTGGCTAAAATAGAAGTTTCAAAATCCATTTTGAATCGAATATTGAAATTGTGGATTATTACTCTCTGTTGAAAACCACACAAGGGACCCAAAAGATGCTAAATGCTGCCAATATATGAAAAGTACTGTTAGTGTCAATGATAAACCATTGTGCAGCAAGTCAGGGATGCTTAGGAAGGGGAACCAGGAGGAGAAAAGGAAGGCAGAAATGCAACATTTTTTGAATTTAGTCCCGAATGCCGTTCCTGGCTTTGTTAGTGGTGTGACTACATAAGAGATCTCCTGATGTCCTATGCATACACACATACTCAACAAGAGTCTCTCCAGCACAAATAAATGGTGTGCCATACCAGTGACTTGACAGCCACAAAGCACAGGGGTCCATATGTCAATCAAGGAGGAGATGTTTCAGAAGGGCAAAGGACAGCAAGAGTTTTCAGCTCCCCTTGGTACTTTTCGAAAACCTCTCAGGGCCTTAAAGGCATGTCTGGCGGGTCATGGGCAGTCACTTGCTCCTCTGCCTTTGTGATGAGGTAAGCAGCAGCAGGCCAGAAGAAGTTGGGATACCATATAACTATGTCAGCATGCTATTGAGCATGGTCTAATGAGCCCTGCTGAGAAATAGCATCTGTTGTCTCCATCTCACTTAGGTGCTAACAGGGATATATCTGCTGACTCATATCTGGCTGGCTTGGTACCTGAGAGGAATGTCTATTGATGCCTGATCATTTAACATCTAGGAGGGGGATTTTTTTTTTTAAAGCCCGCAGACATGTTATTTTTTTAATATAAATTTTTAGTGGAATTAAGAAATGAGGAGAGATTTTAGACTGTCTCTCATGTTCTTAAAAGGAAAGAAAGAAAAAGGAATTTGAAAAAGTCTCAGTCCAAGACAAATGTTTTCATTTGATTTGATGTGCTGCAGAAACCTGAGATCTCCCCAGCACCCGTGTAATACTTTCTGTAAGGAAAGAAGACTATCAGACATCAAACTCAGTAGCTTAGAACAGGACTAATATAAACTAGCAGAGGCCACTAACTACCTTTTGAAGGCCAAGAGTGTATGAAGGATAGCTATAAGTGGATGTCACCTACTCTGAGGCAAGCTGAAGGTTTGAACACTTGCCAAGGAGGAGCCAAGCCAAGGGACATGACTTGGCTCTCCCTTCCAGAGCCTTGACCACGGTCAGAGAGACCTGTACACGTATGGCAAAGGTTATAAATTAAATGATTTTTGACAGTGGTCACCAGAAGGAGGTATCAGCCCCCTGTCGCTTGGCTCTGCTCTAGCCCTTTTCCCTCTGCAGACTACAGCAAACGGCTCTCAGGGAAGGGCACACAAGCTGACTCATATCTGAGTTCATCTGTGCATGATACAGGTCATGATTCCTCTTTCATATGGGGATGGATAAGGGCAAAAAAGCTTCATTTCTCAGACTTCTACTTTGCTAATTAATTAACCACTTCTGGCAGTTAACCATGGGAGAAATCACGATGTGTTTTCTTACTTGTTTTGCTAATAGAAGAGCAGTTTTGTGTGCAATCAAGGATATGTAAGGACAAGAAAGACAAGGTATCAGTGTTTGCCTTTTGAGAATAACTAGTAATCATCAGCACTGTTTAACATTTCACACCACAAATCTGTTTGAATCAGAGACAAGCCTAAATCCCATGGAACAGGAGGCATGATCTTCCTGGGATTAGAGAACACACACTGTTAATATATGTCCTGACTTCTGGAATCTGCACTTTAATAATATTTATACACCAAATAATCTAGGTGACACCGCTAATTTGGAACTAATGGGAGCTGAATGTACCCTAATTTGTCCCTAAATTAGAGCTGAGCGTTAGATTTATGGTGCCAAAAATGCAGGGAGATTTCCCAGATATTTACCACCAATGAGAGAAATGCCTGTCATGTTGGGGAGAGGAGTCCATGCACACCACTCGAGTGACCTGCTGCTCAGCTCAGGTTAGGAGGCAAGCACTTGTCGAATTCCCTGCCTCGGTGAGAGGCAGCCACTGGGTGCAGAGCAACCTGCTCCTCTTACCCCATAACATCTTCTTGTAGGGCAGTTCATGAGTGTTTCCTGGGGTATGCGGTTTAGAAGAGGGGAGGCGAGAGAAAACGAGCTGAAATGCAAGACTTGGCGAGGTCATGATCGTTGTCCTAAGCATATCTGGAGAGAACTTGCATTTTCTTAATTAAGTGAAGTATTCATTTATGATCCAACAGGCCCTGTTGAGGTCTGAAAATGCTTTACCTTCACATGATGATGTTTCTCCAAATTTTCTAGTTCTTTTTGCTCAGTAAAAAGGTAAAGTGACTATGTGAAATAAAGGAAATGCTATATCCCACTTAGTGTGAAAGGTAAGGCGATGGAAAACATCATCCAAACACTTTAATGCAAGTTCATGTAGACAATGTTGATAACTATGCGTAATACAAAAGTGGCTGGAGGCCATCACAGGTAACAAGGGCAAAGTCCTATTACACATGCCAAGTAAAGAAGTAGCAGTAAAATGTAGCTGGTGCAATTTTGAGCTCACAGGTGCCTGCCTTAGATTTGTCTCGCCTTTGGGGAGGTGTACATCTCTGTCCTGAGACTGCCAAGGAAGCACAGAGGAGACAAGACCCTCAAGAAGGACCCTGTGCAGTGATGGTGTCACTAATGGGTTGAAATATCATTAATCAAAATAAGGATTTGTTTTAACTCAGTTGAAGAAATGAACAAATTCTGGGCTAGAGGATCTGGAAATTTGCAGTCTTTTTGGAGTGAAGTGGAGGTGGGCATATTTTTTCAGTTCACTTTTTAATGTGCAAGGACTTAGATAGTGCTCTTAGATCAGGGAATGAATGCTCAGTCAATCTGGACTTTGAAGATGCTTTATTCAGGAATTCTACAATGGGAATCAAAGAACTGAGCATCACTATCACAAAAGAGGGAAACTATGGCAAGTGCTTCAATTTTGAAAACAAATCACATCAAGTTTTAGTGTTCAGGAGACATCACTACATCATGTCACCAACTATCTTGTTACAGGCTGATATTTTCACTCATTTACTCCCTTGCTGAAACTTACAGGTTTGTAGATGACCCCAAATTCTCACATATAATGTCCAACAGACTTTGATTTCTTAAACAAGAGCTTTGGAAGATCTTGCCTTTTTTTTTTTTTCAATTTGACTATCCTAGCCCACTTTAGTGTTTGATCTAGAAGCTGTTGGCCCTGAATAATCATTTCATGTGAAATGTAATCCTCTAAATTAGCACGATTCATCTCACCCTGAATGGTCACCTGAAATAGGTCTGATAAAAAGTCCTCTGAAAGGTGTACCAGAATCAGACCAGGATCAGGTGGGACACATGTTCTGGGTGGGGAAAGCTGCACACAGTGATGTAATTCAAGGCTGTGCCATAATATGTATGTACAATGAGGCAGAGGTTAGGTTGTTCGGGCAACTTTCATTTTTAATTGTGACATGAAATCATTGGCTTACATTGGATTTTCCCCAGTACAACTCAGATTTTATAAAGCATTAAATTATTTTTTAATGAACTCCGTCAACTTTGGTGACCCTTGAAATAGTTTGACATGTACAAAGCAGTGTTTTTAGTGCCCTTAGCAGAGTTGTTGTTTTCACAGAATGTTCATGAAGGAATTTTCTTAGAAAAGATTGCTCTAAAGGCATGTTTTCTCAAACAATCCAGTTACAAAATATTTTTTTCATCTAAGTTTCACACATTGGGTAGGTTTCACTCAAAAACCACTCTTTCTGTACTTTCCCTTCAGTTCTGGGAAGGGGATTGCTATTGAAGCACATCCCCAAATGTCCTATTTCCTTAACAGGTGATAATATTCTTCTGTAAGCGACAACTAGGCTCAACTGTTGAAACATTTTGAAGTCTGACTGTAGTGAAGAAGGGTTGCTTCATGTGATGAAGCTCTGATGGTAGTCCAAATCCAGCATTACTGTTATCCCTTTTGTTTTGAGAACTCCTTCAGTTACTAGCAGATGGGCTTACTCATGTAGAAGGATTTTAGAATCATAGAATCCTTAAGGTTGAAAGGGACCTCTAGAGGTCATCTAGTCCAACCCCCCTGCACACGCAGCGTCGCCTAGAGCATGTGGCACAGGGTGATGTCCAGGCGGGTTTTGAAGATCTCCAGAGAAGGAGACTCCACCACCTCTCTGGGCAGCCTGTTCCAGGGCTCTCTCACCCTCACCGTTAAGAAATTCTTTCTCAAGTTCCTGTGGAACTTTTGGTGCCTCAATTTGTGGCCATTGCCTCTAGTTCTGTCGCTGGCCACCACTGAGAAGAGGCCAGCCCCATCCTCTTCACTCCCTCACTTGAGGTACTGAGCCCTGCACTGGACTCTCTCTAGCAGCTCCACGTCCCTCCTGCACTGGGGAGCCCAGAACTGCACACAGGACTCGAGGTGCGGCCTTACCAGGGCTGAGTAGAGGGGCAGAATCACCTCCCTTGACCTGCTAGAGACGCTCTGCTTAATGCACCCCAGGATCCCATTGGCCTTCTTGGCCACGAGGGCACACTGCTGCCTCATGGTCAGCTTGTCGTCCACCATGACGCCCAGGTCCCTCTCTGTGGGGCTGCTCTCCAGGAGGTCGGTCCCCAGCCTGTAGGCATGTCTAGGGTTATTCCTCCCCAGGTGCAGGACCCTACACTTGCCCTTGTTGAACTTCATGAGGTTTCTCATCGCCTAAATTCTACTGTCCCCAATGGTAAATTTTTACTCCCCATCTCGTTGCAAGAAAACAGTAACTTTACATTGCTCTTTCATTCTTCTGTTCAAATCTACACATTTTATTCTAGGCAAAATCAAGAATCAGAACTAATAAGTTTTTTGGGGCACATATTTTTGTTTCTTCATCTTTCAAACATGGTAAATATGTTCTTCTTGAAAAGTCATGAGAATATGCCCCAGTTTTCTTTTGTTATTTTTCTACTACCTGTTCCTATACAGTTTGAGGATTTCAACAGATAACAAGAGAAGAAAATGTCTTAACAGAAATGCCTTATTAAAAGGTAGCACATAGAAATGAGGTGAATGGGGGTGATGGAGAGAGAAAGGGTTTTGGAGATTGCTTTCGAAGATTGGAGCTTCCAAATTAAGTTTGAATGATGAAAAATAATTCAGGATGATTTTTCAGGTTTTTGGAGAACTAGCAGTAGAATTTTTGTTTTCCATTTCTAGTTAAAGAAAAATACTGTATGACACCAGGAGAAATGAACATAAATGTAAACATAAATGGGAGAGATATCAAGACACATTTTAGAAATATGCTCCTATTTTGAATTTGGCCTTGGTTCTGTGCAGGGACAAGGACCACATGCAAAAAGACCACAAAGTTCAATCCAGGCTTAGAGAAGTACTTTGAGCTTTATGGGACATCCCACAACGATAATAAACTTATTCCTGAAAATATCTCTTTGCTCTCCTATGATCACTGGAAGAGAAAAATGGGTTAGATGATGGGTTAGCTGTTATCACTGTGGTTATTTTAAGCAATTAAAAAAAAAAGAAAGAAAAGAAATTCAAGATTAGCACTTGTAAAATAATCCATTAGGTGTGAGCCCAGAAAGCAGCTGGCAGTCGCACGTCTCCCCGGGTCCCCCTGCGTGGGTGTTTGGTGGGCAGTGGTTGATCTCCCGAGGGCCGGTGAGCCTCGGGAGCCGACGGGGACGGTGGAGGGGCCAAGGCTGCGCGGGGATGCCAGGAAGCTGGAGGGCGAGTGGGGCGTCCTTCTGCGGCGAGGCAGCTGGGCGGGTGGACGGCTCCGAGCAGGGGGAGATGAAAGGAGGAGAAACTGAAAACAAGTATGCACGCCTCCGGGCCTCCAAAGGCTAAAGCTGTTAAACTTTGGAACCGCACGAGGTCCAGGAAATAGCTGGAGTTCACATCCTATCCATGCAGTCTGCATTTAGCTGCACGTTTGCTCTTAAGTTTATTTTTAATTTTATGGCTGCTCCACATGCCATCATTTGGCCTGTGGTCCTGGCCCTGTCATATCTACTTGGTAGCAAAACCAAAAAGAAACTAACCTTCACACTACCAGACTTTCTTTACCTGTTATGAATAGATGTGATTTTTTTTTCTTTTTTTTAGATTTCCATAACAACTTTTATTTTAGGAATTCGTAGGAACAAACTGTTAAATGATAGCATCATGGGAACCTGTCATGTCATGAGCAAAGCGAAAGGCTCCAAAGCATTCTACGTTCCAGAATCAGATCAGGAACTGGACACTCGCTTGAATAAGGCAATTTCCCTAAACCAGAATTCTTAAGGCCCAAATTGGAACTTAGCCTGTCCCACAGTTTGGCACTGGTTTGTCCTCACACCAACTTTTCACCTGCCTCTTTCTCTCAGGTTTGTGTCCGCTGTGCATTTCCTCATGTACCCCAAGCTTCCTGTGGCTCTGAGGTGGCATCTCCAGCCAGATCCTCAACATTTTGGGGTATTTCAAATCCTCACTTGTGAGGCAGAGACAGGAGGTGTTGAAAGGACAGGTACCTCTTGGCCTTGCAGAGCAGAGGAAGGAACAGCAGCAAGGGGAAGCCAACCAGGGCATTTCCCTTTGGGCTTTCCAGACCCGCTCTAAGACTACAGGAGAAAATCCATCACCTCAGGGGACATCTGTAGCAACTGGATTTTCCCCACAAACACTAGAGGAATCCAAAAGCCCACGGTAGCTGTAATGATGGTCGTTTTGACCACAATATTCATCTTGGCGGGGGACAGGAACACACTTCTCTGAATGTGGAACATTTACTAGGACTTAGTCATATAAACCCAGACAGCAAACCAGCCACAACATGGAAGAGTTTACAAGAGAACAGAGCTGGAGCTGTGGTGAACTCAGGTAGCTGGAAATAAAATGTCGTTATAGCCTCTCAGATTAATGTTCACGTTATGCTCAAAGCCTTCGCACTTTGGTTGAAAGCATTTTTCTTAACTAGGATTCACTTGCCATAACATTTTCAAACTGGTAAGTCACATTTCTAACTCACAGAAGAATTTATGATAGCTGGATGTGGTTTCAAGTGAAATTTTTAAAGAAACGTCCTAGTCCATCTCCTTCCAAGATCCTGTGTTACGTGTATAGGAAACTCTCATGCAATCACCTCTGTCTTTAGCGCTAACACGTCTCACCAAAGCCCTCCAAACAGGGCCGTGTTTGTGTGAAATCAACAGCGCTGATTGCTCTTGGATTTCATTAAGTGCCTAAATAGGTGGTAGAAATCTGGCAGATAGTGGGAAAAAATGAAGGTTTTACTGGCACCACAACAGTGTCAAAATGGGGATTAGTTTTAGCATGTGCTTTGAATTCAGAGTAATAGAAGTAAAACCAGACGCGTTTTGTTTGGCATCTATTTTATGTCCCAGTGAAACTGGCATCCCACCACTCGGTCAGGCACGAAGCCATCCCAACAGATGGTCCTGAGCAGCAGCAGCCAAGAGACCATGTATGAACATCAAATGTGTTTGCGAAGGGCAGAACTCCAGGCTGCGAATGTCGAAATTGTTTTCCATTCCCAGCTCCCGTGCCGACGGCGCGCGGGGCGACGCGGCCGCTCCGCCGGCATGGGGCCACGGGAAGGACAAGTCCCCTCGCTGGGCTTGGGAAGGGACTGCTTGGTGGACGGCTCTGCAGGGAAGTGTCTCCTGAGCGAGTGTATCCGTGAGGCAACGGGACGTTTCTTTAAGGAGGAGAAGACTTTCAGATTCCGTGGTGGGATTCACTAGGCTGTACATCTCACTTAAGAAAGCAAAAAAGGCAGATCTGTACACGCTACTGTGCTGGCCACTAAGTATCACAAGGAGACACCTTCCCAGTTCCCAAATAGGGTGTCAGCAGCTAACAGGTGAGCCTGGCTCTTTGTGCCCTTGTGTTGTGCAGATATTTAATTAATCCAGTATGGATTTGAGTGTACATCAGCTCCTCTGTCTCTCAAACATCACACCTTACATATGTGAGGAAAAGTCGTTCTGGCTTCATCGAGTCCTTCACTATCCCTAAAGATCTTCCCTCCATCACACTGTGGGATTCCCATCCTCCTTTCCCTGTACCCATGGTCTCTCCCGAAGGGAATTCTAGGCTGCTCTTCTTTGCAATCACTTCATGCTGCAAGAAAGTCCCCAGGAGCCACTGTTCCCATGTCTCCTCTTTTCTCATCCTGCTGCAAATCAGAAGGTCCTGATGTTGCACCCTCCTTTATACCCTGGGCCAGACGTCCCCTCTGTGCCACATGGCAAAAGAAAGATGCAGGAAAGTGAGTCTAGAGTCCAGGAGGGGCACAGAGAGTGGAGAAGCGCCTGAGGTGACCTGGCTCTGCATGGCAGAGAGCGTGGAGCAGTGGGGTCTTCAAACGGGTAAGTAAATACTTACAGCTATGGGAGACCCTGGCACAGCGCAGCACGCAGGCACCACTGCCCACTTTCCTTGCTTGGTTGTAAACACAACGGGGAGGATTTTGACTCCTGTTTTTCAACTCTACATGAGCCAACACTCTTTTGAATTTCAAAAGTACTTTAAATTTCCCGTGGAGTTCTCTTGGCTGAATACCAGCCACTTTTTACTCGTGTTAATGGCTTAATTGCTATCAGTCATATATCATGGTATCATCCGCCACGGAGCTTCCTGGAGCTTAATAAACCAGACACATAAGGTTTACAAGCAAGCCAATCTAGGTATATGTATTCCATATCACTCCAATCATTCCTGCAGTGTTACTGTTTTGCCACAAATTGTGGCAGGTTTTCAACTTGCAGCTGCATCACAAGACCATGCAGGATAGGAAGGAAAGAACAGCTCATTTCAAGGAGGCCCACAGAAGAGTCTGAAGTAGGCTAAATAAAATGAATCTCATGTGAATTCATCTTCTGACTAGGTTAAATAGTTGGCAAGTGGAAGGGAAACAGAACATATTTTATTAATTCTGGGACTTTAATTTGCTTACATTTGAACCCTTTTGTGTTCATGAACCTTGAAAATAGCTTGCAATTACACATCAAATGCTTGTGTGCAGTCGTCCTGCCAAGCAAAACTTGTTTGAGCTCCGTTGATGTTCCAATACCAACAATTGATACAATTTGGCTAAACCTTGGATTCCTATTTGTCATGCTCTTCAGATGTTTCCAATACTAAATAAAGTGTTAAAAATAACGAGATGGGTCTATGAATACATTGCAGGGCCAAAAAAAGAGATTGCGTGCACTGATTTTGTATTGAATGAATACCACGAAAAAACTCTTGAATCTGGCTACGGTAGCAGAGTTAGTGCCAAACTCACTCCAAGCAGCTTTTCCATCAGCATCTCTGCTCATTAGGGTCTCAGGTGGGCCAGGGCAAGGAACTGGAGACAGGGTCACCACGGCACTGCATCCAGCAAAGTTTTCCAGCACCACCTGCTGGGCCGTGCAGGTGCCCCCCTTCCATGGCTTAAAAACAGTGCTTCTGCCCGCGGCTTAGGATCCGTCAAGGAATAAGCCGGAGACACTCCTGCCTAGAGTGACCAGGTTTGCTCAGGTTTATCTGTAGCTTTGCAACAGACTTGCTGCCAGATTTTTTTTTCTTTTTCTTTTTTTTGTATATATTTCTTTTTCTGCAGGTTAGGGGGAGGGATTTTTTTGTTTTGTTTTAATTTGTTTGTTTGTTTTGTTTTGTTTTGTTTGTGAACAAAGTAAGCAGTGATTATAGCAATGCCATGCACGTTCTGAATGCACCATGCAGCAGAATCTGTGAATCTGACTTAAGTCCGTGCTTATTAACACTGGCAGATTTCTAACGCTTTTCCACCCCTCTTTAAAATAAAACTTAGGTAACAGGAAAGGGAAATTTCACATTTTGCCTGCCCTCTTCCAAAGTTCTGTTCTTCTGTTGTTGACATGTGCGTGCTCACATATAGATTAACATCAACAGTTAAGCCTCCAGAGGCATCGCGGACCCTTCTCCGCATGAGGGATTTTTTAAATCACTCCTCTCCTCCGCGGCAGGTTGCGACGCTTCGGAGAAGGGCGTGCTGCCGGCATCCCGCTCGGCGAGTCCTGGGATGCGGAGGAGCAGGTGTGGAACCTTCCTCGGCTGTGGAACCTTTCCAGGTCTGGAACCTTTGCAGAGCCGTTCCGCGCGTGTCCCGGCCGCACAGACGTGCGTTTTGCCCGCGCTTTTCTCCCTCCTCCGAGCAGGACGGCGCTTCGCGCCCGGGGCGGGGGTGTCCGCGCGAGCAGCGAGCGCGGGGCAGCCGGAGCTCTCCGGGACGGCGCTGCCACCTCCTGGCCGCCCCTGAGCCGCCTCGTGCGAAGGCTGGAGAGTTTTCTCCCCCTTTCACTTCTATCTGTGCCGATATATCTGGAGTTAAAGCATTCCTTTATCCCTCTCTTGCTGCGATTAGCATGGATATTTTTGCAAAGGGCTCTCGGTTGTGGGAAGGTTGCGCTGAGCCTGGGCTAAGAGGAGCAATGGAGCCCACCCGGCTGAGCTCAGCGCTCGCCGTGCTCCTTCCGCAAGCTTGGGAAAGGCTGGACCGCGGCTTCCAGCCTAGCACATTTCCTCTGCTTGCCCTGGGAAGCTCAGGAACAGTCTCTGAATGTAGATTTTATGAATGCTTTTGGCATGGCCAGACCCACCTTTTTTGATGTGTTTACTCGGTGTGCATGCCCAAGGTGCAACCCTGAGGCCCAGTCTTTGCCCTGCCCTCATTCTCCTTCCCCAACTCTCTGCTGAGGGGACATGGGGAAGGGAGAGATCACCTTTCTCTCCCCTGTGCCCTCCCCTCCAGGCTGAATAAATGTACCTGCTGCCTTCTTGCCCCCTGCACTCCTCACATCCCTCGGGCAGAGCGACTGTGCTGCTGCTGCTGGCATCCCTCTGCTTGATGAGAAGAACAGTGTTTCTTTGCTTTATCCTTGCTGCAGCGCAAATAACAAGCGATCTCGGCGGGAAGGTGACGCAATTCGGCCCTCATGTGAAATAAAAAATAATAAACGTGACTTAAAACCCCCGCGTCCCGGCAGGCGCCGCGCGGCGCCGCTCCGCGCCCGCCAGGGGGCGCCGCAGGGGCGGGCCGGGACCGCTTCTACGGGACCATTTTTAAAAAATCTCTTATTTTTAAGCGTTTTGTTCGTGTCCCCCACAGCAGTCTATGAAATGGAAACTGCCGGCGTTGCAATACTCCAATACTTCGTTGGTCTCAAAGAGATAAAGCTCACTGCCGGTGTTGCCGGATGGAGGAGCACCCACTGGACGTCACAGCGTAGCCGTTTACCACTAATGTTAGCGTTTGGCAGCTCCAGGAATGCATTTTGCAGCAATACTTTAAGGAATCGGAAGGAATCAGAGTGTGTCTGGAATACACGTGAAAGGAACAGGCCAAGTGTTAACTGCCTTGGTGTACGCTCACAATGGCAAAGTGGCCCAGCACGGCTCTCTTTTCATTCATTTTCCTTAATTTGCTCTCTTGCATCTGAAACCTGAGTGATGGTTTTAACCTCTCCTCCCTTTCCCTCCATTTATTTAGTTTATTTACCTCAGCAAGTGAGCCGTTATTGGAAAATCTTTTTAGTGATATGACATAAATTTATTCTCATGTTCCTTCTAACACAGTAGTAAAGATTTAATGGTAGCATACCACCTCTCTTACAGTACGTTTTCAGTCCCTAAAGTAATGGCAAGTGGAATAAGAGACAGGTGGTGGTATCTATAAACTGTGCTAATGGCCCCATCAACATATGTTTAATGTATTCTAAACTATACTTCACATCCTACTGTTGCTAGCACATTTCCTCTGGCACCTCTTCTCAACAAAGAAATTTGGAGAGGAAAGGAAACATTAATAAACCAAAGTGTTTAATTTAAAGCAGATACAAAGTTTAATACTGCTCATAAGAAGGCTTATGTGACACGACATCAGCCTATTATAGACCTCAATAATTTTGTTGCCAGCATTAGTGCAAGGCTTTGACAAAGCAAAGGCTTTTTAGATACTGTTACAGCCTTTCCGCAGCATTTGTTGTTTGATCATGTCATGCAAAAATATCACTTTCTAATGGATCATAAAAGCGGACAAGTCATGGGACAATCCTGGGTAAATGTTACAGGGGAGAAAGAGGGTCAAGCCTAGCAAAATAGTTTTTCCACCAATTAATTAAAAAAAGATCAGAAAACGTTACATTATGTTCTAATCCTGAACTACAGGCTGAAGTCAGATCCTGTGCTCTTCTGTGAGGCCTTGAGCAAATCTGTGCTGCTGTTGCACTTCCAAACTTGCAGACTTGGAGCCCTGTGCGATGGGAACTCGCATCCTTCCTTCCTGTGCCTGGGCACCCACCAGCAGAACGGGGCCCTTCTCCCCAAGGTGTCACCAAGGGCTCTGAGGATGCCCTTAGAGCTGATGACAGTGCTGACAGCATCGATGGAACCTATATGGGCAGTTGTGTATCCAAAGCCTTACCAGTGAATGCAGAGTGAAACCAATCGTCTTCACAGTGCAAAGTTTCCATGAAGAATTATTGCTGCAGGAATAAACTCATGTGTAAGTATGTGAGGTCAATGCACTTGTCATCAGGACCAAATTTTGCCTGGTCTACTTGTAAAATCCCCACTAAAAGCAAAGTATGTTGTGGCAGACAAAGTCAGGATTTACTCTGAACATGCTCAATGCGTAAGTAATTGTGCCATAAATGCTGTCTGGCATCCTGCCTTAAAAACACTGTTATACTTCACTACCCTTCCCCAAGTTCTTTCTTCCAAAGAGCAATGTCTTTTGGATAGCATCATAACTGCCCTGTTAGTATGCTATTTCTGGTGGCCTATATATCTAGCAATGGCAATAGCCAAAATTCCCAGCCAAATGCAGTATCCATAGCATGCCTCTGGTTAGCAATATCTACACTGAGTTGTTGTAACTCAACTCACACCCTACTCAGTTTGCAACACCTTTTCCAAACAGTTGTTACTCAGTACGGTACTGAAGCCAGCTGTTATAAGTTAGTGCAGGAGAGAGTAGGAGAAATTAGGTACCAAATCCCGGCTAGACTTCCATTTCCCCAACTCCCCTAGGTAAAGAATCCACCTAAGACACCCTCACAGAAATAGAGCTGTCTGGGGAACTACCTGGGCATCAGCAATGGCATTGGGATCCCACCAGTGCTGTGGAAAGGGACTAAGATCTAACACAAACTTGTGAGTTCTGCCCGTGGCCAAGGTGCTCGGAAGTGGTATGAACTTGTCTCATTTCCTTAGATCTATATCCTGGTTGCTTTGAGCGTAATTTGAATGAAAAGGGGAGGCAAGTCTGAGCATAGAAGCAATGATTGGAAATTCAGAACTCTGTCTACAGAACACACTCTATAGGGCTCTTTGTAACATTTTTCAAAACAAAACAAAACAAACAAGAACAACAACAAAATTGGGGTTTTTTTGGTGTTTTTTTTTTCAATGTTTTCATGAGTATCTTTCATTCATTTACACAAATAAAACCAAAGAGCAGGGATGATTTCCAATAGAACATTAGTTCATGTTTTTCTGGTATTGTAGACAACCAATTCCACTGTAATGAATTCAATCTGTACTTAGCCTTAATTTAAATCAATATGTTGTTACTCATGTATATACTTTATGTATGTAAAGTTAATCTAATAAAACAAGGAAGGGAATATGCAGTAATTTGAGGGATCAGGCCGTGAGGAATCTTCCTCTCTCCACCCCAAGATTAGTGGGCATTTCCTTTAGATTCCCAAAAGCGCCCTTTTCCCTGATGTTTTAGCTGGTGCAGCCCAAGAAGTCCTTGTGTCCCTAATGTTGGTACTTATTAAGAATCTGAAGGAATCAGATCGACTGCTTGAAACTTGTTTTTAATTTACCAAATATGATTTCAGAAATTCACAGACTCTCTTCATCTCTCAAATACTGTTAAAAAACCCCCAAAATTATAGGAGTAAAATAATCATGACAAGAACTAGTCTGTACTGTAGTACAATAGTTGAATCCCATTTTCTCTTATTGCTTTATGTTCTGATTTTGTTTGTTCCTGTGAGAAATCTCATCAGAATCAGTAATGCCAAGAAGTGTTGAAGATCACTTCTTCATTGAAACATCTATCGTTTTTCCTTTTATGTGCATGGATCCAAATATCTTGCAACCAGCTTGTTGGCCACTACTTTTATCATTCAAATCTGGTAACAGAGCAATGTCTTGTGGTGCTTTGTACACCACACATAGTTATTCACCATTCAGTCTTAGTTTATGTCAGGATGGAGGCAGATGGGGCAAGATTTTAGCTTAATGCTAATTAAGCAGAAAATTAATCCTCTGACTCCTCTGGCTCCGTGATCAAGGTGGTTATAAGAAAGGCAAGCCAAGGGAGGCAGAGCCTGCAACTGTTAAAAAATACATGCAATGCATACACACCCAATGAAGACCAAGATGACACGTTCTCAGGTGCATAAACACATTTTAATGAAAGTTTCCCATGATGGTGTATAGAATTACTGCTTTCCTTGTCATTAAAAGATCAAATTTCAATCATTTGAAATCATCCCCAAATTTTCCTTTGATGTGTATCCTGTTATTTTCTTCCATCAAAGTCTGACATATAAGCATCGTTATTTCACCTTAAAACACCAAACTGTGTTTTCTTTTTATGTGTAAAAAACTTTCTCTACCTGCTCATCTATTTTGCTTCTGTTTTAATTCCTAATTAGGCCCTAATATTTGCCTCAACTCTATGCTTGTAATATCGGTCTTTACATATGGTCTCACCGCGCCTCAGCTTGCAGTATAGGATTTGTTACAGCATCTTGTTTCCTGAGGTTAGTTTGCGACTCTTTCACAGCCATCCATTGATACTAAACCAGAGATGGCTAACAAATACAAGCTGGGAAAATCAGTTGATCTTCCGTTTGCTAAAGGCCTGATGGAGAGCTGTACTGCAGTAGCTAATGCAAAGTTCTGGTTAAATATTGTCCTACCGTTTGCACTATGCCGTCTGTTGTTTTTACACTGAAGGCTTAGCAGAGGTTGGAGGCAGTATTGACTTTGTAATTAAACTATTTTAACTTCAGGATTTTGTAATCACTGTTCTTAAACCATCTGTTATGGTACCTGGGTGATATTCCCATCCCCCTCTCCAATCCCACTCCTCCTCAGAGAATAAAACACCATCATGTTTTAATTGCAGAGCAGTAGACTTCACAGTGTATCTTGTGGTGGAGGTGGAAAGGGAAAATGAAGATAATTTCCTTTCTCTAAGACAATATGCAGAAAATCACGGAGCTTTCACTCGTTTGACTTAAGACAGAAGGTCGGTGTGGGACCTTCCACCCCCAGGTCCTGCTGTCCACAAGTCCCAGGAGCAAAGCAGGCGACTTCTTAGTGAGATACTTTCTTTTTCTTTCCAGGTTATCTGTCCTGCATTACCGAGGTAATTTGACAGGGAAAAGTAAGGAAAAGGGAGGCTTAGCTCCACTGCTCCTTCCTCAGAGCACTGGCTGGTGAGTAGGCTTGCTCCCATGGGGAGCTCTTACTGCATAAGGAAAGAAAGAGAGAGTTAAGGAGAAAGACAGAGGACACAAGCAGATTTTGTGAAGCCATTTGCATCTGTCGACCTAACTGTGTGTCCCTCCCTCTGGTATATCCAGCACCTTGGTTTTGAGGTTCTCAGTTCTCTTCTGAAAGTAGAACCACAGCTGGTATAAACTTGAGCGAGTCACTTAGGTCTTATCTACAGCTGCAGATTACACTATGGAGAAAACCATAGCAAAACTTTTGAGGGATAACTACTTGGCATTCCCAAATAAATGAGCTGGACTCTTGGCAGTAGTAAAATTATGGATTTGAACCAATGAAAAGGGAAAACATCTTGTGTGAAATAGTTATGATGTTATTAGATATTACTTTTGGATAATAAAATCTGATAATAAAATCTCTGGATCCATTTCACAAACTAACAATACCTCTTCCTTTCTCCTGCCTTCACAGGATTCTTTTGCTTTATTTTCGTTTGCCTTGCTCTCTTGGTCTGCAGTATCAGAAGAACTAAATGCGTGCTTAAAATGTACGGAGATAAAGGAGGGTTTGTCCCATTTTACACACACTAAATTAATCAGAAGTCTAGGTTCTTTGTTGCTGGTTTGCTACTCTGAATGTAAATCGCAAATCAGAGGTCTTTTCTACCTCATAGTTAAAAATATTTTTCCCTTCATTTTGCTGTGCTTCCTCACATACAAGTTTTGTGGACTGATCACCATAGTGCCAGTCAATTAGTTGCAGCTGTTTGGACCAGTACACTAGAGAAACATATTCTTATCACAGAAATCAGAAGTATTCCTAAATAAATAAATAAATAAAGACGGCCACTGTTTTATTAAAATGTAAGGGAATCTTTGCAATTGTATTTGAATAGAATTAACTTTTTTTTGGACACCATTTTACTTGGCCAAGTGAAGAATTTTCTGTCAGAGCAGATGCAAGTGCTAAAAGTAGACAGTGATACTCTACTTCCCTGAATATCAGATCCAATTGTTCTCCCGTGTATTGTGCTGGTCACACATGTTGTGTAGACCTATGCTTTGATCTCAGTCCAAAGATTTGCTTGGCATTTTAGCTCCTGAAGCTGTTTTTGAGGAGAGCAGATAAAAGAGTGCTTAAGAGAGACAGATTTTTACTGTTAAGCAGCGCAAGCATGGCAGGAATTCTCAGGCGGTATTTGTGTCGGTACAGATAGAGGGTGGATGCTCTTTGGTGTATTCAACATTGGCTGGCCCACAGACTCACCTCAAGAAAATATTCTCATGAAAATTTCTTCAAGATTCCTGGAGACCAAAAGTAAATTGATGAATGCAGCTTGATTGTACATACACAAGAAATTCTAGATCTGATTTACTCCCATGGGAAAACAATATCCTCCGTTAACTGTCCCTTGGCTATTTTTCCACACTAACCATTTTAACATCCTTCAAGTGTGCCCTAAAGATCTTGGAATCAGTGATATTGACTGTCATGAATTTTTCACTCCCGTTGTGCTCAATTGGCATGCTTCTATTACTTCTTTTTCAAAACAAGGACCCTTGTGCTATATTATAGTAATTATGAATGAGTGGCATATTTTGACCACTACCACTGTAGGTCATTGCAAGTAACAAAAAGCAAGACCACCTCCCTTCCCAGGTTTTTGGTATGAATTTTGTTATGAATTTTTGTTTGTGATCTCTATGGCTCTTCACCATGTTCTTGCCCAGAAAAGCCACTTTATTAATGTCAGTTAGCAGGAATTGCTGAGTGTGCTACACTTTAGAAAAACTGTTTGCTTACTCAAGAACCTAAATGCAGATGTAGAAGCTTTGAGTTACCTTTTCAACTTTCAATAAACTGAAAGAACCAAAGCTTGTGTTTTCAGACTTTGAATCCATATTCACTTTTTTTTTCTTTTTCTTCTTTTTTTTTGGTAAAGTGTTTTCTGTGTTGCTCTGTTCAGTATTGCAACTGAGTGTAATATTGCAGTTGCTCAATATTGCAAGTGTGAAGGTCTGTTTGAATGTTAAAATGTCTTTAAGGATGGACAGATAAGTACTAAGAAATGTCTTATGTAGATAAGAAACCTATTTTTTCTAAGAAGGGATCTTCTGTGATTCACAGGTTGAAAGATTAGTTGCTCATGTGTATAAAAAGTTCTCAAAATCCATCAATGTTAGATTCTGAAGTCTGTTTTAAACTAACTTGGGTACTTATGAGCTCATCTCTGGCCACCTTTCAGCTTAATCCCCTAGCACCTATAACCCCTAGTCAAATGTAGACAAAATACACTCTCTCCCCTGCCAGCTACCTGGATATGAGCCAGTTTCAGCTCAGATGTTGTGGAATGCCCAGTTAAATGTGTTGTAGTGAGTGACCATGTGTTTCTTTGAGGCTGATGCTACACTCCTTGCTTGTGTTTTTGCAGAGTTGTAGGAGGGCTGGGTCTGTCCAGCCCTGAAATCCGGACCTGAGATCTTCCAGGTCTCCTTAAAGCCTTAAAGCCTAAAAGCTTGTTGTGTGCACATAACTCCTGTGCATCCTGTTGCCAGTCAGGCTTCTCAGTGTCATTTGAGATGTGTTGGATCCTCATACACTCACACTTGAGGCTCATGCATTGCACATGGCAATCCTAGAGAAAAGACTTTCAAAATGTGCATGAACAACCAGCAGAAAGGGGATGTGCTGAACTAAAACATTGTCAAGAACAGCTAGGTTTCGAATTAGCATTGCCTGGGAAGTAGAAGAGAGACGACCACACCAAGTTCTTGGACTGAGTAGTTTGCCTTTGCTCATGTCCATGTTCTCCTGGCCTCATTAGCATTTCACTTATCAGTGCTGCTGGCTGCAGTGTGCACCTCATTCCCAGCTCCTCAAGGACAGCAAGAGACCTGTAAGGATACCATTAGAAGACTGTAGAGGGCTGGGGTGAATCTGGTGAAACTCTTATTCATGATGCAGAGCAGATATAGATCCTGGAGTGGAGTTGCTTCTGAATCATCATGTCTTCCTGGTGAGGGAACTGCTTGGCTCCAAAGTGAAGCCAGACTGTATGATCAGGAGATTAGGATCACACGCAAAGCAGAGAGGCAAACCAGTCTGCCAACACCCACACTTCTTTAGTTTCTTCTGCTGTCGCTGTTCTGCTTCATGTCAGTAAATATTCTTTAACTGGAATAAGCCCAAAGATCTGCCATACTTCCAAATGAGCAAACACCATGATCAGCTGCAGCAGCTCAATATCTAACTTAATCTTTGAGTCAGTTCATAGTTATTTATTTAAGCAAAATGTTACATCTCCAGTACAATGGACAGAGTGCATCTCAGCCTCATCTTCAGCATTGTTCATATTGGAGTGTTTTTATTATTATTCCCTTACACTCTTCTTCGTACCCTTCATTTAATGTGAAATTAACTTTAAAATTTAAAGGGAAATTAATAGTATATATAAATTCTTAGATTATCTTCTAAAGCTCTTTAAAATTTTTGAGCACCTATGCAATTTCCTATATTTTGGTAGTTTCAGAAATAGAATTGAAAGACTCCTGTCTTAGGGCACTGTGAACAGTTTGCGAGCTCTTTTTCAACATCATGAAGCCCACTGCTAGATAACTGCTGTCTTGAGCAGGTCTAGGGACTGGCCACATAATCTCTAAAATGAAAACATTTACTCAGAAGTAAAGGCTAGGGGCCTTCAGAAGCTCTGTTTCTGTGGATTAGGTGCAGAGGATGGCAGATAGATACACTCTATCAGTCAGTGGAACGACATATTTGTCTGCAACAAATGTACAGAATCGAAGTAAAGATGGTGTTAGAGAATGCTGCACATCTAGGCTAGTTTTTTGGGGCTGATCATACTTTGATGAGGCTTGGTAAATTCCATATTAGAAAGAAGGGCTGTTTACACATCTGCACTGCATATAATCAGTAGCTTTAGTGTAATGTAGATTTTCTAAAAAAGCTGTAATTTTAATTAAACTCTCATTCATGATTATTGTGTTTCTTGGTGAGAGACAATTAATAATGTCAGCTTCTGAACAAAATTGAATGATACAAAAAAATCAGGCATGGCAAGAATCAAAAAGACATACAATACCAAACTCTTGATAAATGTAAAATATCACTGTATGTCTTTTTTATACTGTAGCAACCAGGGCACAAGGGCAGTATGAACATGTGGCCCTTTATTTGATCAAGGATAATAATCAACTAAGCTGAAAGGAAAGGAAGTAGATTTTCCTAGTTCAACCGCTTGATATAATCTTTTATGTGTTTCTAATTGTGTATCCATTGTTATTGGCAGAATTTTAACATGCAGCCATTGTTAAATGGGAAAAAGAAAAGCGCAAATAACAAGGAATACAAAATGCTGAAAAACAGAATATTTTATGTATATGAAATGTATTGAGCTTATGGAATGTTGTTACTTATTCAATAGTGTTATTAATATAATGAACAAGATATTCTGCTTTCCTCCACTGTAGAGTCCATCCCTCCTTGTCTCCTCTTTGCCTGCTTGTTCCTTGGTAGGCTTGGGTCCTGGAGAGAAGTGATTTTGCTCAGCCTTACATTTGCTGCAAATTTCTAGTGACCATGGAAGCAGCACAGATAGATAGTTCCTGGCAGGCTCTCCTGCTTTCTTGGTCTTTTACCATCTCAGTAATTGGGATTATTTGAGGTCTAATCATTAGCATTGACAAGGATCTCTCTAGAGGCTATGGATGCCTATAGTCCTTCTATGAGGGAAATCATTCTCACTTTAAGCTATGCATCTGTTTCCAATAGCACAGTTTCATTTAATGATAACTTAAACATTTCAAGACATCCCATGACCAGTTGTCCTCTGCCTTCTATATGAAGAACCAATAGAAAGGCTACTTTGCAACACCAAAGACTACCCTATTGCTTATAATTCTCCAGCTACATATCCAAGTGCCAAAACACACTGTTCTCCTTTAGCAATGTGCTGAGAAAACTTCAAAGACAAAAATCTTCAAATTTATGTTTACTTCACAACAAGAAAAATTATTCTGTCAATATTCTATCTCCAAAATCCAAACTTTAGCAAGGTTAAAACTATGCCTAAACTATGCATGCTGTATGCTTATATACCCTCACAGATGGATGCAGCCAAATATTGGCAACAGCCCTTATCCTAGCTTGATGGCCGGGCTTGATGGCCTCTTAATGCTAAAGCTAAGCCTTTCTGAAGGTATACATCCAATCATAACATTAAGAGTCATGTGAGAATCAGATTTCGGCAGCTACTCTCTCTTCTCTACAGTGACTCCTATGGTTGGCATTCTTTGATCTTGGCTCACACAGTTGCTCACTCAGCCCCAGACTTTCATTCCTCCTCCTAGTTGAGGTTAATGACTGTGTTGGTGACTCTTACATTTCAGGAATGAGATAGATCCTTGCAGGCATTGAATCCTGTGTTAGTCTAGCTGCCCCATTTTCTTCCATTTCTTACTAAATGTGTAACCAAGTTTAAATTCACCATTAAGACTCGATCCTGAAAGAATCATAACCAGATGACCTGCTCTGGCAATAGCTTTTATACTAGCTCAACAACTCCTGCTCACAACAGAAAAACTCTACTTTCAGGAGTTTATGTAAAAGAAAAATCTACTTTTAATTCTGACTGTAATATTAACCTGCACTGATTAATCTATATTCCATTTCACGTAAAAGCAAACATGTTTTGTGTTTCCTGCAAGCAACAATATTAAGCAGAACTTCATGGGCCCTTCTAAATCCCATGCTGACTTTGTCTCAGCTTCATGTTGACCGGACCTCTAAAGATATTTACAATATTACAACTAACTCAGCCTGATCGATTTAGACATTTAGGTACAGTTCCACAGGCAACAGTTATAAGCCCCATATTAACCAGTCCACTCAGTCCAACCTGCCTAGATTCTAGCCTGAAATGTATTGTGAAATGTAATCCTCTCCCTAAAGCTAGATTAGTGATTCCACTTAAACTTTAGCCCAAAACTATTTATAAAATGCTGTTACTTGTAGTCTTTTGGGTATAACAAACCTCAAACTATCCGGGATCTGTTTCTTCCAAATTGTTAAACCTAAAATCACTAACAGTCAGACTCAGCAATTTAAAATCTAGTTTTATAGTCCCCTTTACACTGATCCTTACCTTAGGCTAAGTGGCATATTCTGGGGCATGCACTAACTATAATGAGAAACTGAGCCCTCATCTGAGTGTGAGGTCAAGCCCTTTGCAATTTCTGCCAGCCTCCAGACTGAAGAAGGCTGCTGAAGTCAGTTTGAGGTCTGCCAGTAGGCTAGCGTACGGTGTTCACAGGTACATTGGCTTCTTAGGTGCCATGGGATTATCTCTTCTAGTGGCAAAGATGAGACATCAGTAGAACCTGATATAATCAGTAGAATATAATAGATATAATGAGTAGAAGCTATGATCTAGAGTGTTTTTTAGAATAGTAATTCTCTTCCAGCCCTGATTTCTGTAGGTTTCCAGGCTTCATTGCTAAGCACAGAATCACAACCCACAAGATAACTGATTCTTCTTTTTGCATGGTCCAGTTTCAACTAGAATTTTAGAATTAGAATTCGGCTTTAGAACTGACAGCAGAACTGAGCTCATCATCCATTTTGCCTTCGCTATCCCCAGTTCAAATTCATTGATGTAGACAAATAGATCAAATGGATTTCTTTCTTGGATTTATTTTCCTTTGACAGCATTTATTTGGCACTGATTGAACTCAATTGTTTGTCTCTTATTTTCTGACATATATATATTAGAAGCAATATATGAATACATACATAACTGAACTATGTAATACATGACCAAGTGATCATGTATTAAACAAATATCTATCACAGCATTAATTCTCAAAATTATTTACTGTAATATTGCTGCACTCCAAATGTTAGAATCTTTCCATGGGGTATCTTCAAAAGCCATGAATGACTTGGTTCCCTACAGATAAACCTTGGTTTGACATCTTTAAGAAACAATAATAAATAATGCAGCACTAAATTCATCAAGCCACATATTTGACTGAACTATGGGATCATAAAGATGGACATTTCTCAGTTGGTTTACTGAGGTATAGTTATTATATTTTTGCTGTGTTATGAAATAACTATGAGAGATTCAGCTTAAATAGCTATTTGAATATTAAAATATTTGTGCTGCTTTTTTAAACTGTTTTTTGAGGCAGTTTATTCTCTTATACTGTTCTGCATTTTGTAGCCATCATGATAGTATGCACCTCTGATGAAGGAATATTGATATTTAAATCTGATGAAACGCAGGCAGAGCAGTTTATGCCAAAGAAAGTCCCAGAGTGAAATGTTTCATATAAAAAAAAAAAAAAAGGTCTGGGAATGATATATATGAAAATCACACACAACACACATGACTGCCTATGTACCACCAGCTGTCGTAGGACCTGATGACCAAGACTGCTCTCTGAAGTCCATTAATGACTGATTACTTCCTCTTAATTATACACAGTGGGGGGTTACTTTGCGTTAATTATGTAATTATTTAGGCCATTTCATTTGTCAGTGGAGGGGACCAAGCATTTCAGGATGGTGACTTATCTCTCTTCTGCCCCGTTTCCCTCTCAGAGCTCATTTGGAATCGGAGTGACTCTTCTCTGTACACCTGCTACAGAAGAAATCATTGTGACAAGCTTAGATGAGAAACCTGACTTGGTGACTATTTTTAAGGAAAATGGTGACTGTTTTTAAGGAAATATATATATGCTAAGCTAAATAATTAAGAAAAAATAATTCTTCTGCTGTAGTTGATTCACTTGGTCAATGGATATATGAATGAATAGCCTATATTAACACTACACATCTTTGAGAATTTTTGCTGAAACCAAAACTTTCCTGTATCATTCGGGCATCTGTGGTCATAGTGTAAGACTCCACCCTGACTTAAGAAGCAACTGACCTGCAGTCTCTTACCTCTCAGCTACAAAAACTGCAGCGTCTCCCTCATTTCTGCATAAAATATTTCACATTGATAATGACTCATGAGTACAGTCAATGCCACTTCTGCTGCAGTCAGGTTTTCATAATAGAAAACACTATAAAGAAGGATGAAATAAAGTTATACAGGATTAGAAATAAAAAGTTCATCCTTGCATCATCAATTTTCTCCCACCAAAAAAAGGCCTACAACCTAATTTCACATATCCAGCATATATTCAGTAGCCTAAATGAGAATGTGGATATCAAATACTTTCAAACAGTTCACAAACTGGATCCAAATTCAAATCTGAAATTGCTATTGGGACCATTTGATATAGAATAGCATCTATTATTTCATGAATGTGTAAAGAGCAGCTAATTTTATAAATGTGTTCTTTATTCTTTTAAAGTAAATTAGGTAAATATTTTTGCCTGGTTTCTTCAGAAATACATGCATATATGAATGTTTATACACAGAGTAACATAGCACTTGCTTTTTTTTTATTAAAACAGATGATTTAAAGGGCTGCAAAATTTTTGATCAACCTTACTGTTTTTTGTCTGAATATATACAGTTGCCCTAAATCCATAGAAGTTAATGGAAATCTTATTGTAGATTTCCACCAGCAATTGGTTTGGCCTCATACTAGAAGTAATTTTGATATGACATTTTGTCTCATTGTTTCATTTGTTTCAGTTATCCAGTTATAGTAGCAGGCAACTGAAATTGGTTAGCTTATACTTGCTTAGTTTGTTGGTTTTATTTGAAAGAAAATATTCCCCACAATACATTTTATTTGTTTCCTGAGGACTTTCACTTACACAAGCAGGCACTAAACATTTGAAATTGACTTTTCAAAGCACAACAGTAAAAAACTTAAGAATTTGGCTTAATTTCATTTAAAACAGTAAAAATTGACCTTGTAAACATTTCCATAGGAGGTAGGATACATACATTTGACAATTTGTCAAATAAGAGAAGGTAAACAGTGTCTCTGCAATCCTAATAAATAATGACAACACAGGTATTAAATAAACTTTTTTTTTATACAAAAGGCTATAAGAGAAAGACTAAATATCATTTTTAATAAATTAGGAATAGATGTAATAATTTCTTTACAACACAGTTATGTTTGCTAGCATCACTGATTCTTTTTGCTCACCCTGAATTTCTGACTGGAAAGTGGTGACAATTCTGCGTGATTCACAAGCACAGCACAATTTGAATATAGCTTTTTGGGTACGTGTGGAGGAGTTCTAATAGCTCTAAAGCAGCTCCTTCAACACCTATATGCAATACTTTTCTATCTCACCCACTTAAGTCAGCATAACCTTGCTTATTAGATCTTTAATGTCTGGAATTGGAAAGTAGTTTTAAAGCAGTGGCATTTCTCTCCCAGTTCAAGTTCCCCCAGCAGCTGCTCCCATGAAGACAGTGTTGATTGGTGGCAAAGATGATACCATGTCTCTGCTTGGTGGCCCATGGGACTCCAGATTTTCTTGGGAAGGGAACTGACCAGATGTTCCATACATACACTGTGAGGAAGCTGTAGTTTGCATGTTTGAAGCTATGAAAACAAAAAGTAATCACCATGAAGGTTTTCTGTTTAACACTGTTTAAACACAACCCACATTCACCGGCTGGCAACCCTTACTACTATGTACACCATGTGAAGAACTGAAATTTCAGGTTTACTATACTTAACTCAATTTACCGATGCTATTTAAACTTTTCTTCAGTGTCTCCTTACACTGTCATGAAACAGTTCAAAACTCATATATCAGTGCATTCTGCTGGCAATACAGCTGCGGGCCTGAAGTTTACAGCCTGCATATGAACTATCCTCTATTAAAAATACATGAAACTAATTTGTTTTCCTCCTTTTTCCATATCTTGCACCACTCAGTTGGATATTCACTGAGGGTACCACAAATTCTGCATACAGTTAAACCTACTGCTAGGCACATATCACTATGGAATATGTAAGCTACTTGATAGGTACATTTCCTAAGCAAGCAGTGGTGCTGAATTTTTCCCCTTTAGCTTCACTAAAAGAATTAAATATTGAGCTCTTGCAGACCGTTAAGGTAGCAAGCAATAGCTAATCTTCTGCACAAGGTTAATAGAGAAGTAATAGGAAGAGACTATGGAGGAACACCCAAATTGTGCCCTAGTTTACACATAGGTGTGTCAATACTTACGACTTTTTTTTTTTTTTTTTTTGAATATGAAACCAAACTCAGTTGCCATTTGATTAATACATATATCAAAGAAAACACCTTTCGGTATGTCTTTCCCTTAAAATTTCCAAGGAGCTTTGCCTAATTCACATACTTGCTGAAGCACGGGACAGGAAGGGACTATGCCTGACAACTGTGTCGCTTAATTTTTTTGAAAAATGAGTATCCTTAAGGGTTATGGAAGGAGCCCATTTCCAACTCAACAAAGTATCTCGTAATACTGATTTTCCCGCATTTCAGGCAAACCACAGACAATGTATCACAGTTCTCTGTTTGTGAACAAAGAATCATTAAACTCATTGTCCTGAAGTATTAAGAAAACCAAATCATGTGGCATATACTAGGAATTCACTTATTTTGTCTCTATATTGCACACGAATACTTATCCTTTGAATTTTTTGTACTTACTATATGTGTAAGCTACTGTACAATCCTAAACACCTGCTAAGATGTGATAAAGTTCGTGGCGCTTGTTCGTTTATTGGCTCTACTTACGCATAGGAGTCCGGCAGACAAGCGAAGATGGGGACTCTGTATAGTATGAGCCTGTTTGTTTTCTTCCACTTTCATCCAAGATATTAAGTGGATCATGAATATCATTATATGATGGCAGTGATCGAATGCTGCTTACACTGCTGATCACAGAAACGTGCTGATCCACCATTGATCCAAGTCTGTGAGATTCTGGGTAATTTACACTGTTTCCGTAATAGCCGACTGGTGGGAGAGTTGGAAAAAGAAAGCAGAGTTAAACTGATGTTGAAAAAAAAGGGTAGGGTAGGGAAGTGTGAGGACAGCATTGGAATTAGGAGAAACGGTTTATTGATCTCACTGCTAGCAAACAGCTATGTGATCCAGCACTTGTTGAATTCTTTTTCAGTTCCTCCTTATGCCATGAGGATGTTTATTTCCTACTGTGCTGTGTGACTTAAATTACTTCCAAGCTAGCAAAGAGATTTGACTTTAAGAACTTACGAGAAGGATATGCAAAGCAATGAAGTCAAAAGCACATTCTTGAAAAATTTCTGTTCTAAATTTGGACAAACAAAAAATTTTCTTGGTCACTGCAGTCAAGCAGTGGGGAAAAAAAAAAAGCCAATGAGAACAGTAATGTCATGTGAGTATAGACACTATTTTTCATCTGGATTTCTATAACCTATGACAATAGGTAATTATTACTGTGTGAGTTCCTTGAGAATAAGGCTATTTATATACACATATAGCATAGTAACATTAAAGTATTATAGGCATCAACTGACCCAAAAACAATGGATGATAACAAGGGAAAGAAAAGATCAGTGAAGCTTTCAGTAAAGAATTAAATTTCCACTTTAACTGAAGAATCAATGGGTAATGTTGGCAGTGTTGGCCAGAGAAGACACCATGTGGACTTATATCCACAATTCAGCGCTCACTTCTGAAAAGGACAATTAAGGAAAATAAAAGCTATATAGTAATATAGGCATGTGGCATTTACATGTTAATATAAGAACAGTATTCCTGCATGTCTTTCTTGAAGAAGAGGAAGGTGTTTTATAAATATTTCTACAAGCTATATGATATATAGCAATAATTTTACCCACTATTTATCTAAAGTAGAACATGACAGTAATTTTACACTTGGAGTATGAGAATATATTATGGCCACATACATTAAAATAATGTTAATTCATGTTTCTATATGCTTTTATTTCACCAGCCTGACACTGTAAAGTAGACGTTTTGTGGTTTTTTAAGAACTGCTAAATCACAGTCATCCTCATCATCCTTCTGTTGTGCAGGACAGGGTGATGATGACAGAGTAAAGTTAGGGCAGGTGCAACAGTAGCATTTGAGAATTCCTCAGGTGAAAATCAATTCTGAAGTAGCTTGTTAAGATGCTTTACAATCTATATTTGTCATCCGAGAAGTAAAAACACAAAAGTTATAAACAAATCTTCCATAAGAAAAAGTAGAGAAAGAATGGCAAGAAAAGACTCTTACTCTGGCAAGAAAAGAGAAATAGAAGAGAAGAGAAAGAAGAGAAGATAGAAGAGAAAAATATGTATATATATTAATACCATTGGAAGCATTAGATGGATATGTTGCTCCTGGACAAGAAGAGACTGAGTTGGTCAAGAAATTGAAGTTCCCAGTATTCAGAAACTGCATATTGTGTGTATCCTGAGTCATGGATGAAGGACCATAGCTGGAAGGGGACCTGGCATTGTATGGAGACACTGCACAGCTGTTGCTAAAGTAGTCTCTGGAGAACTGCTGCTCATTCAAGGTGTTGAATCGGCTGTGCTCGGCTCTGTGGTGATAAACTCCTGAAGCGGAAGGGGGCTGAGTTCTGAACATGGCTTGGTAATTGGAATTGGTTCCATAATAATTCTGATTAGTTTGTGATAAAGTCTGATAAAGGGGTTCTGAGTAGGAAGAGCACTGTGAATGTGTAGATAACACGGGGCCTACGCTTGGAGGTCTCCCAGCCATTGGCCCTTGGTTGATAACACTTCCTCGGCTGACCATGGCTGGTGAAATGGGTGGAGTCATCAAGTGGCCAGTGTTTTGAGAGAGCTCCATCTGACCTGGAATAGATAAACATTAGTTGTGGTCAGCATTCATACTGTAGCACTGCGGAATACCGCATACTCTGCTAAGACACTAACCCTCTGTGTGAATTCTGTGTTATCACTTGCAAGTTTTACAAAGAATATGCACGGACTCCCACCTAAATACCACAGTTTCTCTAATCAATGGCTGCTGGTCATAAAGGTTCCCAGTTTCATTTTACATGTTGGAGACTGCCACATTGTACAGAAAATTCCAACAGTTACCAGGCTCATGTACTCACGATCTTACTCTTCATTTCTTACAGTGGAAGATTATTCCAAGTCAAGGTACAAGGATAGTTTTATTATTGATAGAGAAGGATAGAGTAGAAGAGCTGATACATACCTGTCAATTGCATATTTTCACCATCTCCTGCTGAGAAGGGGTTCAGATCAGAAGGTACACTGCTAGGCTGACTAGCTGACAAGGCCACATAGGTTTGCTCTGCTAAACACTCATTTTTGACTGAAGTGTCACTGGGCAGAGGAGCAGCTTTGTTACGATTTGCTAGGAAGCAAGAGCTTGGTGATGCAGTAAAGGTGGCTTTGCTTGCATCTGGAAAAGTAAGTGAAAACTTTTGGTGGCTGTCATGTGTGTTCGTTGCACATAAATTCACCATTAGCATCCAGACCACTCCTGAGTTGCCTGTTTTGCTCGTATCTTTGGTTACTTATTGTAAAAAAACAAGTAAAGCTTCTGAATTTTGTATTTCTGAACACAAATATTGTGCCAGCCTTAATCTTTCTGGTGTTATTGTTTTTATCATTCTCTCTGACCCCAGGCCTATATACATAATATCACCTCCTTACTGAAGAGAACATAGGGGATTCAGATCTATTCTGCTAAGTAAGTGTCAACAATGAAGTCCATTGAATTGTACTAAGAGTGAATTAGGCTTAAAACACTTCATCCTAAAGAACTGACAGTGACGGTTTTAGAAAGCTTAAAGTCTATTTATTTTTATATCCATACCTAGAAAAAATATTTGTTTTACCCTGTACTACTGCAGTTTTCTGCGGAGGATTGATAAAGTCAGTGGAAGATTTGCGATTCTTCAGTGCAATCATGACTTGACCTTACGGTTTCAAGAACTTCATCTAAGTGTCTAAGGAAAAAGGAACTGCTGCATAGGAAAAGGCTTTTCATGAAGTTTTTTTTTAAAAAAGCACAGCATCTACTCTCAAATAATTTCAGTGCAAGTTTATTGGAGCAAAGAGTATGTTTGGAGTAGCAATACTCAAAAAATTCATTTCAATGAATTCATTCATTTTAATGCAAAGAAGCTGTAATGTATGGCATCAAAGTGTCTACCCTGAAGAATCCTCGTAGCTAGAAAATTTTAAGGATACCATTTTAAATTCTTTTTGTTTCTCTTCCACATGGTAGTACTTAGTCTGGAAACTGAATAGGGCTCCAATCCTTCATGGACCTTTGAATGTTGATCATCTTTAACACATCCTAGTTCAAGGTGTAATTGTAGTAGAAAAACTGGATTGGAAATCTCTGCTCTCTGCTACTTGTTCCTCTTTTCCCACTGCACTCTGTGGCCCTCCAGCTGCATCAGCACAATTGCTTGTTGCATCCCATATAATTTCCCACAAAATGTTATTAGATGAAATATGTTAGGAAAGTGAGAATGAATGGCTGATGCTCATAAACTTTTCTGATGGATTTGACAATACTGTATGTAACTATACATTCAGCAGAAGACAGTAAGCCTGCTTGTGATATATGTGAATTTCCAAAAAATTAAGGAATACTTCAAAGGAACCAAGCTCCAGTTACCTAAATTCTTCATATATTTGTCGAGTAGATTCTGCAGTTCTTGTTCTTTGTCATTGTTGAACTGGGTCTCCATGGCGAGCAGGATGTACTCATCTAGTAGCATGCGGATCAAATGAAAAGAACCTTTTGGAGGAGAAAGAGAGAGAGTAGCTGAGTTATCTTTGTGACCATCTCTCACCACTCTACAAGAAGCCAGTGAAACAAACAAATAATTGTGGACTTTGAGTGACCTGGCAAGACCAACAAGAAATAGTGCCTAACTTCTAGCTCTAATCTCTCTTTGCACTGGCCCACCTATCTCAATTGTTTACTGTCCTGTAGGCTATTTGACCACTAATTACATCAAAGAAAAATACTGATGAAAGTGAGACATGCTTTATACTTGAAGAGGGCACACAGTGGAGCTAGATAAGGCTGAAGTCTGCTAGAATGCCCCTGCTCTATTTCTGTTTGTCTTGTGCTAAATAACCGGACAATAACTAGTGAAGTCTTTGACCTTATTTCAAGGGAATATCACATTAAAAAGCTGTCTCTTCTTACAGCCATTTCAAATGGCCTCTGAATTTGTAATAACAGTGCACCTACAACTATTGAGATAACTTGTGAAATAATATACTGAATTTAAAGTGAATTTCATTTGCTCTAACATATACCAATTTTTTTTTCTTTCTGGTATTGCCCTATATATAAATGAATTTATATTTCTAAAGATGGGTGTGTGAACCTGATTATTTAAATGTCATGAACACACTACCAAATTCAATGCCTCTTGTTCAAGAATTAGTCAAGAGTGGTGACCTGTCAAATTCTTCTTGCTATTACGAAAACATACATCACAAAACCTTCTCTATAGCAATATTTTTTTCTTTATCAAACTGATCCACATGTAAAGCTAGCAATTTAGATCTTCTGTCTCATATACAGAGATACATAATTATGGTTTCATTGTCATATCATAAGATTGTCATATCTTTTAAATGGCAAAGTAGTAGCAAACAGCAATTCAGAAGAAAAATACCCTTGGAAAATAAATGTATAATGCAGGTCACTAACAAATAATTATTGATAGCATTTTCTGTGAAGCATTATTTTGAAAAGCACATTATATGATATTTGTGATTTTGATTAAAATAATATTTAGAATTAGACAGGTTCCTCTACTGAGAAGGTGATGGAAAGACGACTTTAGCGCCAACACTAAAGCTCCAAGCTGGAGAGCTTTTGCAAAGCCTAGAGTACCAAAACTTGATGCGTTGTTTAGGGTGAGATTATGCATCACTCGAGCACCAAAGAAACTCCATTTGAGAAGGAAGTCTTGAGCTCTCTTCTTTAACGACCTCCCATTTTGCTTGCTTGCCTAAAAGAGAAAAGTAGTAAAATTCTCTAAGTATGGTAGTATGCTTTCAGCATACAGAGTATAAGAAATGAGGACTCTGCATGCTTGAGAATTCATAGATTCTTTGACTCAGACTAACATGGCAGGGTGGCAAGCTGCCTGATTTAAACTCACTTCATAACGTATGTCCTTAAAGTGATAAAGAGGAGAAACATCTTCTTTCAGTACAACCAGGTAGAGCTCTGACCATGTATTTCATAAAGCAAATTGCTTACCACTTCAGCTCTGCAGTGCCCTGATGGTGTTTAAATTAGCTCATGTTCTAGTCTTAAAGGTGCCAGATTGTTCTGTAAATAAGCAGCTGTACAGAGAGAAACAAAAAAATCTCTTGGCAGTATGCTACTCCACATAAATAAGGAGCAGGATCTAGTCTCTGTACCTTAATGTAATTGCATATTATTTGTCAGACTCTTTCTCTTATAAAATCATGATTTTACTATCATTAAGGATTTTAATGATGAGGCTTTTAATACTGCTCACTTCACACTGTCACTTAGCTCTGGCAGTACTTTGTTCATGTAGTAACAGTGTGCCATGTAGCTTTCTCCAACAGCTAGCAGAAAGAAGCTGTTGTGTAAGGAAGTTTGACAGTAACTGCACTTTAGCATGAACAGAAGGTAGAGCGCAATGGAGGGATTACCTGTTCTGTAAATGATTAGCTCCTACTTAGCTGATCCTAACTCATATCAGGATTTGTTGGCATTTCTTACCCCTAACCACGGGAAAACAGTGTTTGAAACCATAGCTGCTAGCTTTAATACAGTATTACGTAGTAGATGCTGAGTAGGAGAGTGATTTATCGTTTCTGAGGAGTTTGTTTATCAGTGATTGTCTTTTGAAACCATAGAATCTGTTCTGGACCATACCATTCAGTTCTACCCTGAGCTGGAATTGTTCAGCTTCTGTCAAATTGGTAGGAGTTTTGTGTTTGAGCAAATGGGAGGCACTTTGTGCTACTCACATATGACAGTAAATGTTAGTAAACTCAAAGTGCTTTAGAAACAAAGGAATTATCACTGTCTCCATTTAAAGTTTGAAAAGCAGAGGTGAAATGACCTGCCAACGATTATTCTCTAAGTGGCAGAGCCACTTTTTCCTGAGCACATCAAAGCTAATAGCACTGATGTGCTCCTTAAAAAGATGGGTGAGACATCCCATCATTGCATCAGTGACACATCAAAACATTTCCAAACAAGGCAAAACCTAATGAGAAGTCTAGCTGGAAATTTTCATACTAAATGAAGAACTCTTCTATTAAAAAAGAGAGATAGGAGCAGAAGGGAGCATCCCCTTTGGAAAGTTAATGGGACTGCGTCCATGAGTAACAGAGAGTAGAATTTGGTCCTGAATCAGGCAGAATATTTAAAAGGTACCTTGATAACCCTTTGCTCAACCACAGTATCCAACCATTCAATAAACGATTCCACAGTGGCATTCTTCTTTAGAAGGTCCTTCAGTTCTTGAAACACTGTAATAGAGTCATCTACCATGTAAAAAGGAAAACATATCATTGCATGCTATTCTGAATGTGAGAAAAGCCACTCACCAGCCTTACGACAACATTGTAGCATGGAAAGGAAAGGCAAAGAATTAGAGCAGTGAAGAAACAAGAAATTCTTAAGCAAAGTAAGCAGAAACTAGTTCATCACAGACTCATTTTAGTTTACTGTTACAGTTCTGCAGGCTGTAAGACAGTGAAGTTTTACAAGAAAATAAATAAATTGTTCTCACGTTTGAGATCCAACCCTGTAATATTGCCTACTACCAGGGTTAGTAAAACAGTTTTACCTGAAAAGTGGCAGAAATAAGTGACTTGTATACTGCCTTAAGCTTTCCTTTTGTCTTTCCAGGTTCTCATAATATCACATAAAACTAAACTACTAATATTTCCTATTTTCTAGAAAATGTCTGGTTAATGGCAGGTTATCTCTCTCTTCTTTTTCTTTCCTAAACCAGTGCAAAAGATGAGAATGAGAAAAATTGAAAACAGTTAGAGTGAAAATAAGAAAAGAGCAACTAATATGAAAATATGAACAGGACTGAATCTATCATTAAAGAGAGATTTTTTTTACGATCAAAGTAACAATATTTAAAACACAGCAAGTTGCTGTTGCTATCCTTTACCTCTCCAAACTGTGCTCAACGTGCTTCCTATGACAAAAGCTACCTTTTTAACGAAGAAGAGAACTAGCTTTACTTTTCAACAATAGACATGTACAGTAAGGCAATAAAAAGTTAAAATTATGTAAAATCTGTAGTTTGAACCATTCTAAAAAATGGGCCAGCTAAAATTTTTTTATATAAAAAAGTAATAAGCTATCTATTAAACTAAGCTAAAATTATATATTTTAAAGACTTTTTCAAGAGTTAATCAGTGTTAACACCCCCATATCATAAAGACAAAATTTTAAAAAGGATTTTATAAAAATCAGTAAATGGGGATAATTTTTCAGCAGTTATTGAAAAGACATCCATCCGGGATGACCAGCACAAGTTCCTAATTTTGCAGGATGTGCTGGGGAAAGAAAATTATTTTCTTAAACCACTGCAGCCAACACTGAACTAGATTAGAGAATGCAGTGCCTATGTCTGTCTTTTCTCAGTCCACCTCCAAGCAGACTAGTGAGGAATGGAACACAAGACTTCTAATGTTACAAACATATCACCAAAGACTTACACTCAGTGTAGGCCTCCCCATCAGAGTCTGTGCTGCCTGAGACTGCAAGGAGTGCCTGAGAGCCGATACTATTCAAATCTACCTTCTCAATATCAGACACCATGGAATTCACCACATGTTGATCAAAAAGGGCTGGCCGGGCAATCTGTGAAAGAATATAAGGTAAAATGTTAATCAGACAAGTAAAGAGAAGGTAAGGTAAAACACTAAGGCTCACACCATGGGACCAAATGAATTCTTCTGAGAAGAAACATATACTGCTTAATTTTCCTTTCACAGCTTGATGTTTCCTAGATCAGGTTGAGGCAATTTTTCCCTTCCATTGGATTTCTAATGTGCCCTCCGACCAGATCATTATCACAATGTCACCTAAATCTATGATCTCTTAATTTATGAAAGGGAAAACTAAGTCAAGATAATTATACAGTACACCTACAGTTTTGCATGAGCCCTCAGAGTCCAAGCTCTTAGCATTTAAGCTCCCAAAGAGGCGTTATATAATCTATAAATCTTTTATTTAATCTATCAAACAATAATATGGAGGTATCTCCTAGCTACAAACACCTATTTCCATCAACACAGCTTTGGAGCCCTCATCCTCCTATCACTCTCACTGCCTGTCACTCTCATGTATTCACCTCAGTCAAACTCAGGAAGAAATAAACTCACTGATTTTGACATAAGGGGTGATATAGACAAGATAGTGAACCTTTGTCAGGCAAGAAGGCTCATTTGATATATCATATTTACAGTTTCTATGACACTAGCTCATTGTAAGTGTGGTCTTCTTTTCTACTATAAAATTTGGAAGTTCAAAATGTTTGGATCAGATCAATTTATGACCTCTTTCTTCTTGCACAGTAAAAACTGCAAAATCTAAGACTTTCATAACTGAAATTAAAACTTAAAAAATAAATCCATTATATCTTATGATCAGAAAGCTACACCAAATTTAATTTACTACTTTTTAAATGTGTAATCCAATTCTTCTCACCTGGGCTAGGTGCAAGAATGATGTCTGTCGTTTCAAGGAAGAAACAAACCTTCGTGCAATAGGCAGCTTCTTATCTGTCAGGATTTCTGGTAGATTTTCCAGAGAGGAAATAACCCATTGTTCCCAGTTTTTTGCAAAATTTCTTATATCTGCCAATAAACTACAGTAAAAAAATAGAGAAAATTGTGTTTCAGAGAAACATCAATGAATTTATATTTCACTCATTTCCATAATTGTGTTTCAGTCTATGATTCATGAGCTCCTCGGCAGATCTGTGGATTATTCCTCAGGTGTCCTCGAAAGGAAATAGGAAATACTGACCTATCACGAGAACACTAAAATTGACTGCAAGTTAATCTATATGTACTCTGGGGAAAAAAAAAGAAAAAAAATCTATATATACTCTGGGGAAAAAAAAGAAAAAAAAAAAGTAAGTATTTTGCAAACTGAAATAGGTTGAAACTCACTAGCTTCAAGAATAAACAGTAATAAATCCAAGCACCATTACAGATATCTAAAGCACAAGGCTTTAGACATAAATAAAAACCAGGCGCCCTCCAAGAAGAGAAAGAAAGGGTGAGAAGATTCAGAGTTAGTTTAAAGTAAATCCTGTTTGCAATCTTTTATTGGAAAAAAAAAAAAGCTTATATATTTTTGTGATGCATAGTATACAAATCTCAGCAATATTCTGAAAAAGAGATAAAATTTGTTTTTCTTGAACAACGAAAGTATATTTTTTTTCTTTTCGATATCCTAGTGTTTTAGTGTGAAAAAAAATTCAAGAAACCAATAATCCAGTCAAATCAGATATTGGAATACTCTGGAATACTTTAAGAGTGTTCTACTTCTGTAGCGGTCCTCAGAACTAATGGTATTTTCCCATGCTTATTCTTAATTTCCCAAAAATGAACATACATACTGTGAGAAAAAATCTCGAGGCTATAGATTATCTGAAGCAACACTTGCTGTTTTTATTGTTGGTTTTGTTGTTTCTTTTTTCCTGGAAGACGCATAACAATCAGAATGTAGCATTATTTATTGTCAAATACCTACCTTTCTGGCATTTCTTGCATTGTTGCAGGAATGAGCACATCTGTAAGAACCTTCAAAAAGGTAACAGAAAATAATATCAAATTTCCATTTGCCATATCAGGCTTTCATTGGCCATTTATTCTTTCATGTCATGCCTGTCTACTTAGATAAAGAAGGGATGACAAGGAATTTATAATGTATAAATCCGTTCATAGATATTTCACATCCCTGCAAAATATGAATAATTTTCCGATGCATAATGTATTCCTCCTTGCAGCATGCCTCTAAAACAAAAAAGGGGTATCACTCGTGTCTTGTAATAGATAAATTATTAGAAGTGAGATGCTTAAAAACTGACTTCCCTAGCATCCCACAGTTTCTTAGTGGAACAGAAACTCAAGTGTCTCCCACATCCTTGGGAGCGCTCTTAGCTACTTGATTCTCCTTTCAGCCATCCTGTGCATGTGACAGGTATGTGACACGGCATAAAACCAAGTTATCCATGCTTGTGGGTGTGGAATTTTTGAACAAAAAATCTGCTAACTTTCACACCTTCTGAGGGATTCTACTGCAAACAGTAAATGCTGACTACTAGATATCAGATATTCAAAATTTTTTTGTTTCCATGTATAATGTGCATGATGTGGCAACACAGTATTTCTCTGGTATCTGTGCTGCTAAGCACGCTTAATGTGATTAGAAGTGAGAAACAATGAAAGAAATAGAGAAAAGACACAATAGTATATTTATGAACTTTAAGAAATTCTGTCTTATCAAATTTCTAATTAAATGCTCCTGTAGTATTTCTTCTTCTTTTGTCATATCAAATATTTATTATGGAATAAAGTTAATATTGGATCTATCATAAAAACAAGTTTAGTGAAGAAAAGCCTCTAAATTCAAGGTACAATATAACCTATACAGGTAAATTAATATCTCAGCTAGGCTAAACACACTCATTTGCCTCTGCTAACTATGTCTTCCCACTCTACTGCTTGATATGAATCTGATAAATACATATACTTTGTGGATTTTTGGCATACTTTTTTTACAGTATATTATTACAAACAGATGACAGTAAGACATTCAGTGTTAAACAGTCACAAGTCTTCCCCTTTACTTGCCTTACATTTGCTACTAGGCCAGTAGTTATTTCCTGTTATCCATATGTAATTTGAAATGTGTCAGTGCAAGAGATGACAGTCCTTTTCTATTTATATGGCATATCTTATCAGAGGAGCTGAAATTACTTTACAGTTATTAAGTAATGATCTGATCTGATTTTCCAAATAGTAATCTCAGGAAATGTTGGTTATTTACTTCCTTAATCTAATTTTTCCATGATTCTGTCCCTGAATCCTGACCTTCCAGTACTCCTAAGCTGAACCAGCATCAATATTTATGTGATCGTGCTGTGAACTGGTTAAAAGAGATGACAAGGCATAAGAACACTGCAAAACAAATGTTTCTTAGATTCTTTTCTCTAACTTGTACTGATTCAGAGTGCAGCCCTATAAACTGTTTTGCTGGTATATCTAAGGCCATGGACAGAAACAAAGGCAGGAGAGACAGGAATATCATAGGTCAGTATTGTTCTAGCTCTCTGTAACAAAAAAAACGTGGTCTGACGTAACTTGCAAGTAGCAGACTGACAGTGTGGGAATGAGACCAGATGCCTAATTCAGTACACCCAGCTTTTCTATAGAGTTAGCAATTTCAATTAAAGAGACTCTTAAAAAAATCCTAAAGTACCTGTCATACAAACCTTGCTAGAATGCACAGATCAAATTAGGCAATGGAAACAAACAAACATACAAACAAACAAAAAAGAGCATGTACTAGTCAGTGATTTTATCCTACCAGAACCTTATCCACACCTAAATGAACATGCACACTGCAAAGACTACTGCCATTACTGTGTTATGTAGCCCGTCAAGAGGAGTTGTGCAAGTAAAAAGTCATGATCTGTTTTAAGATAATGCTTGATCAGTTTATGAAAGATGTTCTTTAGCATATGTAAATGAAATACCTTGCTGTAGAAACTACAATGTCTATTTTAATTTAAAAAGGAAAAAAAAAGGCTTCACTTTTCATCCAGACTTAATTTAGCCAGTCTTACCAGTGAAGCTGACAGGCATTTCCTTTAGTAAAATTCAAGCAGATCAAGCAGCATTTGTGAGTTACCTGCAGCAGAGCTGTGACTAGAATTCTCTTATGTATATTATATTTATGTTCTTGATTTCAATGGAATTCATGCTGATTTACAAAAGTGGGAGGCAGAAAACAGTTATGGGATCCTGTTATTCTAAGCTCAGCACTGCCTTTACACAAACAAAATCTTTAATGTGTCAAAAATTATCCATTTATCTAAATGCTTAGCTTACCTTATACAGTATTGAATCACAAACACAGAATATGTCTACGATGATGGGATTTTCAAGCAGAGGAAGAAGATGGTCAGGCATTCCTTGCCAAAAATGTAATAAGAAATGCTGAATCTAAAGAGGTAAGAATCAAAACCATGCATATAAATAATGCTTTCTTGGCTCCCTGTGCATATATACCAAGAATGTGTGTTCAAACAACCTTACCTCTTCAAAGTTCCCATTAATTGCATTGTCAAGGACACACTGACAGTGTGTTTTGTACATCATGATAAGAGTATCTACCTATTCAGGAAGAAAGACAGATTAAACAGAGTTTCTTAGTTCTCACCTTCACTGCTATAGTAATTTAGGTTTCTGCTTTAACTGTAGTTCTATATAAATATGAAGTATAAACTGTATTACAATGTATATTTTAAAATGTATTTCTATATCCAGAGGTGATAAGAGATCACTCGTCTCTGTTTTTAACCACCATCTTTAAATCTCAATGCTGTAATTAGATGTTGTGTATATTGTGAAAATGTGGATATCCAAGTAAGGCAGAAGCTAGATTAGCCAGTCAGATGGCAAATTCATCTTTGTGAAGCTAGGATTAATCCCAAAGAGTAGTGCAAGTTAATGATTAGGCTACTACAGGCGTCTATGGGTGTTCTGAAACATCATCTAGTTGGACAAATGAGAATATAGCTGCAAGTCACTTGGTCAAAGTTTAATCACTGCCTTACAAGAACAGAGCTTTACAAAGCAAAGCCCCCTTTCATCTCATCAAGCTAATTTATCTCACTGGAGTGTTCCTTTATTTCAATAACCGTGCAGAGGTACTACAAAACTTTGTAAAAAATGACTGCAAATTATACGGATTTTTAAAAAAATATTCCAAAGAAAGAAAGCTGTGGGCTAGGAAAACTTGTCTCATGATCCAGAAACACAGAATGTTTGTTATGGCTTGTGTACTTTTCAGCAAGTCAACATAATTTTTTGTATGAACCTGCTACAACTTTATTTCAACAGAGCTTCCCATTAGTTTAGCATAGAGATTTCTTTGGAAATGGTCCTTTCTGATTTTCACAGAGCTGCTTCTCTAGCTATATATTTTTGAAAAACAGTGTGTGGAAGCATTAAATTCAGGAACATTTTAAAAGAGTGTTTTTTTAAGGGGTTGATTGAAATTTAAAGTTTGGGTGTTTTTTTTTCAAAAAAATTTAAAAATTGAAATTATCAATCTATTTTAGTGCAGATCACTACATCTACGCAATCTCCAGTTTCCTCTATTTTAAAGACCTGGAAAGGTAATTTCAGCTTTGTCCTCTGTTAGACATGGGAAAATTTTCATAATCACCATATTTTAGCACACATCTCTGCAGTTTCCAAAGCTGAGCCGGTGATGCACCACCTTGTAAAACTATGTCAAAATATCCAAATCATGACCTACAGTTGCTGAATAGATCTGAATAAGTCAGAAGGCTGCACATACAGGTCCTTAAATAGGAGGACTGACAGAAACTGCAGAATATCTGTTATAGTGTTTTGTTTATCCCATAGCTCTAGAAAACCTGTGTGGCTGTCACTGAGAGAGGGGTTGATGTGTGGACAGCTCCTATGGGGCTTATGGAGATTAATGGGACTATTGCACAGGTTATGGGACAGTTAAACAAAGGTATGAGTGTGGACTGCAGGACAGTTCAATATCTGTTGGTCAGATAAAATGGGGGAAAGATAGTAAGGAAAGAAAACAAGAAATAAGGAAAAGGAATAAAAAAAGAAAAGTAGCAAGAAAAGGAAGAGAGACAGACCAAAGAATGAGGAGAAAATGGGCTACATCTTTTTATTCATTGTTGAAGAGGTAAAATTCAGTTTAGCTTACACTGCTTTTTTGTTCTGCAGGGAGCCCCTAATACTTTTCACACTTAAGTGTTAGGAGAGTGCTGTATATATGGGGGAGACCTATTGAGGCCTAGCAATTTACTATGGGGCACTGTAACAGCAGGTCATTCACTGCAGAGTACACTTGCTCTTTGGCTTTCCTTAGGGCATGTAAGATTTGCTGCCAAGATTTATGCACTACAGATGACTCCTTTTTGTCTAGCTTCTCACAATAGGAATCCTAGTCTTCTCTACTTTCACAGAGTTAACCTAAGAGGAAGGACTAATAAAAAAAACAAAACAGAAAATGAGCAAACAAACAAAAAAGCAAACAAAATATTAGAACAACAGATCTCAACAGAGCCAATATCATGACTCATACTGGAGACTAAACTGGATAGTTCACACTTTGCACCAAAAAGATATCTAGCACAGCTCAGGGATGTAGCCACCTGAGAAGCTGTAAAGGGATCAGAACCATAACCAGACATAACAGTACTTGAGCAAGTACTCAAAGACACAACGCATGCACCAGCATTCCCCACTGCTGAACCGCTATACTCAGAATGAGCAATATTGTATTGTTGTGTAAATACAATTTAACAGGATACTTAATGTACCTTATATGCCTAGTGGTATTGTTCTGGTTTTTGATGACTGATACACAAAACTGACCATGTGCTGTCAATACTTTTCTTGAATATACACTCTACAATACACCACTCAAATAATATCCAGCCTAAATGTTATTTGTCAATGGAATTTATAACAAATTTTAAGTAAATCATATACTCCAGATTTTCTGTCTCCCTTTAGCCAACTGATGAACAAAGTAAAATTCATCTAATTATTTGTTGTGAGTTATATGCTCCAATCTAATCAGAACAAAATTTACCTTACATCCAAAGGCATTTGGAATGAATACAGCTCTCAGCTATTTGTTTGTTTTGCTCTCCCTGTCTTACATACCATCAGTTTGTAAAATGCTAGGTCAGTTAATAGGTAAATAATTCAACCACCTTTCCAGTGGAGAGCCAGTTAATCGGTGTTAGTAAAGGTTTGCCCCCTCTATAAATCAGTCACCTCTGTTTGATTATGGACATTTCTGGCTCTTTCATGTCAATACCTCAAAGGCTAAGATATGAAGAAACATTCTGTAGCAAATTTTGATCTGAAAGCCAGGAGAGAAATAGCTCTCATTTTACCTTGTCTTTAGAAATGCACCCTTGAAGCAAAAGGTGTTGAGCGCTTGGAAACTCTGGAAGGAGAGTTCCAGTTTTGGAACTCAGAGAATATTTCCGAGTGAAACCACCCTGAAAAGTGAGGAGAAAACCAGTAACATCAAAATACAGATTTAACCAAAACCAACAATGTTGTTGCCTACAATACACTAAAATACACTAAAGCAGTGTTTTATTTTATGAGACTCCCAAAGTTCCAGAATATTGACATTCAGATAATCCCTCCAAAATATTAATACTTATATCCTGATCTGTATTCCAGCTCCAGGAAATAGCTAAATATGTGCCTGGATTTAAACTTCATCAAACACTATTTCAGAATGATACAACTCTTAGGCCAAATGACTTCATGGAATTCCCTTACCTTGAAATCTAGTGTTTAAAAAATGAAGTAGAATGTAATCTTTTGCTCTCTTCTGCATTATGGAGAGTGATTATTTTTAGGAAAACCCCAGGTTTTAGTTAATCTGTATCTTTCTAATGCAAGGACCTAGTGGTCATAGTTGTCTCTTGTTATATTCTTGCTCTAGTAGCTCTGCAGCAGACAGTTCTGCTGCTTTCATGCAGTAATGTTTTACTGCATTACTTTACATGTTTTATTATTTTGTTTTATTATTTTAGTTTATCATCATGCTAGGAATATTTTATGGCATTATAGGTGTGATGTCAAATAGAGTCTGTGGTCACTTTCAGACTATGCATTTATTATATAGCTCTCTGTGATTGAGGAAGACTTGACATAACGCCCCAGAAAATCGAGTCCCCAGTTCCAGTGATCTCCTGTAGCAAAATAAATGTACATATAAACAAACGTTCCAAGAGCTTTGTAGAGAGGGAAAAAAAAAGGTGGGGGGGAGGGGGAAGGATACTGAGTTTCATGCCCACCAGGATCATGCCACTGATTCTAGTCTCCCTTCTACTCTTTTGAAATGACTGGAAGTTTGTCCATTCACCTCAGTGGGACTAGGTTTGTCTCTGCGAACATTTTTAGAGTATTATGTAAACAACATTTGCCTACACTATTTATTATTCAAATACATAAAAAGCTCCAAGTCAAAGAAATTATAGATAGATTTAGATGCATTAATACTTCTTTGTGTCAATATTTCTGCAATTTTACAATTGTCTATTACTATAAGAAGTCTCCCCCTTAACAACAAGAGTAATCTAGATGACTTCATTATGCAATTACCCATAAAATATATTAAAAGCTCTGATTAAAAGGAATTAGTTCATTTAAAAGAAGGCAGTGATGTTGGTGGGAGGTTTAAGAAAAGATCATTTGCAATGTTTTTCAGCTTGCTAATGGACTTATATGACTGTGCCTCAGTTCTAGGTTTAATATTTTATCCCACTACCTCTTGCCCTTTCAATTTAATGCCATCTGTTTCTAATGGCCATTTAACATTAAGATAATGACAGTAATATTATCTGCCTAATTAACCATGCAGACTCTAATGGTGCACTAACTGGTTTAGATAAAAGAATTTGCTGGTATCTTCCCCTACAGAGAGAATACTAAAAAACGTGATAAAACATACCAGAAGTAAACAGTGTCCCTGGCACTCATTAAGTGTTCATTCAAATGCCATTTGCTCAGTATATTTAGACAATCAGTGCTTTAGCATCTTTTCAATGTCTTTACGTTTCTACTGATGATTACACCTTATGCCATCACTGTAAATCTTTCTGGAATAACTAATTACATATATTTTTAAGCAAGTGGAGAATGAAACATCATATGTTCACTTCAATAGAAACTTTCAATAAAGAGAAATTGTTAAAATTCAATTTAGATCATCACTTTTTGCTTTAAGATCTGCCTTTTAGATAAGACAAAGCTAGGCAATAGAAACTGCATAATGAGGCATCCTTTCCGACTTATTTCCATTGACATGTCTGAGATTCTTTTTCTAGTAAGACCAAGATATTGAACTCTGTGGCAGGAACAAGACAAATATAGGGAATTCCACATCTAAGATGGAAGTAAACTATGCATTCATTTAAGTCAAAGGAACCAGTAATTTCCCAACTACAACTCTTAGAGAATGGATGTTGTATTAGTGCTCATGAATCTTTGAATATGTTGGGGATATCCAACAGCACAATGCTAATCTTTTTATGATAAGACAACTGATTACCTGGACAGGAGATCTACAGTGGATCTAATTTGTCTGAACCTCAGTAAAACATTTGATGTAGTGTCAGCAGGGGAAATGACTAGTTATGTTGGTGAGATTAGGAGTTATATAAGAATGTAAAATGCTTAAGGAACTGGTTCCACAAGGAATGATAGCAAGTTGTGTTGACAAGGAAACTACTGCGTTGAGAAGGGATTGGAGCGAAGATACTGAAAGGTGAGACTTAGAACCATCTTACTGAGCATTTCATAGATGACATTAGCTGACCTAGGTTAATGAAATCATCAATAAAGAGGAAGATCAAAAGGTCACATAGAAAATCTGGATGGCTCAAAGATAATGGTAATAAAGGGGATAAAAATCAATAGTACAAAACTGAGCTCCCAGGGACCAATAAGAATTTCTGCTATCAGTCAGGAATTGCTTATCTGGAACTGAAAAAGAAGGAGTATGACCTGTTGTATATCAGCAGATCACAGAAGCTATATTTAGACTGGTAAATTAAATTGCATCAAGAAACATACCCAGGAAATTAAATACTTTTATTCAGAATGGGTCATGACATGCCAGTTAGCAACCACTCGCAAAATTACTGCTCATACTTCAACAGTTACTGCATGCCAAGGACTTTCCTCCTTAGTTTAGATGTGCTTATCTTGTTATGTAAAACTAGAGTGTTTAATAATAGGGATGCAGGTTGTTCCTTGACAGTTTAACTCAAGTATCAAAAAATAATCCTAAGATAAATTTTTAACCTTCCATCTAGTAGCAAAACAATCCATAGTTTTCTAGCATGAATGTGACCAGAATAAGAGAAAGCAATAGTATAGCTGTCAAAATATGAGGAGAAACCCAGTCCTAGGAGAATTATCATCAGAAGGGATAATTCCAATAAAAATCAGAGATATGCCATTTACAAAACTTTTGTTAAGAACTTTGTTGCAGAAGAATATTCAACTTGGAGAAAGTAGAGTGAAAGGTTGTAAGGCTGCTCAGAAATGACTCAAAGAGCTGCTGTTTGTTCCATCTAGCAAGCAAAGGCAGAGAAAAGATACAAAAGAAAATAACATAAAAAGAGAAAAAAATGTAGAAAGACAATGTTGGGCAAGAGAAAACAGACATAAAATAAAATTAATCATCTGGTTTCCAAACAGAGAAATGAGATTCTGAAAAAATTCTCTTCTATAGAAGTAATAGATGCAAAAAACCTAACAAGTTAGAACTTGATCTTGGCAGTTATATGAAATTAGAGTAGAAAATGGATCCCAGAAGATGCCTTCCAACCTTCTGCTCTTTTGACTATTGAGAGGAGCAGATACTCAGCATCAGAAAAAATGATTATACATTTGATTTCTAAGGTAAAATAATAATGCAATTTTCAAATAAAGGAGTATGAAGAAAAGCAGAGGTCACAAATACTACTTTGATTATGGTAGAAATGAAAGGAAACAGACTAAGGCACTTACCTCATTTTTCAACTTGCTTCCAGAGAATCTTTGAAAATAAACATGTTTGTTTATTTTTTCATAAGCAGGACATTTTAATTTATGTACAAATAATATTTAAGTTTTATATATATGCTTTATAAAATAAGATATATACCAAATATAATCTAATAGCTATTATTATTATACAATATGCATTTAATATATATAATTACATAAATACTACAATTAATATATACACATATATTTATAAAACAGATCAGAAAACTAACCACATGCTCCTCCAAATTATAATAAAAATCTGGCTTTTTTTTCTTAACTATTTCGATTAACTTGCAAGTGCCTGTGGATATCAGGGAACCTACTGAAAATGACTACCAAAGAAAGAAAATTTAGATTCACCGACTGAGTAGCAAAGTATTAAACTCAGTTTCATTTTTCTCTTTGGAACGTTACAGTTTCATAAATGTTGAAAGAGTTGCATGAATGTAAGTCCATGAGGTCTTTACCAGGAAACCAATAATGTTACAGATCTGACTGAGTAAACTCAGAATAGATAAAAAAAAAAATCTAGAATTTCCCATTTTGAGGAAAATGAAGAAAGAATTTTTTTTTCTGGTTCTTTTAACCATAACTTTATTTTGATGCAGATGAAATGCACTTTGAATATGAAACTTTCATTAACTGACATAAATGTTTTTCACTGATGGTGGCCCACAGCAAAGACCCACAATGAAGCCACTGGATTATAAGGTAACTCTACAGTGCAGAAACTAGAAAATCTATATTTTAAATTATAACTATTAAACCAGAGAATCTGTAAAGATATTGCTTTAATTGCTTTAAGGATATATGTTTTAATATGTTTTATTTTTATATCATCGGTAAAATGATAACAACGTAAGTTAATTACAGCTTGTTTGATTATTGATATTTCCTGTTCTGCTTGCTGCCAAGTGATAAGATTCTGTGGGTAATATGAAATGTTTTAATTATTAGCAGCAATATTGTGATTTCATGCTGATGAGGTGCTTTGCTGCCAAGAAAGAAACCCAGTGGCTTAGTGGTTATGAAATTCTGGCTGCCCAGGCCAGGCACAGGCAAGTGACAGCTCTTGGCACAAGACAATCCAGCATATAGACTTCTCTTGTCTGATGACAGATGAGCAAGAGAAAAGGTATAAATCAGTGGTTATAACATAGAGCTAATTGGTTTCATTCTATAGGTGTGTTTGTTATGGACTGTGGACTGAGTGGCAAGAGGATATTAATTTACAGCAGAAGCAACAGACAGCCTCTGTACTCAACACTACTCTGTACTCAACACTACTTAAAACTACACTTCTCACACTGCCGTCTGTGTTAATAGTGTTTGATGTTAGTGTGCACAGTGCCTCCACAGTGCAAAGCCAACTATTTAAAAAAACTGGAAGGTCAAATTGTCAGTGTCATTTATGGATTCAGGCACCTAGATCCACTACTTTGAGATTATTTTATTCAGCTGCTTTGCATAATATGAATCTATCAATGACAGTTAGATGCTGTAGCCCTCCAGCTGACCTTCCACTGAGTCAAAATATCGTATTTGTCAGTTGCATTCAGGTGTGTTTGCTGTCTTGGGGCAATTGAAAGGCCAGTATACCAAACCATTCATTTCCCCTGCCTATTCCTGCCCCAGGCTTGGTCCAGGAACCATTCTTTTTATAACTCGTTTACTAGATCATATGTCAGACACAGGGGAGGGTTTTAGAAAGTTCATTATACTCAGCAGACAGCCTTGACACTCACAAGGAAGTCCCAAGTTTGAATCCCTACATTACTAGACTCTTCTCCTGGCGCTAGATCTTCACCCCATGCTACTGTGTCACTTTCTTTGCATAGTTGTATCTAAGCACAGTGAGGGACCAGACTGTGTGAAGTCTGCAACTGACCTTGTGCTCTAAATCAGGCAGGTAAACTGAACACTGGGTCCTGAAAATTCAACATCCTAACAGTATAACATCAACCAAAGGTTCATAATTACTGAACCCTAAACAAATCAGAAGCCGACAATCTAGTCCCTTTTCTCATATTTCTTTTTAGGTTTGGTTAGAGTCACAGAAATTATAGCAGAGCAACAGAATTAAATTATAAAAGCTGCATCAGAAATCAGCAGCCCAGAATTCAGAGCAGGTTTCCCACATGGGTCCTAAAGCTCATACCAAGCTGTGTTGTCCTGTCTAGGATAGACTGGACAGGTTTAGGTTAATCAGCATCAGATTCCTGTTGTAGATTGTCAGACTGCTACTGATGTACCTGAGAAGATCCTTCAGCTGCTCAATTTTCAGATCTGCCTGGATATCATTTTAAAATACTTCTCCTTCGTCTCCTTCTCCTTAGGTATACTGTAGTGATACCTAATATTAAGCTATAAATCTCTCTTGAATACAAAAAATGTCAGGTACTGCCAGAGAGAAGTCTCCTGGTGGATTTGGCAGCTGTTACACAAAGAGGAATATTTATATTATTTTCAGAAGTGCCCAAGTATCTCATTGTAATGAAACAATGACTGTCAGTCATATGACTATTCCTGAAAATCTTAGAGGGTATCGACATGCATCTTCAGGGGATATATCTTGGAAATCCAGTCCTGGTGAGTTTTGCAGACCCTCTAGTACATTTGCACTCATAATTGCTAGAATGTACAAGGACAGAGTTCTGTCACAGTTCTGGACAGAGTTCACGATACTGGCTATGATAAAGTTGAGGAACAAAAGTGATCATATTCCTTTCTGTTAGGCTGTCTTTTAGTCAATTAAATGAGCAATTTGTTCAAGGTAATTCTGTATTATGAAAGAACCTTATCTAGTTGTGTACCACCAACACCTCCACAGCTCTAGATAAATATTGGACAAGGAAATGGCATATTCAGGACTATTAAACCTTAAGACTTGCAGTGGAAAGCTCTTTCTTTTTCAGCATCACCGCCAACATTACATTCATTTTTCACACTTGTCCTATTCTTTGGACATAACCTGAACCTGTCATTGGTTGAACTTTCTGTGTGATTATAAACTCATTTATTCCTTTCCTTTCTCAGATATCCCTCTTATATAAGTATACTGCTGTAGACAATGAAAGCCGTCATTCAAGCCATATGTGAACAGAGACATTTGTTTTACGAACTATTAATCTTTGGTAAACCAACAGGCAGCTATCGTAACGTATTGATCCTGCTAGCTGTCTCTTAAATAAATATAATTAGAGCTTCCTGGGTTAGGTTTAAACAGATATTAGCCAGTCTAAGGACCAGTAAATATTAATCTACATTGACCCCTCCCTCCCGCCCACAGGTGCCAGCTTCACACCATACTCCAGATGTTTCCTAATGGAAAGCTGTCTTGGGGAAAGCACTCAGAGGGTGACACATGCAAACAGAGACAAGTGTTCTGAAAATTGAGTTTCGCTGCCACGCATTTGGACAAATCCTCAGATCGTGCAAGGTGATACAGCTCTGTGTTGATTTCAGTGGGGTCATACTGAAAGATATTAGCCAAACAGCTAAATTATATGTTAAAACAAAATACGGATCCTAAGGCAGAAAGTTGATGCCTAAATCTGAGAATACCATGTTGAAATATGCAGTAATACTAGTCCTGGTATCAAAAGCAATCGGTGTCCTACCTTCCTCAGTGAAGGTTAGGGTTAGACAATCACTGAATGTCTCTCTAAAACACTTGCAGAGGTTCAGTTGCAGCAGCTATGTTACTGTACCTGGTTAAGCCTTTTCCAGAATACACAGAGTGGTAGTATGCACTACTTTCTTTAATCCCAATTCCATAATAGTGATACCTGTGAAAAAAGAAGAGGATTATTTATATTTTGGGGTGACATGTAAAGTAGACCATTTGTCAACTTTATCTTCAGGGCCCTATGAATTTTTGTCTTAACAGAAAAAAAGCAGTGACTTCTCAAAGCACACCAGGATAGCAAGCTAGGGGCAGCTATTTCTTGACTGGTCACAGCAAAGTTTACTGGAGCTCATCTGTCAAATGTCATCGGTTTTGTCTTATAAAATTGAGTAAATAGTTTTGAAAATGATTGGATTCAACCAAATATGTCTAAGAATACTATGGACAGTGTATTAACGATGATTTTCTTTGGATTGAATTCAGCTTGAAAATACTCCAGCAATTGGATTATTGCTTTGAGGCAACACTTCTAATTCAAGCACATGACACATACGCTAGCTCTAACATACAAATAACAGTTTGAGTGCAGCGGAGGTTGCCAGAAAGATTATTTAACCTGAGATCTCTGACCACATGATTTAGATAAAAAAAACCAAAAAATGTAGTAGCATTTTAAAAGGAGCCAAATGCAATCAACGAAAGCCACTTATATCCCTAACACCCTATTTATAAATTACAGAGATTATATGGTGCCTTTTGTTCAGAAAAATCACAGAACTATAATCCACTTTTACAAAATCTCTATATTAACCCCTTCAGCATCGAACTTTTAAAGTGTTAATGTAAGATACAGCTAGAGGGAGAGGCATTTTAATGAAGAAATTCCTTTGGGTCCAAACTCATGATCTAATTAAAAATTACACAAGAAGAGAAGAGTATCAGAGCATATGGCTAATAATCACCTAAGTTTGAAAGTTCTGATGTTTGGGCACACTTAGAAGAAGAGTGGCAAAAACAATAAACAGCATAAGAGAGAACAGCTGTGCTCTGGCAGGGAGGCTCTATGATCTCATGTGTCTTTTTGCTAGGCCTGACCCTGAATTAGAAATCTTAATCTTTGCCCGTGCAGGTAGGGGAGCTATGAGCAGCCCCAAAGCCCTTGTTGCACTGCCAGCATTGAAGTTTGCAGTTCTAATAGAGTTAAAAGGCCTAGTAGAACATGCAGGAGAAACCCCTCCTAGGGAAACAGTTTCACCACGTACCAGACTTGGGCAGTGACAGTACATTAGTGCCCTGGACACTGACAATGCACCAAAGTTCACTGTTGAATCCATTGCCAACAAGGGAACCATCAATGAACTAAAATAGACACGGGCAAAAATGAAACATTTGTGCCTCCAGATGTGCTTAACACATGGTGGGCAGACATGCAACATGGGCCTTACCCCAGCATTCACAATTAAGTACATGCTTGAAAACTGAGTCCTGGATCTCTCCTGGACGTAGAGCTATGATCAGTTCTTTTAAAATATTGTATGGACTATTTCTCATTGTCTGTGCAGGCAAGCAGTTGACTATTTCTCATTCCATCTTCCCATATCTCTGTTTAATCATGTCATTTTTAAAATTTTAAAAGTAAGACTTCCCACTCTCACCAGAAGTTTGAAATTCCCTACTGCTAAATTTGGAATGTGCCAGAAGCCAAAGAAAAGAAGCACTTCTTCACAAGTTTAGGATTTAATATCTGAGTTATTCAATATCTGAGGTGATATTCAATACCACCATATTTGGGCTAGAAATGAGAACTGTTGCACAATTTAGATTCTCAGGTTTCCAGTGGCAGGAAAAATATTTGTTACTGCTCTGGAATGTCCCAAGATATCAGATTTTAACACTGTCACATTTTGTTACACAGAGAAGAGACACGTTCAATACCTTCTCAGTTTGTCATAAAGGCACGGTAACTATCTTTCTATTTCACTTAATGATTTGTGTAGTTGAATTTAGAGTACCGAAATAAATCCATCTTTCCAGGCATGACATAGAACCAACAAAAAATTCATAATCTGTACTTTCAAATTCTATCTGGCATACTTTTATACAGTGTTAAGGTATAGAGATTTTTATTCTATTACAAACTGAAGTAATTATCTGAAGAGTATGTTTTGGATTCTCTACTGTAATACACCCATCCTCGACACACTGATTTATCCACAACTTCAAGTATCTTTGTTCTCTCTCTTTGTATACATATATGTATATGCACACACAGCATATGTGTTTTATTAAGTTGTATTTCTATCACATAATTCATAAAATCAAATCAGTCATTAAAACAAACTTATTCTCAATTTGTTTAGAAATCATTTATAAGAAACGAGCTTAGCTGCTTTCCTCTTTAAATTTCAGTGGTTTGCTGTAACATATGTTCCCATGCAACTAGTCGACCTGATTTTAGCATACACTGACACAAATGATAGCTGATAAGGAAATGATAGGCTTAAGCTGTTCAGGGACTTGCAATAACTTGTTATCACAGGGCCAGCTGCCATATCAGTTTTATTAACCCACTAAATCACTCCTAATAAATAAGACAATAGTTTTCAGACATGATGGATAAAAGCTAAGATTCAGCATTGATCAAAGTCTACAAAGAAATTAAATTGTAACTTGAGCTCAAACAGCTTTCTTTGTGTATGGTCTGAGCAGTTAGTACTCTTTCCCAAATAGTTGTTTCAGGAAATTCATGGAACATGAAGATTATAACTGAATTTTAGTGGTTGCTGCAGTATGTACAACATCACCTATGCAAAAAGGCAGATCCAGAACCTGTTCAAAAGACAGCTGGTACTCATGAAACACTAATCTAAGAGAGAGGTTTGCAGCATTTATTTTGCTGGACCTTCTCCCGCTTAACAGGGATACAAAAAAACTTCTTTACCATTTAGCAATCTCGAGTGATTAGCATGAGCATCAGAAATGTGTGAATATTGTTTATTTAACAAAATTGTGTACAGTATGTTGTATCTCCTTCTCCAAGGGGTGGAGAGTTTTAAAAAAATGTTTTAGTATTGTCAAAAGCTTTAGAACAAATGGCTTGCTGTATCATAAATTTTGACTCTAAGAATAAAATTTCTAGTATTTATTACACATATTTTTAAGTCCCTCCCTTGGCCAGAACGTGAGATGGCAAACACTGCTCCAAAAAAGCAGAAGAACTAAAACTTGTTTATCTCACAGCTTAGACCTGCCTCCTAATTATTCTCTGGTTCAGTGTTTCAATCTTTCAGCTAGTTTTAGTTGAAGCTTTCAAGCTAGTTTCAGTGTTGAAGAGTAATTTCTGACATCTTAATGTTGACAGAAAAGGAAACTGACTTTTTTTGCCTTCTGTCCATGCTTGTCAGGAAAGACATTTAGTAGTCAACAACACACTTTACTTATTTATTTATTTATAATGTAAGAATGATGATTCCTTTGAAGAGATAGTCTCTTTTTGTTTCATGTTTTTGCAGTATCTAACTTAGTAAAGCCCTAGACAGTGGGTAGAGCTCCTAGGCAATATTATTATACAAAGCATCATTATCAGGAATAGTTGCTATGATTATTACTACTCCTTCCAATATTATATCCAAGTAATGACAGCAATAGCAGAAATAAAACAATGTAAGTGCACTACCATACTTAAAGAATATTATTTAAATGCTAGTGTCTTTTAACAGTCACAGTAACACAAATTTGTTCAACATAGAATCATTTTGCAATCAGAGTCCATGCTGACTCAAGGGCACAGTGTAACCAGCCATTTACTGAAACTGGTGAACAGTCCATTAATTTGCTCATTTATTTATTTACAGAAGAAATACTTCTGTAAATGATACTTGTGTGATTAACTGCTACATTATGAAGACATGTTAGTGTTACTCCTAACTGTGTATATGGTTCTGAGGAGAGAATATGGTTCACAGCATATCGGAGATCCTGATTACTATCTATACTGTCTTTAAATCTCTGCTACTGAATTCAGTCTTTGAACTGTAGCTATTGCCACTCAGGACAATGTAAATGTAACTTAGTGGCAATGTCAGTCAGAGAGGAAAAGTCTGAAAAAAAAGAGAAACAAATGCCATATGTTCAAACAAAGCCTGAAGATGCCTCATCTCTTCAAATACATTGTTCTAGAACCAATAATCCATATGAAAATATGACACATTAACACCAGCAAGGTCAATGCTGGACATGAAGTATTTTTATGCTAATACTGTTAAATATCTTAGAATACAAATGGGCATATAATGATACAGGTCTTGACCTGATTAATTTTGTGGCTACATTCCCATGTTGATTAGACTTGAATCATACCTTAATGTATGTTGTATTGCTGTGCTTTAAATTATTCACATACACGATACATCTTGAAATTTTGGATTCTGTTTGGTCTTGCATACCCATTTATTAGACAAATCGGATGGGAAGTACAAGGAGCATTAAGGGGACTCCTCATATTCATTACACCTCATAGAATGAGGGGACTCTCATTTATTATACCTTGAAAGTGAATCTCCAACTATGCTTAGTTATGAACCTGGATAAGACTTAATTGAGACACCAAGGAATTAGTAAATTATCCCTTGTTCTACTTGTTTACTATCCTTATTTCTACTGTGAAGGTCAGATCTTATCGAAACCTAATCACAACAGGAGCAGAAAACACTCAGCTACAAAGCTGTCTAAGACTGCATTAGCCTGTAGCTATAACTAGAACTGAACTTCATCACAGCAGCAATGCATGAAATCCCTCACTCACTCCATGCCCCCTTACCCCTCCCCCAAAAAAGACCCTTTCTAATAGTAACTCTGCCCCAAAATTTTCTTTTCAGTATCTATAAGTCATGTTTAAAAGGAAAAATTAGTTTCAGTTACAATTTTCCTCCATATGTCTATTCTGTTTCTCCTGAAACACTCTGTGAATTATGATTGCGTCAGAAACTCTGAAAAAAAGTTTCATCATGTATATGAAACACATCCCAAGCATCTTGTTACCTGAATAAACACTCCTGTCAGTTCATTAATCTTATAGAGACACATGCAATTTTTAGAGCATTTTCTGTAAATGGATGGTGAGCCTTACTTTGAATGGCCTCTTGTTCCAAGCCGCCTTGTGGTAAGGAGAGGGAATTTCTGGCGAATGGTCTGAAGAGAAAATAACTGTATTAATTTCTGACAATGGTATGTTTCCTTGGGCATGTTTTCTTTGTAGAAAAACAAAACAAAAAGTAAATACATAAATATGTAAATATATGGCCTAAAGTAATCCATGAATAAGTATATCTGATATACAGGTGACAAACAACTGGGTTCTTCTATCTTGGTTGATCTCATTTTGCACCTCTAGTCTTCCCACCTTTAAAATAAAGCTTATGCTCTTTTTCTACTTTCACTTCTGTGCCACATTCTACATGTCTTCAGCAGGACACTGCCCCATACAGGCTCCCAAAGAACAACTTTTTTCTTTAGCTCCAGAGATCTAAATAGAATTAGGAAAAGCTTTTGCCCCTGGCTATTTTATTTTCAAGGTAAAACAAGCAAAAATGAATTGACACTTAATTTGAAAAATGTGATCTGAAATTTAACACAAGTAAATATGCATCTCATGAAAATTTCTGTGTCCTCTACTCTCAAAGCACTGCACAGTCTTCAATGTATTCATGCATGTATAAACCCTACAAAAGTTTCTGTTGACCCTATTTTACAAAATAAGAATTCATATTATGCGGCTTAATCCAAGTCAAGAGGAACAGTCCATCACTGAGGTACATGGCTAGTGCCCTAAAATCATTCTAGACTTCCTGTAAAGAATACTGCTTAAGGTGAAAACTTTATGAAGTAAAAAATTGATTCATTAACAGAGGCAGACCTAACAGACACATCTAACAGATAAATCACAATCAAAGCATCTTTTAAATGGAAGATTGTTGCCTTCAATTTTTATTCTTAAACTGTATAATGAAAAATAGACATGAGGAAAAAAACAGTAAGTGAACATTTTATGAACTGGATTTTAATTCCATTATTATTATTTAATTAAATTAATGCATTTTGTGCTTTATGAACAATGCATAGATCAGCAGTGTTTAAGAAAAGATGATCCTTGAAGCATTTTTGGTTTCCTGTTTCACTAACTCCTCAGCATTTAATTTGAAGAGTTCACATCTCACTTTTATTAAATGATTTCAGGATTAATTGTTGAGTAGAGTAGAACAGAGAATGAATCAGTATTTTTTCATTCAGAAGCAATTTGTGTTATTAATTTTTATTCCCCTTCTTGAATTGCTCATTGTGTTACTTCTCACTTTACACACAGCCTTTACTTTAATTAAAAGTGTCTTCTATGTCATATCTGGTTTTGTGGAAAGAACCCTACCAATGACACTGTAAAATAAAAGCTCTGTGAGAGAATGCCTTTTCATTATTTAACACTCAAAATCAAAGGAAACTTCGGTTTCATTCTCCTAAAGTTGTCAACATGAAAACCCCTTATAGGTAAAAGCATAGTTTGGTTTGATTCCATGTACATTAGCAGTAGAAAACATGATTTTGAGAGCCATTATGACACAGGCAGACTGGAATGTGACTTTATCAAAGAATTAGTCTAGCAAATGATGGAGACATTTACTCTTTACCTTCCCAAAAGTTGCAGCACAGGCAGGTTCCAGTTTCTCTTTCCTGCAGAAGTCTAAATAATGTGCATAAAGGATGCATCGTGGTAAACAAACTCCTTCGCATACAATGTAGTTTTCTTCCAGCCTGTATAGAAAGAGACTCTGCCAGAGTAAGAAGCAACACGGTATATCTCCCCATTTCAGCCTCCTTCTGCTGTTTGGAACTGCCCTCTCTCTTCATTTTACTGAAGATTTCCATGGCAGCAGACTGATGAGATCCTACTAAATGAGAGAGTCACTAGAGAGATACTGACTCCAAACCTGGTGCTTAGGAACTTGCAAAATACGGAAGAAAATGGAGCTACCTCTTCTTAATCAGTCTTCTAAAATTTATGGATGTTTTGATTTCTGTAAATAACTAAATGATCACTAAGAGCTAGCCTGGCCCTGAAAATAAGAACATAAACTAGGCAGTGAAATACTTGGCTTTTAAATCTGTTGCTTGAATAGGGCTGAGGCTTGAACATACATCTTCTATCCCACTGTATTTCAATATCTGTCTCCTTTCTACTTTTGCTTTTTAATTTTCACATTGAACCTGAAGCAGTTTCTTGACCAAACCTTTCTGAAAATCAAGGAGTTGGCATTTTTTGAAAGCTATGCAGTTCATATACAGCTTCCTAAACAATATACAAGTTACAAGTGCCTATTGATGGTCATTAAAATGATATTTTAAAAGCTGAAGTAAAATCTAGTTATTCTCACTCAAACTAAACTCCTGGTAGGTCTGAGTATTTCATTCTTGCCTTGATTCTTTTCTATCAGTTTCCCTTATTCTTTATTGCTAGAATGATGTGTAGTAGATTTATTTCTCAAAATACATAAACATTTAAGAGAACACTGTGTAGAAAACACTGCACAGGGAATAATTTTGTGCTGACTCCTTAGACTCAACTCCTCAGAATTTAGTCTCTACTTGGAGAAGTCAAATGTAAACCAACTGGGAAAATGGGAAATCTGGATTGATTTTCACTTATAAGGAAAAATCTAAATTTACAGATTAAATTTGCATTTTGTAACAAAGCTCCAATTTAATTCAACAGTACTAGTCCCTAAATTCAAGAATGCTTTAATACAAACCTTTACTTATTAATATCCACAGAATTTTATCCTTATTTGGTCAATTTTTGCCCAGATAAAACGAAGTAAAGCTTAGGGCTTCTCCTGATGGCAGAACATAATGTAAAAAAATAAAATACAGTCCTAAGCCGTAATTAAAAACATCCATGCACAAATGTATTTCTTAAGTAACGCTTCATTCCTACGTTTTGCAAGATTTTCCGTTAACCAATAATACACATCAATTCCTGTATTCCTGCACAGACGGGAAGCCGATGAAGCTGGCTTTAATTCCGTGTCAGACACAAGTCCTACACGTGCAGGTACTGAACGGACACTGGGTGCCTTTCTGCGCGTGTGAATCCTGCCCTTTCACGGACGGACACCTCCTGTGAGGACTCGTGCGCCCTGGCAGACCCGTGTCACCTGCTGGACCTCTGTTAATAAAGACTAGAAAGGGAGGAGAAAGGGGAGAAACAACGAGAGGGCACTTATTGTGGGTGACACTTTGCAAAAAAAAA